>JAWLRI010000551.1:418672-499110 GCA_034781795.1 Crypturellus tataupa | reverse complement strand
CCCTTCCCTTCCCTTCCCTTCCCTTCCCTTCCCTTCCCTTCCCTTCCCTTCCCTTCCCTTCCCTTCCCTTCCCTTCAATAACCACATTTACATTTCCCCATTTGGCCTTCCTATTTACAAATGTTCAGTATATGAAGCTGCTGGATTTTTGATGGGACTGGTGCAGGTCATCTTCAGCAAGATTGATTTTCTAGTAGTTTGCGTCAAGGGCAGAGATAGCCATCACATTCACTTTTCATTTGATACTTTCTGGCAAAGTGAAGGTCAGACTCATTCTCACCATTTGCTCAGAGTGATCGCCAACAGGAAAACTCCTGTTAGAATTTTATTTATAGAACACAAATACATGAAGTCCAACCTGATTAATGGAAGTAGCTTTTCTTAGTAATCCATTACTCTAATCTGGTGTTTGGTAGGTGGACAGCTATTACTGTTTGTATCTAAAGTAATTATTTCTTCAATCTTAAATTCCCTGTCAGTTATTTCCAACTTTCTATCAGAGATTGTTCTTCTTCCTTTTTTTTTTTTTTTTTTTTTAAATAAGAAAACTTAAATTCTTTTGAGCAAAACAGAATGAAGAACAGAGCACAGGGAGGGTCGAATATTCCCTGGAGAAGCTCTGGAACTGAGATATTGTTCAGACATGGGACTGTGCTCTTGCTACTTGTTTGGTGTGAGTTTCCCTGCTGTTAAGCAGATCTTTCTACCTTCTATTGCACTCTATTTCTGCTCTCAGTTTGCAAAGAGTTTAATTAACAACACTGAGGATTCAGTGAGCTTTCTTCTAGATTTTAGAGAGCAGGGGGTGAATGCGCACCTCGCAGCAGTGGAGAAGCCAGGACAGAAATACTGTTGCTTTGATTCTGCAGAGGACTTGCTCTTTCCTAAAACTGTTCTTTCTTCTAATCATTAGAGGAACATTGCTTCTCAATCTACAGTACATCAGAGTGCAGGAAAATGTTGCAATTCTCCATTTAAAAACTACGATTAATCTTTCTGGTGTAATTTCTGAGCATTACATATTTTTAAAGTATATAATGTGTTACACGTTCATAAAGAAAACAACAGGAATCAATTCCAGAATAACTACACCCATAGTCTTTCCAAGAGCTGGTGAGAGTGGGGCAGCTGTCTGACACTGACCATCCTTATCTAGTCCTTCTATGGGTCTGTTCTCCTTGGCTGCTATTTAGGTGTTTCCCTTGAGCAGTTCCACAGGGCAGACAAGCCCTTGAAATTCTCTTTGTTTTCCCATGTAACCCATTTCAGAACAAGAAATTGGTGTTCAGACCTTTCTGTGGAGATGGTAAATGCTTTATTTCCATGGTAGGCGTTTGGCCTCCCTCAAAGGAGAGGATAACATTATCCTGCAGCCCAATGAGCGTGCAGCTTTAGGGACATGCACTGTAGGATCAGGCAGCCTATGTTGGAAGTTTTACATTAATACTTAAGTTTGGATTGGATTAAGTTTGGAAAGCTCCGTTCCATGAATTTTCTACAGCATCTCTGCAAGTTGGAGGATTTAAATGGATTTAAATGCCTGACATGAGGCAACCCAATTTAAAATGGCTAATCAGAGTATTCTTGTGAAGCGCACTCACAGAAAAAGTATTTGTCTAAGTATCTGCTAAACTGAAAAGAACCTGTAAAACCTTGGGATTATGGATTCTGACTTATGTCCTGGTGGAAGATTGGTGGATAATTGCACCATTCTGTTGTCTTTCTAAATTTGAAATACATCTATTTCTGTTTGCAATGAAAAATCCTATAATGAAACCTTAATTGGAAAAAAGCAATTTGTTGGCAGAGCAATTAGCAGTGGAACAGCTGCTCCGTGAACACGCAGACGCTGGGTAATGGCTTCTGAATCCAACGGGACATCATGAACACTTGAGGAAGAGGTTTCTCCTGACACTGTTACAGATTTTACATTTTCCTAGTGTTGTGTTTTCCAGTGCTCATGGGTTTGACTTCCTTTCACATAACACTATTCTGATGTCTCTGATAGCCTTGTCGACATCATCCAAGCTTTTCCCATGTAAAATTTGCAGCTGTTACATAGCTCATATTCGGCAGGTTTGCTACATCAAACTTCCTCGCCTGCTCTGATGTCTGAATTAAAGGCAGTGAGGAACTATATGGGGAGACCCAAGGAGTGTGTTAGGAAACGTTGGCAATCCTGATTCTGCACTGGGACCATCACAGGCACCCATCACTGTGTCCACACTAGCTGTTCACAGGGCAAAGTCCTGTGTGAGTGTCACAAAGTCTCTGGCATTTTCCCCTTTTCGTAGTCAAAACTTCTTGGGCAAAGGGTTTGGGCTAGAGTTTTATTTATGCGTAAGAAAAACGATAGAGAAACCTGAGATCCCACTGGTGGATCTTTATATTTGTCTGTAGACAGTTTTCGGAAGGGCCGAGCAGCCCAAAAGTGGGTGTTTTAATAGCTGAAAGCTCAGGTGTCCGGCGCTCCTGGAATCAGTTCACTTTCCGGGGACCCGCATTAGCAAGTCTGGGTCAGCCTTAGCACATGTGAAGACATTTCCTCTGAAGCAGACATTTGATATGACTTGAATGTATAAACAGCTGCACACTTTTTAAAGTCTCTTCTCTCCAGGTGATAGATCATTTAGTCCTTTCTGAGTTTTTTTTATTCTTGAAATCTTTTTCCCAGGTGTGTGGAATACTAACCTTACTTTTCTGCTTCCTTTGTGTGATTACATTCACAATAAGTGATTGTTTCACAGGAGCAGTAATACTAGAAGACATTCATAGTGTTATTTTTTAAGTAAAATTGACATTATTTTAAGTAAAATGTGAATATTTATTAGCCTGTTTACTTCAGTGTCGTGACTGTTGGGATGTATTAGCTCTGTAATGGTGCTCACCGGGTAGCCTTATCAACAAGGCCCAGTATTAACTGGAAGGGTGATGATACCTTTCTAAGAAACTTCCTCTACTTTACAGTTCAGCACTATGCTTAATTAAAGGGATAGCAAAACTTTTAGGAAAGTCTAAAATCCAGATTACTTATGTACCTATATATACAGTCTTAGATACTTGATTGTTGGCTTTGGTTTAGTGCATTGGAATATCCCATTAAGTGTCTATGTGGATATTCAGACACATAAATATGTCTGCAAATCATACTCTATGTGGCGTGTGTATTGGTCACTAACTTACATTTCTGTCACATTTTTTCATTTAGTCTGTTAATAATTCCTACTTTTGTCATAGATGCCATTGCTTGGCATCACACCTAAAAACAACGAGGTGAAAAAAATGAGAAAATAAATCTGAGTATATTATTTTCAGACAAAGATGTCTCTTTCAGAGCCTTTACAGCCACAGCATAACATGACCAGAGTACTGACATCAGCTTTGTATGTCCCAAATGAGTAAGTTTAAGCCTGACTTACCAACAGCTGTGCAGTTTGGAGTCATACCTGTCTGAAACGTTCACTTCAACTTGCAATGATAAGCACCCAGTTTGTGCTGTTGTAAGTAACTGTACAGGCCCAGAACAACAGAAGGTTGCTTACTTCCAGCTGTATTTCTGGAATGCTATTTTTCTGCAACTGTAAATACGCAAAGAAAAATATCATTTTAGTTCAGTTGCTGTTGTGAATTGCGAGTAGCTTGTGTTATAATATTCTGTTTGCTTTCAGAATTAACATCCTCTAGAGATCCCTGCTTAAATACAAAGTGTTATTTTGGAAGATGTTTCTAAGTAAACCAAAATATCCATAGTAAAGAAATATAGTGAGAATGTTTGGAAAAGAGCCTTACGTTCTTTATCTCTCAAATCATTTTTTTTTTCTGCTTTTGAACATAGTTTTGATGGTAAGGGCAAAGTTACTGGTATAAATCAAATGCATTCTCACCATACATTGATTTTTTATAGCCTGACTTCTCCTGTGATCATCCCATTTGTGTCTTTGTCTCTGTGTCTTTATATTTTTTATTAAAAATGCATATTTTTTAAAATCTATTGACCAGTTCCAACCTTGGCAGTAAGATAGGCATCTTGAAGATGGTGAAGTTTTTTCAAATGTCAGCAGGATAAGTAATGACTCAGAGGAAGGGCACAGACAGGAGCAAGCAATGTGAATTCATGACTTATTAGACACAGGAGAATCTGCATGATGGTCAATCAATCAGACCAAACGCTGTAAGGATGAAAAGCACAGGGACTTTGAGGTCTTGTAACTAAGGCAAAGTTTCTAATTTTCTATTAGCACGTCATCATAGACACCAGCATCAATCTACTCAAGACGAAGATGGGGAAGGATAACACCACCAATGGTTGAAAATACAGACTTATCATCAAAACCAGCTGGTACAAGGCTGTATGTATCATTATGATGATGCATTATTGTTTTCTGTAAATAGAACTTCATTCATGTCATTTATGATTGATTGGGGGCTGGGAACACCCAGCAGGTTGCTGCTACATTCTGCAGTTAGCAGTACTGGTAGCAAGAGGAGCTCAGTATTCCACTCTTATTAAATATAAAGTCTCATCTGCTCTTGTAGCTGCTTTATAATGGTTATGATTCCACAATAACAACTGTGGAATATTCCATGAAGCAGCCAACTTGCCACAATTTCTTTGATGTGACATGCCAGCTCTAATAAAATGTAGCAATTTCAGGCACATGGTGATCATCACTTTTGCTGCTCAGCCTTATGGACTCCAAGGAGGCATTAAGTGGTGGTGCTTGTGGTCTTCTCTTACAACAAAAAAACAAATATATCTGGAAAATACCTGTTAGATACTGGTGAAGATTTCACTGTTGTTATGCAATATTTACCATGCCAGCTTTGAGCAGACTGTAAACTATGGACTGCTGATAGCTACAGCTGTTGAATACTACAAAAATATGGTGAATACAATGTTACAGTTTCACTTATGGATTAGAATTGACTTCTTCATACACACTGTCATTGTAAGAGTAGGGAAATAACCATGATAAGAAATGTATTTTCTGAGGAGCCTGTGTAACTGCTTTGCTGAACTGGCAGCTCGATGGGGGTGTGATTGCAGTGTGGAGGAGAAGACGTTTGCACTGCATTGGCAGGAGCCCAGGGGATACAGCGGGTCTGTGTGCACTGCCATAGGCATGGATGTGTTATCTGCTTCTTCTGGAGAGAGAACTACCGTACAGCAGTGGCTTCACTGCAAAACCCTTAGTGCAAACATTGCTGTTACCTCCACAAGAACCAGAGGGTTTTGTTGCCACTTTGGTGCTACATGGGATAAATTACACAAATTGTTCTGCAGTTAAAATATATGTGGTTTATTTTGTTTTGTTCTTTTCTGGCGGGGCAGGGAGGAGGGAAGACATGCCCTAGGAAAGAGGGTCTTCCCGGATGCAGCTCCCTCGGACGGAAGGTGTGCTGCTGTGTTGGTTGCCAGTACTGTTCCCTCAGCAATGCCCGGTGCTCTTCTCAGCTCTGTGCTCTGCTGCTGCAAACAAGGTCTGCAGATACATTTGCAAGGGAGTGAAGCTCCTGGCTGAGTTTTATTGATGCCTCAACAAATGAGGCTGCCCTGTGGCCACAGTTTTGGGAAGGGGAAGCTGCAGAATCCTGGTATAGCTCATGGTAAAACCTGGAGGTGGGAATACCTGTCAGGGCAGAATGAGCGACTTTTTAGGATTACAGGCCAGTTGAGCTTGAAAGAGACATCTGGAGAGCACCTGGTCCAACTCCCTGCTCAAGAAGGGTCAGCACAAGCAGGTTTCCCAGAACAGTTTCCAGGTCAGGTTTTAAATATCTCCAAAGATGGAGAGTGCACAGCTGCTCTGAGGAACTTATTCCAATGTCCCAGCACCCTGTGAGAGCAGCAGTGTTGGCCTTGGTTCAGACAGAATTTCCTGTTGATCAGTTTGTGCCCATTTTCTCTCTGCCTGTCACAGGGCACTGCTGAGAAGACTCTGGCTCTATCTTCTTCACACCCTCCCGCTAGGTCTACACACTGATGGGGTTCTCCCAGAGTTTTCCCTTCTCTTCCTCTTCTCCAGCTGAACCGCCCCAGCTTTCTCAGCTTCTCTTCATAGGAGAGATGCCCCAGGCCCCTAATCTTCCTGGTAACCCTACTCAGGGCTCTCTCCAGTAGCTGCAGTTTCCAACTTCCTTCTGCTGCTAGAACCAACAAAATGCGGCTACAGGAGCCCTAATGGCGGTTGTCCTGCTGTATCTGAACACCTTCCTTTTACAAAATCTTACAGAGCCATTAGTGGTGAAGGGATGATGTCAATTGGTATCATAACACTCCTCAACCCCTCTCTGAGACTGGGATGTCATCACCAAAAATGATACTGAAGGCTACTGAAGTCAGGAACTTGCCTCTACCACGCTATCAACTTCAGCCCTCAAAAAGGCTCAAAGTTGAGCTTTTGTTGAGCATTGAGAGCAAAGTTTGTACTGTAAAATTTAGCAGCTAAATGCACTCGGACACTGCTTTCTCCCTTACTTGTCTTTAAAGTAACTATTGCCAATGATCTCATGTTCCCTCTAGAGAATAAGGCACTGCTCCACTCTCCTGCAGACTATGAAGCAGATCGGTCTTGAACGCCCAAGCTCTGCCACAAGAAGTTCCCCATCCAACTGTGTGTGGAGGCCCCCCCGTTCCTCCGCTTGCAGGACCCCTGTAGCTCTTACAGCAATTGAAGAAGAATATTAGACAAATGCCTACTGTTAATGTGAGCTGTCTTAGAACTGCCACAGAGCAGGAGCACCATCTGACCAGGCGGTGACGATGAAGAAGTGCTAAATTCCTCTTCTGTGGGAAACCAATCTGTTCATGAATTGATTATCAGCCTTTCACATTCTCTTTGCTCTTGTCCCCTCCAAACTCATCAACAGATCATGAAGAGCAAGTCTGCCTGGTGGCCTTGTCCTTTGAGCAGACCCTCCATCTTCACCTACAGGAAATCTGCTCTTGACTGCTGTGTTTGGGCGGAGGAATTTGCCACTCCTGTCACAGTAGCTTGGTTGGCAGATGGCCTGTGACAGGAGGGAGGTGAATTTTAAAAGGATTGGGCTGTATTATCCATCCCCATGGTTAATATATAAAATACAAAACATCTGAAATGCCTGTTATTATGACTGTCAGAATAGATTCATTCTGCCCCGTTGCCTATGTTGGATCTAAAGCTTTTTGCTTTTATAAATGGGCATTGTACAAGTTCTCCGTGTACCTCTCATTATTGTTGTGGATCTACCAAAGCCATATCTTGTTCCTTCTTTGGTGGCAACTGAAACGTTGGCTAAATTTATTCCTTCCAGCAGATGGTGACTCTGCTGCCCTTTCCTAAGTGTGTGCAGCCTAAATAGCTCAGACCATTTCTACTTTTCACTTTCTTTTACACAATATCTAGCTTGAGGACATTTATGTGACACCTTTCTGCTGGACTTGTGATCAAAAGAAATATCTTGGTGCATTTTCTGAGCAAATCTCATAGTAATAAGGGAGTTTAGGGTGGACCTTAGGGAAAATTTTATAACAACAAGGGTAGAAAAGTACTGGAGTAGGTTGCCTGACAAAGTCATGAAACATCTTCAGGCAGCTGAGTAGCAGTAGTCAAAAGAGGATCTGCTGGGAGTAGTTTACATATTCATCCATCCTTGGGGCAATGAGATGGACCAAATAACTTCTCAAGGTTCTTCTAGTCCTATTTTCTATGTTTTTTATTCCATCTGTTGGTTAATGGGTTATTTTGAACATGTTCACCATGGATATGAGTATCTCTGGAATGAAATGTGCAACAATAAGAATAATAATGTAACTTGTGTTTTAAAAGGCCCAACAAGTTAGCAATGTTAGCTAGCTTTTGGAAAGAGGCTGGCTCGGTTTATCTGCCTGATGTGGACAGTGTGGTTGGAAGCTGTGTAGACTGATGACAGTGTGAGCTCACGGAGTGATCTTCCATCCGGACCCATCGTTTTTCAGCTGGGTCCTGCTGGGGCTCAAACTTTCTTCTCTGCCACTTTCCAGAAGTTGCCTGCATCTTCATCTGCTCACAATCTTGAGAGTAAGTGATGTAGATGGAAAATGAATTTGTGCTCACGAGAAGGCTTGACACATCATTTTGATAGAGCTCTCAAGTAGTTGTTGATGACAAGTTTGTTATGAGTGTGTACACAGCCCTAAGTTTTAACAAATGGAATGAGGCATGTAGCAATGTAAATCAGATTAATTTAGAAGGCACTGACAGACTACCAGTAGTGAAATCATTACATCCAGGCTCTATATCCAACATAAGGTCAGTAACAGTATGTGTGACGTGTATGTCATTTCATTGCGGCTTGCTTTAAGGTTGTGCTCTTAGCAGCTGGTTGTATGCTTAAAGTGCTAGCAGTTGGGCTAACTTTGCATTGGACTAACTTTGCTTTATGAAATTAGAATTTTCTTTTATCTTTTCCAGATTTACACTAGCATTCTGATGACTTATAGGAATTCTTTTAATAAGGAATTCTTTTAATACGAAGTTGCATTCAAAGATACCATTGAATACTTCCATCATGAGAGTTCCTAAATTGCATTTACTGCTGTATTTGTTGAGACAAATTTGTTGAACAGTGAGTGCTTGAGACTTCCTAGGTTGGATTCACATCACCTAATTGTTTAAAATCAGCAGTATGGGTATTTACCTTCGAGCTAGTTGCACGTGATTCCCTTAATAGTAGGTGAAAGCAAACAATGAAATTCAAGCATCCGTTTACTAATGAATCATGTATCCAAGTGGCTACATTCTTATTTTTTTCATTCTAGGAGCTAGGGAAGATGTAGAGATCTGCATTGCAGATGTCTACATTTGGTTAGAGGACTCCAACCCCTGCCTGTGTGCACCCACGCGTGGATGCAGTCTTGGTCTTTGCGGTGCTGCATCTCATTTGAGCTCCCTTCATGGCTCACTCTTCTGAAGCGTACAATGGTTCTACGTCATTTGGGTGCTTTAAAGGGGAACTTTCCTCTTTCTTTTCATTCTGCATCCTTCTTTTTTGCCAGTGTCATCCCCAATTTCCTTCCCCGGATAACACATTTGTATGTTAGTGTGAGCTATAGCACTGTGAGGAACCTCTCTGGTTGGATACCTGCAAGATAAGGCTATTCTTGCCGGCACAATTTTCTGAAAAATTCCTCTTTTGAATCTCATCTGCAGCAACTGGGGTTCTGGGGTTCTTTGTTCCTGGTATTGGGATTACGAAGTTACAAGCAAATAGACTAACTGGATATCCGAGTATAGTCTAAGTCACAGTGAGGATTTACTTAATGCCAACTTTGTTGATCATGAAAATAGAAGGACTCTTGCTTTTGAAAACGTAGTTTGTCAGCAGAATTCTCTAGTATGTTTTTCACAGTTTTCTCAAAGTTGTCAGTGGCTTTGTAAAAGTAAACTGCAAATAGTCTGTAGTATTAAATATTTCATTATATTGAGATGATGAATGCAGTATATTTGTCAGTTTAGAGAGTAAGCTTGTCACAGGGCTCCTTATTTTTGTTCTCAAGTCACATATTTTCGATGCAAATCTGTTGGATCTGTTATGTGGACATCAATTGCTGCTTTGCTTGCAGAAATAGAGAAAAGAACAAGAAAATAAAGCTGTTATATTTTTAATGGTTTTGAAATGCTTTCAGCAAAGAAAAGAATGAGAAGTTGTATCCATATAACAAGTGTATAGTGAAAATCTTAGTGACATAAAAGACTGTGTAGAGCTTGTAAGGAACAATCACTGCTCATGGTAAGCTTTATTCTAGCACTGGTCCTTTATGCCATGGGGAAAAGGTGGCTTTGCTTCCCATTAGAAGTCCCCTCAGAGAATCTCATGTCGTTAAACCGTTTAGATGTTTTTACTGTTCCTTTTTTTCAAGCACTGAATAATCAAAATTAAAAGTACAGCCAGATAATGAACCTGTGCCACTTATTGCCTCAAGGTTTGGAACTTAATAGGAAACCAACTAATGAGAATATCCGCAATTGTTCTGGGGAGGATAGAGAGGAAAATCAGGAATTATAAACCTTTATACTTCAGAGTCAGACGCTAGTTGGTGGGGCGGTATAAAGAAACATTCACAGTGCACAATGGATGTGTTCCTTGCACAATGTACATATTTCTGTATTTTCTTGCAACTTTTTTAGGAACCTGCTACTCATCTGAGTTAAATTCAAGCTGGTGGAGGTATTAGTAGACTAAGGCACTATACACAGAGACAAAGATGCTGCTTGTACATAGTTTGGTAGCTACACTGGGCATTAGATTTCCATGTGGTGATGAGTTTTTTTAATTATTCAGTGGAGAAAAAAAAAGAAGAAAAAAAAGATAAAAACTGATATGGAGCTAGAAGAATACTTGAAAGTATAGGTGAAACACTGCCCAGAGGATGTATAAAATAGCAATCAGCCAGTGCCTGAAGACAGAAGAGGTTCTCAGTTCAGGTGTGCCATGGACTGTTAAAAGATGGGCAGTGATTTAGGTTTTGAGTCTCCCATGATACCTGCGGATAGCGTGGCTTTGGCATTGCTCCATAATTGTCACATACCACAGAAAGGACATTTCCCATCCTGAGCTTAGCTGCAAGGGATTTTAAAAGATTTTTGATCTTGAAGCATTTTGGAGCAATTTATGCAATCCCTGAAGGCCAGGAGAGCCTGTTGTGCTCTTGCCGCCCTGGGACACGGTTATCAGAGCTTCTGTTCAACTTGGGCCCTGCTTTTCTGCTAATTCTCGCCACTTCTAAAGCAGTATCAAGCTGATGGGCTTTATTCTCTTTGGATGGAGCTGTAGCGAGTTGGTAGCAGCAGCATGTGCTCATTGCTGACTGAAGCACAGGGTGAGTGGACACGCTTTACGAGCCCGAATAAAACTTTCCACCGGGGATCTCAGTCTTATTTTCAGCGATCACTCACTGAAGCACAGGGTGGCCAAGAACCCATCTGTGAAGAATTGTGCAGTGGTTAAGTTGCCCGTGAAACAACAGGGGAAAAGGAAGACTTGGGTTTAGCTTAAGGCAGATGATTTGTGGCGAGAATTGGGGTGGACTAGGAACCGTCCTCTGCCGTTTAGTCTGATAATGCAATGAGAAGGCATCGCTGACCTCTGCTTGAATGAAATCTGTCCCATCATCGGCAAGACTTCTCTTCACAATAATCTGTTTTTAAGGAGATTTTAGAACCCTACTATTTTGAGCAGGGAAAAGAAAATAATCTATTAATTGAGAAAAAAAAACCTAAACTGTTCTCTGTTAGCACCTCACAGAAACCTCCTTTGAATGCTTATAAAGAGTGATCCTATTTGCTTGATGATAATAATTACAATGAGAATGAAATTGATGTGACCCCAACAATTAAAAGCATCGAAAGTGTCATCACTGATAATTTTATATGATTTTCAGCTAACTAGCATCTCTTTTTGTAAGTCGAAATATAACACAGCAGAGGGGAGGGGACGGATATGGGGGGCAGATAGGATATTTGTTGGGGTAAGGATTAAGTTCAGAGCTTCGTCATTACGTCATGAGCTGATTTATCATGGTCTTTTTTTTCTAGAAAAGTAGTTCTTGCCTTCTTATTAGTCTTGCATCATCTTTCCTAAGAAAAGAGTAGTAGTCTTGGCAGCACAAAATGTAGTTAAATATTTTTAAGTAATGGAAAGAATATAATTCCACATTTCTGAGTGCACTCAGAAAAGTTTATTAACTCTGGAATTCAGAGAATCCCTTTCACAGATATTTTATATACTCTATCTACTGCTGATCATAGCAGTGTGCAGATCTTCCAGCATTTGTCACAATCTGATTTACTTTAAATTCATGAATCATTTCCACAGCGTGTTGCTGTGAAATAACAGTCTTCTATAAATCACTGTCTGTGTATATATACACACATGCATATTTCTATATTCAAAAATTCAGTACAGGCAACCAAAAGAACATACCTGACATAAGAATCCAAGAATCAGCATTTATTTTAAGTCTAATAATGTTTTGACAGTCTAATCAAAATGTAACACATGCTTACTATCAGGCCAGTTAGTTACAACAATAATCCGAGTCGCTTGATTTATTTTAAGGAATGTTAATAATGTGGTAAAATTCACGTGCACGAGCATTTGTCCTGTTCTGTGATGCTTCATTCTCACCCCCTAATACATTATTAGAGGGAGATGCCATCACCATGTTTGCTGTGTGGGGGGAATGTGTTGTTGTTGGTAAGAGCTTCTTCCTCCAGGGTTTTGGGTTCACTCAAAGTTTATATATATATATATATATTTTCAATTATTTATGGGCTGCGTTCTCTTCTGTTGGTCCACATGACTGTTTGTGTCTTAATTACTTAGTTCTGCTAATCCTTCTCTGTATATGATACGGCTTCTTTTGGGGGACCAGAGGAATTCACAGCTGCGCAAAGCTAAGCAAAGCTGAAGCTAAAATAAATAAGGTAATGATGGAACTAAAACAAGCTCAAAACCACTTTGCAGCTGCGCTGAGCTCAACAGCATTTACCTACCTGTAGAGCTAGCTGCAAGCACAGCAAAAAAAATCTTAAATAATTTTTGCAGATACAGCTAAAATCAACCTAAAACAGGTTCAAGAGCGGACAAGGCCTAATGAGACCTGGGGCCTTAAACAGCTAATTATGGCCATAAAGCTTGAGGACCAGGACCAGTGCTGGGCAGCACCAGTTTGGGTGCTGTCAGGCCACGGGACCACAGTCTATACTGCATATATTGAGTCCTGCATTTCTCAGAATTTCAGAAATTTCCATCCATATACCAAATCCAAATACTCAAAGAAATGTCCTTCACTGGCTCCAAAAGAGCCTGGCAGTGAAACAGGAGGTTAATAATAACCTGGCCTAGTATGATGGCCCTTTTCCACCAATATGACAAGATATATTCTGTGGTATTTTAATAGATTGAAGGCTCCTGGGGCTGGAGTGCAGACAACATGCCCTCGGGGCTGGCTACCTAGTGTCACGTACATTCGCGTTGGAGAACTTGCAGATGTGAAGATCGGTCACCTTAAAGTCACTGCGCACAATTACAATATACTTGAATCAAATCGAAACATTCACTTGAGATGTCACTGTCATGCAGTAATAGGACCATTAGGAACTTGAATTCCTTGGCAGCCCCTTTTTCTATCTTAGACACTTCTCTGCTGAGAATCTTCTTGTATTATTGCTCTGTGCTTGCAGCACACAGTGTTACCTTACTGTGACTGAATACTGGCAGGCATTTTTGGTAGTAAATGTTTGGAGAAGTGTGTATAGCCCCCATGCTTTCTTTGTCCTGTGGCTTCCCCCTAAGTGGCTCCCCGTGTTACCTTGGGCGCAGCTCAGGATTCAAAGGGACGATCCGGGGAGAGGGAACGAGCACATTCATCCTCCTGTCGTGCCGGTCGGGTTCCAGCCCCAATGCCAAAGCACGGAAAGCAGCTGGCAGGGTGTAGGTGGTCATAAAACGTGGAAAAAAGGAAACACCTAATTGGAGAAATAGAGGTAAAACTGCTCTTAGACCAGTGGTAGCAGATGCTCTCAAACTTACAACAGCAGAAATGGAATGGAGTCAGAATGAAGAGGAGGATTAGAGTTGCTTCCTTTCTGATCAGAACTATGTGGTAGATCGACTCTGTAATAAATTGGGCTGGAAATGCAGGGATTTCCCTGAAGCCATGCTGGTTTACACTTGCCAAAGCTTAGTGCTAATGTTGAATTCCAGAGTGAATAGGTAAGTGTAGATAGACATAAAACAAGAGAAATGGCATCAAGTGTTCCACATTGAGGCATAAAAGAAACATCAGTTAGGGCAAAAATGACACCGTGTTATGTTGTCGGTAAGGAACACTGCTGAACCAAGGCACAAGTATTAGTACAAGAGCTTGCACAGTGCAGTGGCTCTTATATCAGTGCTCTGTTCCCTTTGAACTTACACTAGATGTGTCATTTCTCATTTGTCAGGAAGCAGCTGTGCTCCGAACAGCTCAGAACCGGCACCGGCAGCCCTGGATTAGCAGAGTTCTCCCTGTTTGATGCTCTGCTTGGAGCCTGGCTTCTCTCTAGTTCACAGTCCCTTGTAAACCCCACTGAGTTTGTGTGTCAGCCCTCTCTCTGGGGTAAATCAGCAGAGCAAATGCAGCAGGATTATGGATAATAATTGTGTCATCAACTCTCCTCCAAAGCTATCTCGTGAGGCGGATGTTTATGAGTGTATCATGTTTGGAATGCAAGTCTGTTTCTTCCTTAGGAGTTGCAGTAGCCAGTAGGCTAGGTATTCATTTCATCCCTTGTGAAAACAGTATGGCTAATAGAAAAAGAGCTAACATCTAGCACTGATAGAAGCAGATAATATTTTGTGCTAATTTCAACAGTTTAAATTCATTTCAGAGTTACACTTGATCACTTTGCTGGCAAGAGCTATAAAGATTGTGGGGTTCAGGGGAGTATTGCACATTGCACCTTACTGCCCGTCTGTATTTTGAAAAAAAAAAAAAGGTATTATATCAAGAGATAGGAAATCTTCAAGCACGTGGAAGAGCGACTGGCTCGGCTCTGTACCAGATTTAAGAGCATGTGCTGGGAGTTAGCCCTAGGGCCTATGCCCAGCTGGCAGGTTTAAATACATTTCCAATCCAAAAAGAGGAATCAGCTTGGAAGGCTGCGGACTTGCGTTTTAGAAGAGGTTTAATCAGAAAAGGGAAGGTACAGGGGGAATCCAAAATTGAGGGAGGTTGTTTTCTTCCTTGATTACTGTCAGTTGGGCATGATTACTCTCTGCTTTCACTAAGATGAAAAGTGAGATTAATGGTTTTAAATCAGGCATTTTTGGTCACACTGCTCATGGGATCAATCTATAGCCAACATACAAATATTCCTTACTACTACGTAAAAATTGGCATATGTGAACTGTATTGTCAATACTGGACACTAGATTATAAAAAAAAGGCATTCTGATTACAGCTCATGGTAACTAATTAATTAGTTATGAGTATTAATCTTTTTCCTGATTGTACCTGCTATCCATTCTCTATTTTACAAAAAAAATAAAGGAAAATAAAAATAAATGAAAAGAATGCTTCAAAACAACCTAGGGTGCTTTTAACTTGAAGTATTTTAACAGATTTTTCTCTTCTCTCTCTATACATCTGTGAAAGTTCTCTCTTTCGCTTTACTGCTCTGTTCTGTCAGTATTCCAGTACTCGCATGTTAAGTTGCTACATACAACTGCATGGATTAACTGATGCAATTTATAGTGAACTGAAATGAGCGCCTGGATCCTGTCCTTTCGTTCATTCACTGCCCCTCTGTCATGCTGTTAATGCTGACCAAAAGGATCAAAAACTTGATCAAGGATCAAAAATCAGTGTTGTTGATGCCATAAATGCATGGAAGATGTGATCGTGTTCATCTTCTTTATGGAAAAAAAATAGATTCTCAAACAAATGGTCTCATTTGCATATTTTTTCCAACTCAAAATAAGTTTCCTGCTTGGAAGTTATTCCTTCAGTGCTGCAATGTAAAAAGTTCTGCTTCCTGCTCAGGCGCGGCTTTATGGTGTCTAGCAAGGTGCACATTTCCTGTGACTGTTCCACTCATAGTTTGTTCCACATGGATCCTCAGACATCAGCTCCAGTGATGCTGCAGCTGCAGCACGGGGCACCGTGATGGGGCCTCCTGACTTCAGCTGCCAGCCTGTTTGGATAAAATTAGTAAGAACTTGGTATAGTGGAGAATCAGAATTCTGTCTTTCTGTCAAACGAAGGTTAAAATTGGCAGAGAGAAGAGATGTTTTTCAGTAAGAGGGGCAAACATAAGATATTCCTATAGCTCTCAATTCTGTAGAAGCAGGGACTCTGTGAGGTTTGCAGGTACCAGCAGGTGTAATCTCAGATGGGGGAAAGCAGCAGTTTGCAGTTGTGCATCAAGCAGTACATATTTAGGAGCTCTTGCATGCTCTGTTGCCTTTTAAGTTGTGAAGCTTTCACTCTGAGCATCACCTTTGCACCAGGAGAGTGTGATTGCTTGACGTTTATATAGGGGGAGAAAGATGGCTTCTCAAGCAACAGCAAATATACATGGCATTAGAAGGTCAAGTATCACTCCTTAAACTTCATTTAGGAGCCATTTGGCATCCAGCGGAGATTGCAGAGACGTGTAATGAGCCATCTGGGTAGTAAGAACTTTTTGGGTGAGTTGCTACACTGCTAAGTAGCTATCCCAGCCTGCATTAAGGTGCATATCTCAAAGCAGATTAGGAAGGTATTTAAGCACAGTCCTGACGTTAGGCACATACTTGAAAACAGGCCTCAACGCACTGGGTGTTCACCTGAAAAAAAGCCTAAGTGAAATCTGAGATCCAGCAGCAGGCTCAAATGCCATCACCATCCTCAGGTGGCATCAAAGCTACAGAAGAGAAACCTGTCTTTTAACGTCCCTTTTCTGAGTTACTTTTCCCTCATGTTTCAAATACTAATTTAATTAAAATATAGAGGAGGCAGGAGTTTACCTGCGAAATTACAGCAAAGACATTGCAGAGCACTGCATTTTCACTAAAAATGAAGACTCACTTTATAAAGCGACAGAAGCCTGACTTTTGAGACAGTCACAGAGCTGACTCCAGGCTTTTTGATCCATTTTTTTAACTAACTAACTCCTGCATTGTATTTTACTCTACAACAAAAGTTTCTGAACCCATAACCAAGGCAATTTCCTGAGATAGCCGTGGCCCTCAGTCATGGTGCTGTGATCACAAATCTGTCTATCATCCAAAAATAAAAAAATAAAAAAAAGGCAAGCTGGCAAAATGCAGCAGCATCAGGACTGATATCTGATCAAATTTGATATTTCAGCCCCAAGTGAAAAAGTGAACTGTCAACTCAATTACCGTTCTGAGCAAAACACAGCAGCCCTGTTGGCTGCACGCCATGCCATTATTGGGACAATTGAGTTTTATGCTGGGGAATAAAATACATTTATCCATAGAGTGCTTGTCTGCATGCACATCCCCCTGCAGACATCTGTGCACCTTTGGCTCACAAATGCCAAGACTTTCTGCTCAGCAGTATCTGTGTGTCCTGCGTGAGTCCGGGTGTTTTCAGTATGCAAAGGAGGCATTGATGGCATTGCACACTTTCTGTTCTGCTCACCTGCTCTTACTCAAGACAGAATATGCACAGCCTACATTTGCCCTGTGAATGTTTCAAAACCCATCTTCTTATTTTCATGTATTTTTTCTTTTATTCCATGATTTTGATGCCTTTTAGCGTCTTCTTGCCTTTCTTTTTTAATATTTTGTTTTCATTCATAGAGTCATAGAAAAATAGATCAACAGGAACCTCTGGAGGTCATCTAGTCCAAGTTTATGCTCAAAACCAGTATGCTTAGATCAGCCTGGGACTCAGATATCATGTCCACCGGACACCAAATGGCTTTTGTAAATAATTTGTCACTAATTCTCCTTCAGTCTCTTTACTCCCACCGCTCTCCTGAGGGCACCTTGATGAAGGCCCTGTGAGCCCCACTGGGAGCTCTTCCTGCACCTGGGATGCACGTTACTAGTAGCAGACAAAGGCTACCAATGCCAGCACCGTTTGAAGGACTCTCGTGCCCATGGGAATTAGGTTTTGTGTATCCTCCACCTTTTGGACAGGAAAGGGTATGCTGAGAAATGATTCCATGTTTGCTTCATGAAAACAGCATCAGCTGTCGTAGCAGAAGACTGAGGACGCAGTAACTTCAGAGGACATAAACGGGCAGCGAAATCAGTGGCCAATGTGCCCCTTCAGAGCGACACACTGGCTGGAAGCTCTCTGAGAGATTCTTCACTGTTTCCAACATTAATAGCTCTACATGAAGTTCAGTCTACAGTGCTAGTGCTGGTACAGCTCCCCAGAGCTTCCCTGCAGCACCTAGGAATGCAAAGTGTCTTTCAGTTTCTCCTTGCTCAGTTAGTGGTCATAAGTCAAAACACCAGCATGGCTTTGTAGCCCAGCTCTGTGAACTGATCTGTGCTAGTTGTCGTCTCCTCCGTTTTCACCATCAATATTGAAGTATCACTTCAAATTAGAGTGAGGTGTCACTTCATTTCACAGTGCTAAGCTAGCGAGTAATGTAACTACAGCTGCATCCCAAATGTTCCCTGCTGGTCCTGCTGCTCCAGAGGTATTAATCTTCAATACCTTAAAGTATTAACCTCCATCATTCCAACTCCAATCAGAATATATTTTTGGTCTCTGCTTCATTGGCACTGCCTACAGAGATCATAGAATCATTCAGGTGGGAAGGAACCTTTGGAGATCACCTAGTCCAACACCCCTGCACATACAGGGTCACCTAGAGCACGGGGCGCAGGATTGGGTCCGGGCAGGTTTTGAAGATCTCCAGAGAAGGAGACTCCACAACCTCTCCTCGCAGCCTGTTCCAGTGCTCTGTCACCCTCACAGGAAAGAGCTTTTTCCTTAAGTTCCTGTGGAACTTTTGGTGCTTCAGAAGGATCTTCCAGAGTCTTCCTTTGATGCTGTTAATGACTGAAGTTCTGAGCACCTCCCACAGAAGCCATGGAATCACTCTGAGTTGCTACCAACTGCCTCCTCCTAGCTTCTTGGCTTTGGGTTTTAGGAGACATTTTTTGCCCTCTTGAAACTGCAGTTTTGGCTGTGGGCCTTCCACTTATGAGCAGACTCTGTAGGCAGATCATGCCACCAAGGGTGCGAGGGTGTACTGCTTTACATCCTGGGCCTTCTCTTGCTCAGACTTTATGTTCCATCTCTATGGAATAAGAGGAGGTTCTGATTTGATTTCCAGGCTGAGATTCATCTTCCTCCTCTGATGAGTAGTTGTCAGCTCATCAGCATCACAGATGGATCTACTTGGAGGCATGCAGGAACATATGCAGCTTTACAGACTCTCGTGGAGGCGTTAAAGGAGCTCACACATGGATGTATTTGCAGCAGTCTGCATTCAATATTTATGCATCCTCCTATAGAAGAACAAGAATGGACAAGAGTTATGGGGTAGATATTGCTACTTTATGCCCTTCTCATGCAGAAGAATCCTTTACAAAGAGGGTTTCTCACCATCTATCTTTCTTTTTAGTGATTCTCACAGCCAAAAGGAAGTTTGAGGCTGTGGTATAGCTCTTGAAATGATACAGAAGAAACTGGAGAAGAGAGAGGTAGATAGATAAACAATAAAAGAAGCTTTTAGCCGTACATTGATTTGTTATGCCAGATGACTACCCGTTATACTATGAGATTATAGAAGCTGTAAGTGTTGGACATCTGCTGCTGGACAATCATGGCAGTTAGGGCAGTGCATTATTTGTGCTTCTTGTGGAAGGGCAGTTGGGATGATATTTATTTCCTCTACCCTCAGACCTCTGTGGCCTACCTACCTAAGCTGAAGATTGTCACACCAGGCTTACAAGTTGCAACACAAGAAATATTAGATATTAGGAAAAAGTTTTTCAACATGAGTGTGGTCAAGCACTTTAACAGGTGCTTAGAGAGGTGGCAGAGTCTCTATCCTTTGAGATATTCAAAGTTTAAGAAGTCCCTGAGCAACCTGATCTACTTGGACATGATTTGAGCAGGACACTGAACTGGAGCCTGAATTATTCTGTGATTCTGTGATTCCTTTTTAATCAATGGAAAGAAACAAGCCATTCCGAATTCCAGTCTTTTTGACCTGATTTATGAAGATGTGTTACTGAGAGAGGGACAGTGTTCACCCTAAGAGTTAGGATTTGTTATTGTTGTTGTTTCTTGTAAAGCCTATCAGGACAGCCGCAAACAGAGTTCTCTACATTTAATCGGATGAAGCCCATCTTAGCTGACACAAGCATTTCTTGAAGCCTCTCCATGTGACTTGAACAATAATTCTCTTTAGGACAAGTGTTAGGCAAGACCTTCCTCTCTTTGCTTAATCCCTATAAATTTTACTTCTGAGGGCTTGCCAGGTTAGCTTGGTGTAAAGAGATGCCATTCTTTTTTTCTCCCTTCAGTAAGCTAGTCCAGAAACAGTACAGATATTGATCTGGCAAGTAATAACAGAGATCTGGATGTCACAGTGATATTAGCCCCCAAACCTCTAAACTAGATCTCAATATACATTGAGGTGTGCAGCAATGACTCCGAACCAGGCCCAGCTGCAGTGATCTGTTTATGTCACTGCAGGTCGTGAAAGGTCTCAGTCTCCCGGTATTCACAAAGCAAAATCCTGAGGTTTCACACATCCCTAGCGTGGTGCCATAGAAGTGTTTTCAAGAGCTTTCCAGAGCATCTGCTGATTGCTCAGAGCTTCAGCGTCCACCTCGCAGTGAGCTGGGCCTGCTCTGGAGTCACCAGCAGTAACAGAAACATAGGACAGGGAGGACTTACTTGTGAGAATCTTTTCAGGTGTGTAATCCCCATCTGTGTTCTGCATTCCGCCTTCTTTCTCCCTCTTCTTGGCATTTGGGTTCTGCTCTGGGAAAAGAGGAAGGAGCACTGAGCCTTTGGCCTTGCTGTCTGACACACGGAGAGAGACAGGGTTGATGTGAGAAACGCAGGAGAAAACAAAGTCCCTGTAGCTGAGTGACAGAGACCCGTTCCTGCTGGCCCAGCAGAACAGATCGATACATTTAGGCAAACATTCTGAAGAACTCCAGCTCCTGGGAAGTAAGCCGCTTTTTTTCTAGCTATAAATTTCCAATTATAAGAGATCTTTTTCATGTAAAATGAGATTCCCTTGCACACCCTAAACATCAAGTATTCAAGGGAAAAAATCCCCCAGCAACCACAATGGCCAGATATCTGAGGAGGCAAGCCGGGCTGCGTTTTGACACGCTGTACTCCTTAAGTGAAGATTAGGAAATGGACAGCTAAGCATGCATTTATCTTACCGTGGCAGAAAAGATCTTTTAACGCACATAAGCAGTTTCTGCTGTTAGCCTACAAGGACAGAGAAATTGCATGCTGAAGTCAGATGATGGTTGCATCCTGGGTAGCAGCTGTTTTTACTGATTTCTTTTGCTTTTAGTATTATCTGTGACATTTCTTTGCATTATTATCTGTAAAAAAAAATTCCTCAGACTTCATAATATTCAAATAGTGAACAGTCCTGTTGTCATGGAAATCATTACGGAATTAGGCCACAAAGAGTGACAGTGACTCAGTAGCCAGGTGATATAGGCGCTCAGCTGGGAAAAGAGAAATCTGTTTTTATGCCCCTGCTTCCATGAATATATAATTATATTTTCTCTAATGAAGCAGATGCACTAGAAAGGTTTGCCTCAGAAAACTGCTGCCAGGTGATTCCTTCAGGCTTGGATTTTAATCTCTGTTCCTTACCAAGCAGTAGGAGGGAATTGTTGAATTTGGATTTCATATATCCTAGTAGAAGGAATTAAATCTGGCTGAGGAGGTGGGAAGTGGCCACTATTTCCTTTACCTGTGTGTGCAGGCCATTTGCAAGCACCCTTGCCCCACAGTGAATGAGATACAGGCAAATGGGTGTCTAATTTTACAATCACAGGAAGACCAGCCAGGCATTGAAGTGTTTCTTCAGTATGACAGATGTGGTCTCAGGAATGCAGGCGCTGCTAGGATTTTAGGTAGCAACCTAGCAGGCATATTATTAATCCACTAGAGTCTCCATTTAGGCATTTGTCCTCTTCTGAGTTCAACGACTCAGTGTTTTCGCAGAGTCACAGAATGGTTGAGGTTGGAAGGGACCTCTAGAGATGATCTAGTCCAACCCCCTGCTCCAGCAGGGACACCCTGAACACAGGGCACAGGGTGGCATCCAGACAGGTTTTGTTTTGTGTTGCTTAAAGAAAAATTTTGTTAAAAAATGCCATTATGATGTACCTTATTACTACCTAACCACACATGTACCTTCAAGAGGGTGAGCCAGTCCCTGGAGAAGGCAGCAAGTTGGAATAGGTGGCTTCCTGAGGTCCTTTCCAACCTACATTGTCCCATGCTCCTATGATTCAAAGTTTGACATGTGGTTGGGGATTTTTATACACCTGTCATAGAACAATAAAGTTTAACAGTATTTCCAGTTTTCTCTCCAGTCAACGAGAGAAAAAAAAAGTGGTATTTGCAGAAGTTTTTGAGAGAAACTACAGGTATTTTGTTTAAAGAGGGGACTATCCAGGATGAAATATAAGAGCTTTAGTTCTGATTTTAGTACTGATTTTGATAACTCAGATTTATTCATGATCTTCACAGAAGTAGTAGAAAAAAAAAAAAGAAAATATTTCAAAATATTTCAACGGGAAAAAATGAATTTGCGAAGAAGCTTTGTTTCCATGGTGTATGATCCCTTAGTGACCAGAACTATTATTTCTGCTGCTCTTAACTCAGTGCTTTCCTTCTTGCAATAGGAAACAGGGCTTTAGTTCTGTAACCTCTAATTTATCTGGGATGGGGCTGGAAGATGATTAATTTATGGCATCGTAATCTCATTTATTATATGTTTTGGGATTAATTTGCCATTAAGCAAACTCAGTGGTGTTCATTATTACACTGTCCTGCTTTCTGTAGCATGCTACCTTTGCCATATGATTAGGTGTCCTGAGGGGGAGAAACCAATAAAAATGACATTCTTGCTTATTATTTGCGCCACTTTCATAGTCCATCGTGAACCTATATGTTGCCTACGAGGGGAAAGTCACAGTTAATTAGAATGACTGCCACTTTGTGTCGCAGAGAAGAGCAATGTTGTATGTATAAGGGAAGTTATATATCTCTGTATACATGTTTTTCAGCTGCTCTGCCAGTTGTACCTCCTACTCTGTTTTTAGTGAGCCCTGTCAATAGGAATGTGGTACATTCAGCAGCTATCAACATGGCAGAATGAAATTCCTTGAAAATCAGCAACCTGTTCACTGTGAATGCTGCACTTTTAATGAATGCTATAAGCCAGCTAACCAAGTACAAAATCTTTCCTTTCTTTTTTTTTTTTTTTTTTACTTTAGGTTCTTGTATTTTATTTATGTCAATCACCAGAAGAAGATTTGTGAAAAGATAGCAAAGAACAATTCTTAAAATGCCTGGATATGAACTGTAAGATAAAAAACTTAATTGCAGTTTAGACTTCAGATTTATTTGAAAAGGGGATAATGATAGTAATTACCCAGTTTGAGTTTTGTAGGAGGCTAATTAGATCCCCAAAGCATTTGTATGCACAAGGCAATCCATAAATACAAAAGACCATCTGGTCCTTATCAGCTTACAACACTAACAGTGTCTGTAATTATTTTTTTCTATATTGTTTTGATGTTGACATTTTATGATGCAATACATCTAGCCATGGTTAAGGACTAACCTGTAAGTGTTGAAAAGCCCCACTTTTGGTTGCTGTTATATTTAGGCTTTTATCCTGTTTTTAAAGATTTTGGCTACCTCTAGGTATGCACAAAAGTAGTCTGTAGTTTAATATTGGTCAGTGTTTTAAAGTGAGTTTGAATGGTTTTTGTAATCTAAATTGTTCCATCTGTTTTTTTCTTCAGCACTCCACGGTTCAAAAAATAATTTATGAATATGTTGTGCATGATTTTTCAGGCAGTAAATTAGTTTTAAAGTCTCTAAATTGTTTCACAGCAATAGAAGGACTAATTCTGATGTCCTAGTTCAAGATTTAGAGCCTGCCTTCTTGATTTGCCTGTGCATTTGCTCCTACGTAAATGCCTTCTCAAGCCTTGAGAAAATCACACCTTAGCAGTGCAGAATTACAGGTTTCCTCTGCTCTGTGCCCTGCCCACCCATCTGCTGAGAAGCTACAGGAGCTTCAATCAGGTGGGACTTTCCAGCAGGATCTCTCGCAGGCTACGGGATTGTGCTGAGCTGCAGAGGTTGTTTCAGGAGCAGTTGTGGAAAGGATTAACGGGCCCCATAAGGACTGAGGAGAAAAAAAGTGATTTGAGGTTTTGAGAGGTTTTGAATATGGTAACTCTGAGTGATACTGGGGGTATGTGAGCAGGTTGTCAACTACTTTCCAGAGAAGGAATTTCTACCAGGGAACATCATAGTTTCTCTGATTCTCTCACATCTGAATTTTAATCAATTCCTTATTTTTGAAAATGATCATAGATTGGATGACTTCTGACAATTCTACTAAGTAGTAGTCAAATAAGGACCAAGTATGCAACCCTTCTGGCAGTAACAAGGTTGCTGTAGAGACTTCAAGAACCAACCTGTGCAAGGCTGGTTTCAGATCAGTGATGTGATAACTTCAGGATTTGTTTACCTGAAGTTATAAATGGTTTAATCCAGTCTCCTCTCCATTCTAAATGGGCTCCTCATCCTTTGATTACCTAAATATTGTCTTAGTTCCTGCCTCTGTCCAAATCTTGAAATATGAACAGCTAGTTCCATATTTACCTTAGAGTAACACATATTGCTGAAATAGAATCTATTATGAATATTATTTTGGTGCCAGGTGCTTTTACTTCTCTTTGGGCAAGAGGTGGGGTTTTTTTCCCCCAGTATTTTCCTGCATATCAACTTACCTCCCTGTCCTGGTCCTGCTGCAGGGAGAGCCCCTCTCTTACCACAGGGTGATGCAGCCTTCGTGCAATACAAACCAGCCATGAAATTCTGCCTCGGGTAGAGACGAAATTGAAAATCTGAACAGGAGAGTTTGGGTCTTTCAGTAGCAAAACATGACTGGAAAATGAGTACGTTTTGTAGGAAGTCTTAAGTGGGTGTATTGTTTAAGCTTATTTTTTTAATTGCTTTGATATGGTGATGGAAGGCTTTATGCAGTAGCTACAAACTTGCTTTATTTTCACCCTTCCTTTCAGAAACTAGATTTGAAGTAGACGATTTCTTTAAGTAAATACCACTGAATCTCCTACAACATATGTGTATTCTCATTCTGTGATGTGAGAACAAACTGCTCTTACCAAGGAAAGCCATGGGCCAGATCGAGCCCGGCTCACACTGCTTTTCCGTGAGCGCCATGTTGTGAGGCAGTGAGTCCAGACCACACAACCTGCCCTAGAAGGTATCCTGAGCCTGCAACCACAGGCTCCATGCACCGAGACAGCAATTTATGGCACAGGAGCATATGACTCCTCAGAACTAGACCTTATCCAGCCCTGTCACTGGGGACGTCATCCAGAAGGTTAGTCTGTACAGTAAGAGCCATGAGTGAATTTAATTTCTAATATAGGCTATCAGGAAAAAAAAAAAAAAAAAAAAAACAGTGTTTTACTACTAAAACTGCTTTGGGGATTTTTGTGGAATCATCTTGTTTGAGTTTTTTAACTGTCTGTAGGAAATTGCTCGGAATTAGTCTGGAAAGTGGTGTGGGTATGAGCTGGAGGGACCTGCTGCATGCATGAGCGGTGGAAGTGCTTGCTGTGTGTCTGGGGCTGGCGCACATGTTAGAAAAAAGTGTTCAAACTCCATGGCAAAGTCTTTCCTGTTTTCTTCTTCCCATGACTGGTCCCACAGTTCCAGCTTGTCTGCTTGTCTCCATCAGCATAATCCTCTGTGTCCCCACATGCCTTCTCCAGGCTTTGAATCTAAATCCCATGTTGCCTAAATCTAAAAATTGCTGCCCCAAAAGCTGTGCTTATTAACACACAGCTCTAAAGAGTCTTCAGCTTTTTAGTTTGCAAGTGCTGTTACTGAGTGCTCCATCCCGCACCCCTCCCTGAGGTCTAGAGATTTTGCTTCTTGGATTGCTGTGGTCCCAACAAGACCCATCAGCCCAGATTGTAATTTCACAACAGGATAGACTTCATCCAGAAGATTTTATGTGATTATAAGGACTATCTGCTGACAGATTGCAGCTGCCACACTGTTTTTGTGGATGACTGTCAAAAGAGCAGAAGGGCTCTACCTTTGATGGATTAATCCTGTGCCTTCTAGCCCCAAAGTTTACAACTGCCTTCAAGAGAAGGCAGCCTTCCAAGAGATTTTAACTGCCAGAACAAACAGGATGTTAGGTAGGACGCAATACTGATTACTGTTGTACCTGTCTTTTATGCTAACAATCAGTAAAAAAGAGAATTCGTAATTTTCTATAGTGGAGGGAAGGAAGGAGAGTAAAGCCAGCTCTGTAGAGAGAGCGAGAAAAAATATGAATTTCCATCCCAGTGTTAGGAGTATCTGTTTGGAGGGGTGTATTCTAGACACTGCTCTCTTCTGTTGTAGCTGCTTTGGTGTTTCTTGCTGAACCGTAACTGCTTTGAAAGGATTGACATGAAACTGTAGGAATGAGATCCTCCAAGCTGAACTCCTAGTGACTGATGCTCTAGTTTGTGCTTTCTCTCAGAGCCGAGAAGTCTTGGCTATTTTGTCCTGCTGGGGTGCAGTGTCTGTAGGAGGAACAAAGAGATTTCTATTTATTTGCGCTCATGAAGTTTAGTTAAGCAAGGCTCTGAGAGAGCAGGGCACAGACATTTGAATCCAACCTAGGACCAGCATTCCCCAATTCCCAGGCTTCTATCCATTATCAGGAGTAGATCTGTCATCAGTGTCCTGAGTTTGTTTGTGAGTCTCTTTTTTCCTACACCTGCTGATTTTCATGAAATATACATCAAGGCATCTCGAAAGAATATCATCGAGACTTTCACCTTTATGTTACATTTTGTTGGAATTACCTAATAAAAGCTATCAAGGGCTTGTACCAGATAACACAGCCTTGTCATTCTGTTGGCCTAGAAAACAGGCAACATGGCTAAATTCAGGGTAAGTTATGAAGGTATCAGTTTTCCTGTGGCACCTGCGAGCATGAGAAAGAGAAAGGACGTGGATTTTACATCTTAGTTCAGTTAATACAGCTAGATTTTGTTATCCTTTCTTTCTTTCTTTCTTTGCAGTTAACTACGCCATTTCATCAACAATTTTGTTCAGGCAGTGATGATTTTGACACTGGAGGTCAAATCCCGTAAATAAAGCAATGCTGGTTTACTTTAATTTCTGTCTGACAGAAGCTCTAAATTCTAGCTTTACTACCTATTATCTAGCATTATTGTTCAGCACTGCTTGAGGAAAGAATCTCCGTCATATAATTTATGACTTCTTTGTCTTGCTAAACTCTTTGAGTGACATTCAAACTTCAAGAGAGCCAATTATATTGCTTTTCATAATAGACATATCCTTTCAGAGAGCCTTTTAGTAGTAGTAAGGATTTCTTGACTGCATTTATCTTTTTATCCATGAAGCCTGTTTTCAATGTCACTTCCTTTTTGCTGTTGGATATTATCTCTGGCATCCAAATTTTCCTTTTCAGTCCTCTACTGCTTTCTCTTTGCCTTCATTTTCTCACAGAATTTGTGATGGCTGACGGGTGCCAGCAGTGGCTGTAGCTGTGGAGCTGAAGCGTGGTGTAGTTATAAGAACAGTCAAGAAGGAGAATGTGGCTAGCACCATTGGAGCCACCCTTGTTATATCCCTTGTTAAAACCCAGGTTCACCTGCCCTGTTGCTTACACCAGTTGTCAGCAGTTGGCTGACTTCAGACTGCCTGACTTGATGTCTTCCCCTCTCATCAGCTACTTGATAGCTTGCTGATCTGTTTTGTTTGCAGCGTGATAGGTTTGAGCGTGCTGTATTATTTATAAATGTTTAGTAATTTTCTGTGTCAGCGATGTATTCTTTGGGGCTGTTGCAGGCTTTCCATAACACATTTGACACAGTGTCTCTTTGTTTCAGAATTAAAGCATTCCCAACTGGTTCGTCGATGCACTCGCTTCTTCTTTCTGCAGTTTTTTAAATGTTCTTGAGGTTTTGCGTTGAATGGTTAATTAAAATTGCATCAGGATGCCAGGTCTAATTCTTGTCCAAGTTACAAAGGCATGAATGAGAAGTGGCAACCGTGGAGTCAGCAGAGTTAAACTAGTGTAAAGCTGCACAGTGATCTGGAGAGTGAGTGTCTAGCTATACAACATCACATTATCACACTGTAAATCTTATTGACGATTTTCCCTACAGAACTTAAAAATTGGAAAAAATAGTATTTTTTTTTTCACTGCCATCTTTCCATTGGTTTTGTAACTAGATTTATATTTAATGCCCTGGAGTGCAATCTGGAGATACGCTGACCCACTTACAGCTTTCCTCAAACTTGCACCTCCTATTTTGGTCCTGAATCAATAAAAAAAAAAAATAATGCAGCATTGTATTCTGTGTTATGTTAGGATTGTAGTATCTTCAAACAGTGGAAGAAAGCAGTACCTTTTTGCCCTAGTTCTCGCCTATTTGGAAGGATCCGAAGATCTTCTCGGAGTTCAGCAGTGCTGCCCTGGCAGCGGGGTTTCCCTTAGTCCAGACCGCAGAGCTCAGCTTGCTTCTGCTCCACTCTCACTTCTTCCTCCTTGCTTCTCTATCCCCTTTCCATACCTCCAGCTGCAGGCAGATATAAGTACAGCTTAGGACGGAGATCCCCCAAATAACTTTTAGTAAGCCAGCGAGATTGGAATAGCCATGGCAGATCCCCACTTCCATGTGGACAAACATTAACTATTGCTTTTAAGTTCTCTTGAAAATCAAAGAAACTTTCCATATGGCTACAAGTTGCCCACATTTGATGTCCTGATGTGTATGAAAGAGGAGGGAGGGGGGAAGAAAACATTCTGTGCAGACACTAAAAATCAAGATGTGTAGATGTGGAAGCTCGGAGTCAAGCTTGTGAAATCCTTTCTTTTGGTCCAGTGTGCATATGCTTTTACACTGAACTTTTGCCTTGCTGTAATAATATTGGTAATTAATAAAATTTTCTTATATGCTTCTACTTATTTCTGCAAACAGCATTTTGGCAGAGAGCAGTTATTTATTTAGAAAAATAAATATGAAAATTGTTTTTCAGGGCTGCAAGTAGACTTCTGGTCACTCTCCTGATAGTCCAGTCTTCAGTGTTTTTTTTTTTTTTTTTTTTTTTTTTTTTTAAGAAAGAAAAAAATAAAGATTGACAGGACATACATTTAGAAATGTTGTTGTTTGCAAGTGACATTCACTTCTGAGTTTTGCTGTTACCTATTGGCACGTGAAGATGTATTAGGGATAAGAACAGGTTTATTTCATGACCTTTTTCGTTCTTTGGCTATAAAGAAAAAGTATCTTCACAAGAACAAGCAGATTTCTCTAAAATCCCTATTTGAAGATAGAATGAACAAGACCATTCTTTAGCTTAACTAAATAAGCAAAGATTGCTTCAGGAGTGAGGAGAATGATAGATGCCCAAGAATTATATCTTAAGACCAGATGGGCCACCAAAGTTGTGGGTCTGAGATAAACTCAGGCTGAGAAAATATCGTCTTGTTTGCAAACAGGAAACGATCTTGTGTGCAAACACGGGTGCCTATGAAACTGCTGAGGAAAGATATTCCTGATCCCCAAATTTAAATGATGGCTTCTAGCTGACAGCAGCTTTGATAACTCCTTGGAGCAACACAAGCAAAGGAGAAACCAGTGCAGTTGTCAGCTTGACTGACTGACTAACAGGACCCATCATGTTCTGACAGCTGTATCAGGTACAGAGGTTGTAAAATCTTTTAAGCTTGTGCTCAGTAGGAGAGTCAGAGTAGTTCATCGAATCTATCAGCTGCCTCGTATGTGGATAGACGGCTTGTCACCATGGCTTCTCCTTGCTTTCCTTCCATCTTTGTTCAGCAAAGAGGCCTATTACATTTCCCGCACGGCCTGTAAACATTATACCTCAGAGCTCTGCCCGTGCACACTTTAGACGCATTGGTTTACCTGTTGTGTGAATAGTTTTCTTGTCTGGATTCTCACCTTTTCTACCCAAAGAGAAGCAATAGAGAGGAGCAGAGGAGCTGTTTTACCTTTCCTGTCTCATTGTAGGTGCCCCCCAGGCTATGTGAAGAGCAGTGGCAGCTGGATTCTCACGTTGCCCAAGTGTCTATAAGGGTCACGGAGGAGATTCAACCCTGTACCCCTCCTTATTCTCTCAGCAATGGATTTGCTTGCATTTCTATTGCTTGGAGATGGGTGGACACCTTGCACGGAGCTCTCACAGCTGAAGTCACAGGTGTTGCCTGTGAAGAAGTGGCACAAGCAGCAAGACACCTCTTTTTGCAGGAGATGTCTTCCAGCTGCAGCTGGTCTTTTCCTGTGGGCTTTCAACTGTAGCCAGAGACATCACCATGTGGTTGCAGAGCATCAGACAAACTTATGTGCAGTGGTTAATGGGAAAGACACCGTATCTGGGAAAATACATACCTGTCCTCAGCATGAAAAGAGGTCAGGTATGTCAACTCTTTCCCAGAATCCCATCTTCTTTCCCGGCATTTTTTTAGGGGGGAATTATCATCTATCTCTTACAGGTTCAGCATCTACATAGTCTTTACACCTTTCTGTAAAGCACATCCTCAGTATCAGAGCAGTCATTTGCAAAAAATGTTTTCCTAAGTGGCAGCGTAACAAGATGGTGTGGCTAAAATGCCCTTTCAAGTTAAGTGTTGACCATTTGTATGAGCCAGAAATAAATACTGCAGAAATAAATTCCTCAGAGCTGCTGGAAGTGACATGGATTATGTTCAGTTTTCTAAATTGTATTCTGCAAATGTATCTTACACTTAGTCTTTTGGGGAGGGTAGGAAATATGCTCTCATACTTTATTTCCATTTAATACAGCACATTCCCGTTGGGATGACTCCACTCCACGTGCCCTACATCGCAATGCCTGCGTGGATGCAGGCGAGTAGAGCAGGCTGAGCAAACAACTTCCTAAGCCTCAGTAGTTGTGGGAGGGAGAATCTGGACTATTGATTTACAGGCGCAGAAGAGAGGTCAGCTGTTAAATGCTTCAACTTCCTTCTAAATTGTTTTAGTCTCCTGTTGTCTTTGTAATACTTGATCAGTCGTTGCAGAAAATTGATGGTATTCCCTTGTCCTGGGTTTACAATGGAAACAGGATAGGCAGAGTAAAGGACACTCTGGGAGGTTTGTTAGAAGGAAGTCACTTGGAGTTATTCTTTTAAAAATATTTATTGCCTTTCACAGATTTTTTATGGGCTTCAGGAGAGATTTGAATGAGGTGTTAGGCTGAAAACTGAACTGAGAGGCTGTTCCTTCTGCAGGGGAAGATGGTTTAAAGGAATGAACTGTTTGACAGCTGGACTTTGACTTGTGCTAGATATTTTTTCACGAGCAAGTGTGAATCTCCCCGCCTGGGCAGGCTGCTCCGAATGGGGCGCCAGGCCTGGGGGCTGCTGCCCACCTCCGTCCCGGAGCTGTGAGCAGGTGGACGGGCAGCGTGTGGGCAGCTGCTCTCCTGCCTCCTGGCCCTCCACAAGACCTGAGCTGAAGGCGACAAGGAAGACGTGCTGGGTTTTATTCCTGGCACAGACCCAGTGCTAATGTCGGCTGCTGGGAAGCACCAGGGAAGCAGAGGAGGCCTCCGGAGATTGGGTCTGCACCGTGAGGCCTCCACTTTCGTTGTGGTGTAGATTGCGGTCAAGTCCTTGCACGTGTCTCAGCTTACAGGCACTGCCCAGCCTATAAAGAGTGATTAAAACAGCCATCAGTTCCTCCCATCTCCACACACAAGCCCTGTAGGCTTCCAGAGAGAATTCTGCAAGTAAATAATTGCTCTTTAGCGTCAGATGGCATCTATCTCATAAACCCAGCTCCTGAACTTGGCCCAGGGAAGGCAATGAAATAGCATTCAACCAAATATTGGGGTTGATGTGTTTTTTTTTGCTTTTGTTTTTGTTTTTTCACACTAGCAGTTCAGTTATTTTTGCCTACCTAACAACATTATTACCCCTATAACTCTCAGCATTGGCAGCTGCGCTCCAAAGTGCCTGTGTCTGACAGCTTGCTAATAATGCAGCGTGGTACGAGCAGGTCCTGTGCCAGCAGCGATTGCTGAGAGCAGGCGCGAGCACGATGACAGCCTCGAGAAGCGGCAAGCCCAATCCGAGAGGTGACATCGGAGGGAATTTCCCAATTATTTCTGCTCTGTGATGCCGCAGGTAACAGGTCACAGGGAAGCCATGCTCCTGGCTGAAAGGTGCAGGTCACCTTTTCCAGACTTCTCAGAATAATCCCATGGTAATTAGGGGAAGTAATTTAATTTTAATTTAATTTTTAGAAGTTAATAAGATATTAACAGCTGAGGAGGCAAGCTGAATTTAGCCATAATCACAACCACAGATGCTTGTGTTTTCACACAAGTAACTGTACTCATTAAGTCTTCCTGTATAAACAGTTAAACCTCATGACTGAACTGCCAAAAGAAACCAAGACTTCTGAATACCAGTGTGCTGCTACCCGCAGACTGATGAATATGTTTGAATGGGCAAGGGAAGACAGGGGAGAAGAGCAAGGAGCACTGAGGGCAGTCTTATTGTGGGCTTATAACTAACCATGAAGGATGGGATTAATTAAAGGCAGCCGCTTAAGAGTTACATATCTGCACTAAGCCAGACATCGAGACTCCCTGTAGTCAGCGGAGAGAGACAGGCGAAACCCGCTGCCTTTCAGCCCCTCCTGTGCCTCTTACAGCAGAAGCCTGGACTCCCTTAGAAAAGATACCCAAATGTCCTTGTCTTTGGTCAGCATTAGGCAAGTGACTCACATCGTACTCAATATTTCAGTTCATACTAGTTGTAATACTAATCCCTTTCTTGTGAGCAATATGCTGTTTCCAAAAAGTTACCAGAAAGTTATTTTTTCTTAACTGATATTATAACATAGAGATATCAAACATCTTCGTTTAAGGCAGTTTTTTCCTGGAGGTAAAATTCTTGAGCATGGAACAAGAAATGAGATCCAATATCCGTATGGCAGATGACTCTCCCAGGCCCCCTGTCCAAAGCCAACACTTCACTTCCTCCTTGCAGGTTAAAAACAGCAGTTTGCACTCAGCAGTTAATGTTGTGGTTTCCTGCACACATATGAATGTTGCATACTGAGAAGGGCAAGAAAATATATATACATGTGTGCAGTCGTGAGCACCCACTCTTTGAAGGGCTAGTAACAGTCTGAATCAGTTTCTTAGGCCTCCGAAGTTGGACTGTCATACAGCCAAGGGATGACAGGGGTACAGAAACCAAGTATGTATCAGCCAAGAAATCCCTTCTGCAGGGTAGAGTTTCAACTAGTGACATGCCACAATATTATGAATTGCAATATAAAGCAAGTGAGGTCTGAGCTGGAGTCCTTTTTTCTGTTTAAAAGTGCTGTATACAAGCTTGAATTCTGCTGAAGAGTCAAAACTGAAAAGATGTCACTGGTCTTATGAGAAGAGCAGTCCGGCTGCCGGACTGGAGCCCCGGGGGTAGGCATCCTGCTCAGGTGGATTGCTCTGGCACAAGTTTTTGCCTTACTTACATTATGGGATATACGGTCAGTAGGAACTTAGGCTTTAAAAAAGCCTGAAGAGAAACTATGAGAAAACACAGTGGGATCCTCAGATTCCCAACTTCTAATTTTGGAAATAAATATGTAAATTAAAAACACTTTAGTGTAGAACTGTGCATATTTTCACAAAAAAAAAAAAATGTTGGAAAGCTGTGATTTTGTGAAAAAAAATGCTTCATTTAATGCCAAACTTTGTCAAAAAGCAGTTGTGCGGAGAGGCTGTCACTGGTGATGAGCAGTATTAATTAGCACAGCTCTACAGCAGATAGGGTCTGGAGAACAGCATGAAAATGAAATCAAGGTCCCTGATAGCTGGGCCCTAAATCGTTGTTCAGTGAGAGATGCTCCAGCTCAGACCCGTTGCTCATTTTGCCGAGAACTCATGTATTTGCCAAGAACACATGCAAGTCAAGGTAACATTTTCGCCTTCAAATGGGAACTCAAATCAGTTCCTGAAATTGGCATCAAGTGCTGAGAAGCCCTTGGGTATCCAAGCAAAGGGTTGAAGGATACAAGGGGACCTACCCACATCCGTGTCCTTCTGCTCTGGCAACTGGGGCCAGCAGAAGTGCCCAAAGCCCTAGACTCTGCTTCGGCAACAGAATTCAACAGGTGCTGGTGAGATGCATACCCTCCACAGAAGCTCCTTAATTCAGGTGTCATAATCTCAAGTCAAATCCCATATGATGTTTCACATCTCCAAGATTAATGATTTAATTCGTACAGATCTTCCTGTAGGATATATATCTTTTCGCCCTCTTCAGCTCTTAAGATAAAAAAAGGACTCCAAAAGGAAGGGATTTTGCCTATTTTACTCAAAGCTATTCAATAAACCCATCTGTTTCTTATTCATTTGAGATGCTTATGCCATATATATTTTTATGTGTGATAAGTGCACCTTGTCTATCCTAATGTTGCATGACCAACTCAAGCATGTGGAAGAGTGGAAAAAAATTGGAAAGGAGGACTCCCTGTATCTAGATTCCCGATCAGTCCAGGGTTTGTGCAGCTCTAGTATTTCCGTGCAGTGATTCCATCTTTCCTTGTTCACACATATCTATATTTGACCTTGAGCAAGTCACTAAGCTCCTGTGTGCCTCAGTTCTTTGACTGTCAAACACCCAAAGTCCTAAGCGCCCAAACTGACATCCTGCTATTTATTAGATCTGGTATTTTCTGGACTTTTTTTTTTTTTTTTTTTTTGCTGTTTCCCCTGCGATTGTTCTAGTATTATTCAGAGAAAAGAGATAAAGAGACTGAGAGTATGAAGCTAAGCAAAATGTTTGTACATCATCTCACTGATGGGTTCAGCAGTCTTTTGGCACATTCAGTCTCAGCGGAAAGCACAATCTGGTTTTCTGGGTTTTCGAGTTATGTTTAACCCTTGGAGGGCTCTGATGGGAAATGGGGGTTAGTTTGGCTTTTTTTTTTTTTTCCTCCTGTGAAAACGGGCATAATAAATGTCCTTCCTCACAGTGTGGCAAAAGTAATTGAAGACAGAGCTGTTTTCTAGAGGTTTTGGATACCATGGCAAATCGTTGTGGGTCAGTTGGTATTTCTAATATAAACCTCAACTGGCAATGTCTGTCCTAATTACCATTGAGCTAAGGTTTTGTCTGTAGACACAAGTTGCATTGCTTTAACTACGCTACCGTCATTAAAACAGCACAAAAACCCTAAACTGAATGTAGATAGAGCAGTATAAAAAGGCTTGTTTAGCTTCAGTGCTGTAGAGCACTGTTATCCCCCTACAAGTGGGCTCACTGGGTTGTGCCAGTCGAACTGCTGAGGGGCAGAACGCAGAGCTGCACGAGGAGACTCCTGTGGGTGCAGCTGGTCCAGTGCTGCACCGCAGCATCCAGGCTGGATGCTCATCTGGTTTTGTTTTTAATCTCTCTCTTTTATCTCGACCTAGAAATAAAATGGAAAATTATCTCAGCTGCTGAAATAGGCCACAAGGATGATCAGGGGCCTGGAACATCTACCCTATGAGGAAAGGCTGAGAGAGCTGGGCCTGTTCAGCCTGGAGAAGAGAAGGCTGAGAGGGGACCTGATCAGTGTGTACAAGTACCTCAAGGGAGGCAGTGAGGAGGATGGGGCCCGCCTCTTTTCAGTGGTGGCCACCAACAGAATTAGAGGAAATGGCCACAACTGAAGCATCAAAAGTTCCAAAGGAACTTAAGGAAAAGATTCCTGACAGTGAGGGTGACAGAGTCCTGGAACAGGCTGCCCGGAGAGGTTGTGGAGTCTCCTTCTCTTGAGATCTTCAACACCCGCTTGGATGCAGTCCTGTGCCACGTGCTTTAGGTGACCTTGTGTGTGCAGGGGGGTTGGACTAGATGATCTCTAGGGGTTCCTTCCAACCTTAGGCATTCTGTGATTCTATGATTCTATGAATAGGCATCTCCCTATTTCTGTTCCTTGCTGCAATTTCCCCTGCTGTCTCCCTCTTTGAACTCCAGTGGCCACGGGATGAGCGTTTTAACCCACAGGACAGTGGAGGATCCTTCTCAGACAGAGCTTGCACCGAGACATGGAAACAGTCTGGTGGGCAGAGGGTCCTGCAGGAACATCAGTGGTGGGAAAGAGAGTGAGGTAGTCTAAAATCAGTGATCCTGAGGTAGCTCCCAGGCAGGTTCTAGGGCTGCTCTAATATCTGCCACAGGGCCACGCTGACATCCCTAAATCTGGAGAAAAAAATATAAGCGGTGCTGAGGTCCATTCCCATTCTACTTCCCTGCTCTGCCTGTGGGGTTTTATATATGTGTGTATACCTCTTAGGACACGCCGAGTTTCCTCATCAAACTGTGGGCTCAGAGCCAGTTTTGTGAGGTACCTTTACAGTCATTGGAGAGAAATTAGCACTGCTAAACAGAGTTCTATCTCTTCATAGAGTTAATATCTAAAATAGACCATATAAATCATGTTCTAGATGTACCTGCTTCTCTGCTTTGATGACACAGGGTTTCTTGTAGACTAGGTAGGATATAGGTGACTACTGTGACTCTGTCACCAGAGTCCTGTTCTGGTCTGTGGCACCTGCTCAAGGCTGTAAGAGGTTTCAGTGGTGTGACTGCAAGAATACTTACTGATTTTTAGAAAATAACATTTACTAAAAATACCCTTCGTCTTTCTCTTTTGACTGGCAAAAAGGTCTTTTTTTTTTTTTTTTTTTCTTCTTGACCATTTCACCTTGATGCTGTTGTTTTGCCTACTCTTCCAGCCTGGAGAAGAAACAGGCTCTGTAGCTTCCAGTGCGTCAGCCCTTGGGAAACCTTTTAGTTAATGGTAGGTTGTGTGCTTATTGTTTAGGTTGTTACATCTGTGGCTGTCCTGGCTCTGACTGAGTCTTGTCTCTGGTATCAATCTGCAGGCTCCATCACCCCATATCCTGCGTGTCTCTGTCATGCCCCGTGCAAGTCGGAGCTAGATGCAGTTTGCTGGGTCAGGAGTAGATTCCACTGACAGGGATTTCTTCCATCTTTGAGTGTTTTAAGAAATTAATCCATTCCCTTTATATATGTATTTTGTGTTTGTTTGTTTGTTTGTTTTCTTGTTGTTTCTGTAGTTTAATTTCACCAAATACATCCTAGGTACTTAAAACAGGTATAAGCTGAACATCAAGTCCCTTTTTGGATCCTACAAGACCAGTTTCTGGACCAGTTATAGAGGGCTATAGAAAGGATTCTGCTAGTAAAATGAGTAATTTGGGCGAACAAGAATGTCTAATTAATTCATCAAGGGTTGTGCAGCATAAACACCGAGAGCACCGTCACATCCTCCTGCTGGGAAGTGCCACTCCTGCCACAGGAGGCCCCAGGCCTGAGCACTGTGCATGTTTTAAGGAAGTACTGAACTGTAGCCTTAAAAAACTGACTTTTTACTTCTGATTTCTTCTCTGTCTAGAGATTTTCTGCCATATTTTTGTACATGTTTTTTACCCATACTGTCCATATTTTATTCCAAAGAGGAATCTCAAAATTGATCTTGTTCTTAAAACACAAATCTGAGAGTCTGTAGATAAAAGAGTTTTAAATCTGCGCTGCTAAAGATGTTTTACACTAGTCCTCAACATCTAATTTTACTTTTATAGTTGAGATTTCCTGTTTGTAAAATGGGAGAAATCTGCACCTCACACAGGCTTTTGATGCTTAATTCATAGACATTTATGAAGTATCATGTAGTCTTTGTATGATAGATGTTCTTGAAGCCTATAGTATTGAGGGTCTTAAATTTTCCTATATTTTATTCCTTTATATTATTTTTGAAGTGTCTATTGAAAAACTATAAAATCATTGAGGAATGGAATTTTATTTCCAACTGCATAAAATATATTGAAAACTATGGAAACTTAAGTAACAAAGTGTTGGTTTGAGTCCTGGGTCTGAGGCAATTTTATTCCTTTTAGTACTGGATAAAAAAAAATGTTTAACTGATCTGTAAATCAGCCCTTTGATGCAGTAAAACTGCCAGAAACCAAAACTGCTCTGGCTCAAACGATAGACACTTATCCTGGCTGACAACTTATACTTTTAATTGGAAGCTACAGCTTTTGAAATGAATTGGACAGGATGAAATCATCACAGTCTTAGATGTAGACAATGACAGAAGCCAGTATGTTCAGTTCTCTCCTAGTGGCGGCTTGCAACGTACAAAGAAAGCTGCTGTTATTACTGGATTGTAATTGAAGATATTTGCCCTTCCCTGAATAACGAGCTTGCAATCACATTGTGCTGGAATAGGTTTTTTGTACAAACGAAACTTAAATGAGGAGGAAGTTAAATCTCATTTCTTACTCTCCGATCAAAACCTTCATGCTTGATGTAGAGAGGAACATTAGACTCACGTTTCTATCATCTTGTTTATTATTTGAGATTTGCTTCTGATAGCTTAAACTACTGGGGAAAAAAATAATACTGACTTAAAAAATGGAAAATTGGTTCATTTTTAACACTTTGCAAAGCCTTTCATTGTGAAGGGGGAGCAAAGCTAGTAGAAAAGAATTGCATGCATCCAAAGTCACCAAATCTTCCCACTTGTTCCTAGGGCTTGGACAACAATACTGCTATGAAAATAGCTCTCGGGGGAAGAGCATGCTGGGTAATGAGATGCAAATGAGCACACCAAGCATCCCACTGCTGCAGAGCCTTTGTATCCAGTAGTGCAATAACAACCAGCCTTTGAGTCCAGATAGGTTAGAACAGAATAGATTTCAAGATGGATGTGTGTATTATCCTCGTGGTTCCCCTCAGCGTGTGGTCAGCATGAGAGTTAAAAGTGGCGTCCGTTTGCTTGTGAAGCTGGTAGAAAAGTCTTCTAGAATAAAACTAGCTGAAAGAAGAGTATCACAGTTAAATGTAACAAAACTCAATGTGAGACACTGTGAAAGGAAAGGGCATTTTATTTAGCTTAGTTTACAAGTTGATTTTTTTTCCTACTCACACTCTCCAGCCCAAGAACTAAAATGCACCAAGGCACATGTGTGTGTGAGTGTTCTGACCCAGATCACTTGGGTGAAATTGAGGACTAGGGATGCCAGCTGTTGAGTCCTTACTTTGCCTCTTGGTTTCTCATAATTGATAATAAACTCGTCTTTTACACTGAAGAATTCACAGTTAGCTAGTTAGCTGTTCATCAGCATCGTTTCCTTCCCTCTTCATTAATCTCTGCCCACAGTCTTCGTTTCCTCATGCTGAGTGTCTTTAGAGCTGTGGTTTGTCTTTCTCTTAGGATGGTGGTGTTTGGCAGTGGGACATAACCTGGTTTCTCCTCCTGTTATCAAACCATGGGCCTTGTGCTGACGCGTCGTCTATTCTGGGACCTAACTCAAGAAGAGTCTTCTGCCCCAAAGTGAATAGTTCTTTGCCCAGGGGACCTTGGTTGTCGACACAGGCCATCCCCCTAAGCATGGCTCTGCTCTTTCTTCTGGTGCATTCGTACATGTGCCTTTCTAGTCACACTTCATGGATATCAATGTTTCTGGTACGAATCTTTACAAAAGAAAGAGAATTGATTAACTCAAGTTGGAGGAACAAGGCAAGGAGCAGAGGAGCATCTTCAATTGCTCCCTGGCCTCAGAGTCCTGCTGTGCAGCTCTGGGAGGACCTTGGAACCCTCTTACTGCAACTGGCTGAGAAGCACAGGTGAGTCCTGGGTCAAGTCACACACTCTGCCTTGCTGAGAAAGGAAAATCATTATTTAGGGTTTTCATAGGGTAAAGAATTGGGATATTAGGACCAGTGCACTAACCAAGTTTGGAAGAGAGAAGGCAGAAAGCAGAAAGAAGATGAAACAGGAGAGAGAGTTACCATAAGACTGGTAAGTAGTGATGGATGAAAAAGCAGGGCTGGGCTTTAGACAGGAGAAAATAAGAAGCAAATGGCATTATTTGTCTCAAGTGCAGGACCTCCAGCTGCAGTTTATCACAGCTTATGGACGCTCCTCCACCTTCTATCCCTAGAGCAACACTCCATCCTCCTCCCTTAGGGAATGCTTGGACCTTGCTCCTCTGCTCAGTTAGTGGCAGAGACTAATTTAACATGTGCCTTGTTTCCAGCCCCCTCCTTCTGCCTGAATCGATGCACACTGATTGATGCTCCCATATCTGTACACTTGTTTCTCCAGCCCTCTGTGCTCTTTTTCCAGTCCTGTCCGGTTCTTCCTCCGTGGTTTTGGGAGCTTACAGGGCATGTTTGAAAGCAGCTGCCAGGGCTGGGTGCTTGTGGTGTTGCTGAGACTCCAGGCTGAGCAGCTCAATGCAAGGTCTGCCAATCCCTCCTCCTCGTCTTCCATAAGAACAAGTGGAAAGAGGCTCTAAGATATCACCTTTCCCTTGGTGCCTGTATGAGAGAATTCTGTGAATATCTTTGATTCTGCTGCTTTTCCTCAGCCAAAAATTTACTGCTCCCTCAGAATCATGGTATCACCTTCCTGCTTGGATTGCTGTTTGGAAAGGCTGAGATACTGGTCTTGTATCTCAAAGAAAAATATTTACTGCTTATGTTGCAGTTTTACTGTGCATTTTTGTTATTTGTTGTATGCTGAGCCACTAGAGTGGGGGGTCAGAGCTAATACTATATTTTATGTGTTGATAGCAATTTAAATAAATCCCTGCACAGGGAGGGAAGCAGAAAACCCTAGAAAGCAAAGGAATTTATTTCAGTGTTTAAAGAAATGATTTTCTTTACTTACTTAACAATACATTTTGGAGAATGCTTAGTGCTGCTTTAGCAGAGCTTTATGAGATTGTTAGTTAATAATATCTTGTTCTTACACAAGTGATTTTTTCCTTTATAGATCTCAAGGCACTTTACAGAGAAAGATATCAATTATCCCAGTTTTATGGGAGGGAAGCTGAAGCACAGAGACATAAAATGACTCGGGCAAGGTTACAGACCAAACCCAAGGCGAGCTTCCCAGTGCTGTTTCCTAGGCAGGAGACACCTTGGGAAGGGCGGTGGGTCCGGACAGTGCTGAGACACGCATTAGGTCTATATGTGAGGTAATATGTCAGGAAACCAGGCCGTACATCTTTTCTACGAGGCTTCTTTCTGCAGCTCTGCATTCTGCATCTGGATCAGGAAGGTCACCCCGCAGATGAATCATTTTTTTTATTAGCGATGAAGATGAGAGTTCCTTGACCTGGGGAGGCTGCGGTTAGTAAAAGGCACTGCTGTTAAAAGAAAATACCAGACTACATCATGCAGTGACCTGCGCTTTTGTGGCACTAAAGCCTACCCTGGATCTTGCCTTTTTAATTCTTTTTTCCTTCTTTTATTTTTACTTCATGACATGCCAAAGCAGGAGGCTAAGCAATAATTTGTGATGTGTTCAGGCCCAAAATGCTGAGTTACCGGTATGTGGAATATTTGCATACCCCTTTACCACAGAGAGCAGTACCTCCACCTCCTATGTTATATAAGTTCCTTTTTTCCCTGCAAATATTGAAACGAATTAGCATAAATTATAAGCAGAACCTAGTTAGACTCCTTAGTTGTTTTTTCAAAATTATGAAGCCTTTGTGCACAGAAAAATTAAAGAAAATTGCATAATGATTATGTGTGTTGGTTACTAAGCTAGCCACCAGTTATAGATATTTACAGCTATTCCTGCAAGTAATAATTACATGCTAATTATAACCAGGAAAAGAATTCTGTTATTTCTCCTTGAAAAGGAAAGTGGTACAGGGGGATGTTAAAAGCTGTGCTGAGACATATTAGCAATGAAATTTTTAGCAGGCACTCTTTTAAGAAGAGATAAGAAAAGAAGGGACAAATGCAGTGTCCATTCTTGTGTATTTGCTTCAGTCTAAAGACTTTGAACTTTAAGAGACCTGTCTCCCACAAGCCGCAACCTCTGTGCACAGCGTTTTCGGGGTGCCAAGCTCCGTTGTGACAGTTCCTCGAGGGCATCTGCTCAGCTGTTTCATGGCATCTCAGTGGTGACAGATCAGTCAGAAACTGCTGATTTGTGCTGGAGGAGCCAGTGTGGCTTTGGTGCTTGGAACATTATCGCTTCTCTTACTTAAAGGTTGCAGACGTGTTTGATGGTGTCTCGCTGCCCGGTCCTCAAAGGGTCGTGCTGAAGAAGAGGCTCTTTGGGGCTACAATTTGAGAACTAGATTCATCCTCGATGAGTGCCAGCCCTTCCTGAGATGTCTGAGGCTGTTTGTGGTCCAGGGTGGCCAGAAGCAGATGGTGACGCTGCTCTGTTACAGCTTTGCAAACTGTGTCCTGCTCTTCTGTTGAGGGTGCTGGTCGCCTGGCTAATCCCAGTGCTCTGGGGTTGCTCTTTTAGCAACTAAAAATCACCACAGCGACCTCCACTTGAGGAAGGCACTGGAATTGAACTTCTGAAACAAGCAGCTCATTAAAGGGATATTTTCAGATATGGGAGCCAAACCGTAAGGTTGGAAGATGACAGCCAAAATGCCAGCACTAGAGAGCGCAGGTAAAAAGCCCTTACAGTAATAGAACTATTTGACCTCTCTTACCTGCAAGGCTTTCAAGAATATTTTGAAGGACAGAATAATTAAAGACATAGGAAAAAGCATAAAATGGGATAGAATGCTCGTGGGTTTACCAAGAAGTAAATTGTATCAGCCTATCTTGATGCCATTGTTGAGATAAATAATTTTCTAAGAAATTCTCTGTGTGTTGTCAACATGGGCCTCAGTAATGCATTTGATATGGTTGCACTTCAGAATTTATGAGATAAATGGGCATGGAGATTAATAACAGAATTGAAAAATGCAGAAGGTCTTGCTAAAGAGAAAATAAAATTATGAGTCTTGAAAGTAATTTGCATGCTGAAGGACAAACATTAACAAATTGCTCCAAGTACTGGCTAGACAAGGATCTTTTTTGGTATTCTCTTCAATGCGAGTGGGGATGATGCAGAGTTAGCAGGCGCCATCCAAACAGGAGGGACTCGGAAAAGAAAAAAATCCCTGAGAGTTCATGACTAGAAATGGGATGAGATGCATTAGTGGAGAAAGCAAAACAGTGCAACTGGGGACTAGCAAGAGGCCCAGCTACCTGCTAGAAGCATTGAGTCAGAGCCATTTTACAAGGTTGGCTGATTTACTGTGTTCAGGTTGGATCAGCCAGGTTTAAGAGAGATGAGGGATTGCTGAAACCACGATGCAAAAAGGGGAATGAAAAGTCCATTAGGAAAGAGGAAGCTAATGCCACTTGTTTATTCCATTCAGCAGAATGAAGGCTGAGGGGTTTATTATTGCTCTCTACATTGCTAATTAAAAGAGGCCAAGTAACATGACCTTGTCGTGTCCACACTGACAGGGTCATCTCCCCTTCGTAACGGAATGATCTCAGAGAAAGCAAGGAGCTGCAGCCTAAGTCAGAGCCAGCGAGAGGCTGTTCAGGGTTGCTTCCTTGCCCTGTTAATGCTAGAAGGCAAAAGAATAAATAGGCATAAACTGCTCACAAGTACATTCAGTCCAGAAATTAGAAGGTTCTTAGCAATTAGAGCAGTCACGTTGCCAAACAACCTTTCCGGGAGCAAAAACCTGACCACTTTTGAAATGTTTGTGTAAATGCTTCTAGGCTGTGTGTGCCTGCAGGAGCACAGAATTTTACTTGATAACTTCTGAAGGGATGAGAGGAAGTCCCTTTGAATGCTGTTCCACAAGGCAGAACAGATTGCCATACCATATTGTCATTTTGAACATAATTTAAGAACAAAAAAGCCAAAATCTGCCTTTACAGGAAAGCATAATCCAAATTCTTCATTGAAGTAAATGTTTGCTGTGCATTTTGTACAGTTTTGATATTTTCAGCAATAAGCTAAAGAGATCTCTTATGGGAGACAGAAGGGACAACCAAAGAGAAATAAAGCATTTTTTCTTCTTCTTTATCTTTTTTTCAGCATAACCACATGTTAGAAAGTGTAAGTGTTTTTAAAAGCAATCACTTTTTATACCTAGCCTGTTTCAGAGAGGTCATTTCACTCTCATTGTCACTTCGAGAAAGCAATAAGGCAGCAATTTTTCAAGTAATTGCACAGGCATGCCACTTTTTTTTTTCTTATGCAATGAAGTATCATTCATTTAGGATCACAATGCGGTCTTTCTAAATTAGAGGTTTACGTGTGCAATTATGTAAAATAATATGTTTGTTTACATCTTCAAGTAACATTTACATCATTTTCTATCATTTATCTTTGAAATTTGATTTCATTTGGTCGATCCCTAACTTATTTCAAGAGATGAATGTACTGTTAGAGCGTTTATAACGCCTCTCACTGCCTGTGGGTAATAAAATTACCCTGGTTATTGCTATTCATTTCTACATTTCCATGGTTAGCATACTCAACAGTTTTACTTTCTTGAATGTATAGTTGGAATCTCAAAGTTGTTTATTGCAGTTGCCCCTTCTTTTTCTATCTAAAGTTCTAGATTTACTTTCATGCCATCAAAGCATATCATGATAGTTGAGTACTAATATTTAGTACAGTTTTCTGTATTTCTAAACAGATGCATGCCCATTCCTGCGATTAGTGTTTCTGTGAAAGGACTGTCTTCTTACCCATGCGTGTAATATTAATATTTGAGCAAACCCATCAGCGAACGCTTACATTTCTCTATGAGTTTCTGAAAATTCAACCTAAGGGCACTCGTGAATTAGTAGTGTGGTAATCAGTCACTTAATTTATGGGGCATTTTTCAAAAACCAGTGTTTATTTTTGGGGTTTTCCTCATTTCTTTAACTTATTAGGTTAAAAAGTCCAAATTTGCAGCAAACAATACCAAGGCATTTTATTCCCCAAACGGGACTTTCAGGGGTAACTTCAAGGAAGGTTTCCTGTGATATCTTTATGGATTTTCTTTTGGTTTCTTTTGACTTTGAAGCATCCGTGATGGAGGATTTTCAGAGCATCAAAAAAGGCGCAGGCAAACAATAACTCTGCAGAGGAAGCTATATAATGTTATATTCTTGTCTCCATTTCAAAAATGATTTATTTGAAGATGAGGATCAATATCTTAATGAGAGGAAAGTTTGCCTTCACTCCAGGAACCAGGGTGTAGTAAAGCTTCAAGTGGAGACCTCAACCGCTCCCGGAAGGGCTCTGCAAGGTTTGCTTGTGGGCTGAGATATATGGCCTGGAGCCCGGCCTCGTGCTCCTGAGTGGAGGCCCTGATGCTGCAAGTGAAGAGGATGCAAAGCCTGGTCTGCCGTTCCTTTAGTCAGGCAGCAGGTTCTGTAACCACAGGCTAAACCTACATCATACTCTGAAGTCCTCAGTTGTACTTTTAACTCATCACACACTGGTATTTTTTGAACAAAATGCTTTCCAATGAATATGCATAGCAGGAAAAAAAAAGAAATAGTAGAAACTAAAACAGGCAATAAATTGTGTCCTGTTGGTCTGTTGTTGGGGAGAGGAGAGAGGAAGGAAGTTCTTGATATCTTAGGAGGTTTGTTACCTTTCATATCCTCTTTTCATATTTCATCTAAGCAAAGTTTGGAGATCAGAAATTAATGACAGATTTTTTTTATATTTTTATTAATTTATGCTTTATACAATAAAACTTACTGCATGTACAGAGACATCAGTAAAATACACTGTTTCTCCACAGCACATTCTGGTACCGTTTTGGCAGTACTTTAGGACACAGCTCAGGTACAGTTATTCAGCTCTAGGTTGAATGCACATAACTCAATTTCGTAATAAGAAAGCTATTGAGCTCTCCTTGACTTCCAAGCCATATTAGGGAAATTCAATCTGTGTTAGAAAATAGCTTGTGGCAAACTGATTTTTGGTCCCTAAGTTCCACGGTATTGAGAATCTGTGAATTTCTTCTAAGCCAAAGGTCAGCTTAGGAGTTTAGTATCACACCAGCAGCCACAGACTGATCTAGACGTGTAAAGAATAATCATTAGAAAAGGCAAACGTCCAGTAATATCTCCCTCGTGGTGGATTTTGCATTTGTGGTTCTCCAAGCTCATAAATTAATCTTTATTATACATCAACAGATATTTAAAATAAGGCATATTTATTGAGAGTACGAACATTGATAATCATCGGAGCAAATACCCTTTTGTAAATATGTTATTGAGTTAACAATTTTTAACATTCACTTCTTTGGATATATGTAAAATGTCAAATTCTTAGGTAAACATATTCAAGCATTTAACTGTATTGTACGGAGTATGCATAGATGTATTTGTCTTTATATAACAGTCTATCTACCTAAATACATCCAAATATATCATTTGTTTGAGGACTTCTGTAAAAGAAGAGAACCAGATGGAGTTAGAATATGAGTAATACTCAGCTGAAAGGCCATAGTTGTCATTTGACCGCTTTAATTAAAGCACAAAGGGCAGAGTTAGTCAGTGGGTTCATGTTTGTCCATATGTCATCACCATTTCTGACTCCATAGGCAGAGGTAATGACTGGAATTAAAAAAAAAAAATCAAGGTTATTTTGTACGTGTGTTTTAATGTTTACCATCCCAGTGACCAGGGACTACCTGCCCACTTCTCCAGGGATTTATGGAAAAATGCAAATGCACTTTTGCAGTTTCATCCTTTCTGTATCCCTTGGTGTGTCATGCTGTCCAACACTTCCTCTCATTTTTTCCACTCTTCTGAGACTGAAGGTCTGATGCGGTTGTACCAGCTTTGTAAGTGGCAAGACAGGTAGGCAGAACAAATCCTTCATGTTGCTCCTCATACTAATGTTTCAGTCCTTATCTGCCATCTTAGAAAAATGTAACTCCTCTTTTGGAGTGAATTTCAGAACTTCATGTGGAAATTGGAGAACCTAAATAAAAGCCTGGAAACATTGCCCTATGTGATGTTAGCGTTAGAAAAAAAAAAAAAAAGAGAGAGAGAGAAAGTACCCAACTTTTCTATTTACTATAAATTAAGCCTAATGTACACAGTCTGCCCTGATTCACTGGCATAATTTAAAAAATATTCATATTAAATAAAAACAGATCCTGAGATCACAATTTGGCCCACTTCATTTTTTTTGAATTATTTCCCCTCCTTCTTCTGTTGTCACCTTTACTTTAATCAAGTTCACCTAAGATTTGAAAAGTCACTATTTGCTTTCATTCTATCTGTCTGCTTTTCTCAAGATTCTCATCTTGCTTGCATGTTACCCCTATGTTTCTTGACAAGTTAATCATAGAAAAGGATAAACATAAGTATCTCTGTTAGCTTTAGGCCAACCTATAAAATATGTTTACCTTTTCAGTACTTTATAATGGAAAGTTTGATAAAGATTGACAAAAATGTGAGAATTTAATTTGAAGTTTGAAGCTCCTCAATTGGAGTTTGAAGTTTGGGTTAAATGGCGGTATCTTCTGAAGAAGGAGTAAGTTGGATATACAAATGCAAATGCAGATACTGAGCTTTTTGAAATGGAAGATACTGGCCCTAAATTGCATTTGAATATAAATTTGTTTGCTTTGCTTTGTTTATGTTAAATAAGTCAGTAATTTTCTATTGTTTTTTATGCATTCTTGAATAAAAGTAAGAAATGCAAAGATTGCAGTCATTTGAGACGGATTCTTAGCAAGCATAAATTTGTGTATCTCTTTTGATTGCAACAAAATTGCTCTATATTGAGCCTACTACCTGCGTTTCATCAGAGGGTAATATGTGCTTTGTATTTTTCTCAGATATAGACACTTGTATAGCCATATGTTTAAGCACCCAAACAGAGCTACTGTTTAGACAAAAGACAGTATTTCACAAAAGACCCAACTTAGAGAGAGCATTATGTCACTTTCAAAGAGCTAAAGCTACCTGAGATGACACCAAATAACATAACCAAAAATTCCCTTTTTCTAAGGTTGTTCAAGGTTGTTCACTTTATTGTTAATAAAAATATAGTTTTCTACAATTGCAATTTTTTTATAAGGAATGAGTCTTATTGATGAATTCATAACTATTCCAACTCTTACATCATCCTTAATCTTACAAATACATGTTCATGCAATGTTCATGTACATACATCTGACTAATTCTAAGAAATCAGACTTATGGTCATAATTTGATCAAAAAAGTAAGTTAGGTTTCCTCATTTGCTCTCAAACAGCTGCATGTTTCACCCATTGCAAATGTGAAATAATTTGCATGGGCTTTGATCCTATCACTCAACTCATTGATTTTCTCTCTTTGCATTTATGAAGTGTTGAATCCATGCGCTCAGTGTTGGTCGGGGGCCTTTATCAAATGATTGGGCTCTAACAACTGGTGAATTCTTTCCAAGATGATGTATTGCCTGAAAACTATATAGGCTGGTGCTGGTTAAAGTGTCAGGATTCCCGAGTCCTGGTCCTGTTCTTTCCCTTGTTCCACGGGGGCTGCATCTAGACTGTAAGGCAGGACTGCTCAGTAGTGTGATCAGGTGGAAGACACTCCCGGTCCTTCTGTGTCCACATGCCGAGTTTTCTTTTGCAGATGATGCAGGAGGGAGTGACAGTTTCACACAGTGGACAGTGAGGTGTTGTAAGGAGGTTTCCCAGTCAGGGCCAGCCAGCCGTTCTTGTCACAGTGTCCCACAGTTAGATGAGACCTGTCATGCAGGGTGAGCTCATAGAGCTTCTCTCATTTCCCAATCTGGGACACAAGGAGAACAGCAACTGTTCATTTATTTAGGGTGGGAGAGAAGTATTCCAATACTAAAACTAAAAGAGCGTTGTGGAATGACTTCTGAGGCTTATTAGTGGTTTTGGCTGTTCGGTGATAGCTGCCTGGTCACGGATGTCTGGTATTCCCGGGCGGTTGTGGACAACTATCCATATGTCCATGTCTGTAGGAACTACCGCATGTACTGAAGATAGGGAAAAAAGAAAAAATCATTTTTTAGCATTGGCTCCCTGTGATTTTATATCACAATCTGCAGTGTAGCCTAATAGTGAATCTATCTTAAACATCATTTTGTTGGACATATTTTCCTCTTGGAATTATTTTCTTTAGATAATGTCTTTAGATAAAAACAGACTATGAAGATTTAGTGCAGTTGGAGAAGACCCAAAGTTGAGGTGTATTCTCTTGAGCAATGCCAAGTTTCTTCTTGTCCCTAGATCTGTAATATAATGTCCTATATCCTGCTAAATATTACACTATTGCACTTTTATGAGTTGGAGTATTTAATACAGGTGGCACACAGCACAGTTCTCATAAAACCCATGAAATTAAACTAATTTCTTTGAGACTGGCCTGGAAAAGTGATGTGGAGTCCTACACATTACTGGTAACGTTATTTCTGTTTTCAGTTTGGATTATTTGTCATAAGCAGAATTCCTTGAAATGCAGTCTGATAATCTGAAAAGCCCAGGTGCTAAACCATACCAATGCACTGCCATAGATAGTATTATCAAATAGTTGAGAAATTATTGTATTCACGTGTGCTTTTAAACACTATTGTTGTTCAGAGTGTATATGAATGACCTCGGGAGTAGAATGTGTGTGAAAGTGAGCGTGTGTGATGGGGCCACCAAGAGTGTGGGGTAGAGGAGTGCTGCGGTGTAGAGGAGCAGAAACCAGAGGGCCCAGGGCTGTACACACAAATGACCAATTACTTATATAAAATATTACTTGTTACTTACATAGGAGCTGCACCCAGATGTAGTAGAACTGCCTTTAAAATGTGTTTAAGACTACAGGAAAAACAAACAGCTGTGCAGGCACCGTCCCTCAGGATCAGGTCTGATGACAGCCGGTATTGTAGAGCTCTGTATACAGGCATTGACTGTCAGTAGGGGGGTTGTGTTTGGTCTGAGGTTTTGATGGTTATGTTTGACTGCTCTATTTACCTGCCTTCAGGACTGACTGTTAAGATCCATTACATTTGAAATATGTACAATTCTGTCATCAGGACTTGTCGTATGATTGTACCCACTTAGTAGGGGATTCAGTTCTGCAGGGGCTCAGACCTGCTGTTTAAAAGGCTCTGGACTGTTCCTCTGAAGAAGAAGAAAAGGGAAAAAAATAAAAGGTGTTAACAGTAATGCTTCTGAGATCATTTTTGTTTAACAGTGTAAAAATAAGTATTGTCAGGTAATAAAATTCAGTTTCAAATATTACCTCTTTGTCTTCAAAAGAAATGTGAAACCCTCCCTGCATGGTTTGGGCAATCACGAGTATTTCAGTAAGGTCTGAATAACATTTACCAAATGATAAGTACTCTATACATTCCTGGCTTAAAGAAAATGTTAATTTAGTTTATAATAGTGTATCAGGGAGGAGGACAGTGGAAGATTTTGGAAAAATGATCATACTCCTTCCAATGATGAGACATACACAGTGATCATGCAAGTAACAAATGGGGCTGTTTAAAGCCATGAAATATCTTCTTGACATTCACTTATCACCTTATTGGGGCCAAACTGCTTTCATAATTAGGAACTTCCCTGTATCTCTGCATTTTCTTCACACATGGGGATCTAGTGTGAATGACACAAGCTCTTCATCCTTGCTGTCCTGTCCTGTCTGTTTAAACAAATGTAGTGGGTATAACCATCCCATATGTTGTGACTATTTTGACTAATTATAAATGCTCAATATGGGAAATACCAAGTGTTTTTATTTCTTAGTCTTTTGCTAGCAACTGATTTTCTGATACAAGAATAGCACAAAGATTTTCTTATGGTCCAGTTAGGTTTCTCCAGCCTCCCCTAACGTGTCATTTCCTTAGTCTAATGTATCTCAGAATGAATCTGAAGTGCTGGAAACAGAATTCAATTTCCTATGTTCAACTTGTCCCATTACTTGTAGTTGTATTTCTCCATCTTTATTGAGAATACGCTGCCTCGTCTCAAGAAAGGAGTCAGGAGTCATTCCCCCGAATACCTGGCAACAGTGTGTAAAGGGCTGTAGATGGAGAAGCCTTATGGGACTATAGGGGCTATTATGTAGATGTAAGATGCAGTTACTACTGAATCTAGGTTCATCACAGATTTAGGTTTAGGTAATTGGCTGGTCTGATTAAATAAATCCTGTAGATAATCCAGGGAATATTGCCTTTCCTGTCTTCTTCAGTAGCTCTAGAAAGGAGGAATTCTTGAGAATAACTGTACATTGGCATTGTCTTCCCAAAGATGTATAATGTATACCCCCAGGAAGAGCTGCTGTGTTTATGCTCACTAAAATCTGTCCCCCCCAAAAAAAAGAAAGAAAGAAAAAGAAAAAAGCACTGAATGCATTTTCCTATCCAAAGAAACATTTTGTACAAGGGACAACTCAAATCCGACCTTCCAATTTCTACTGAGAAAAAAATAAAAACCAGTATTTATAGAAAAGTATGCATAGCTTTTCTTTAGAGAAATTTGGAAGCATTTCAATTTCTTTCTTTGATATAAATCTCACAAGAGGTTAATCATTTCTGAAAGTACATTGCTTAAGAAAAAAAATCTTGATCATCCTCATGTGGAAGGATACTTTATTCTAAAGAATCAGTTTGAACACGGAACAAATTGATGAAATTGTAGTACAAAACCCTAATGCATTAGAATGATTACATTTGGAAATCATTATGTATACAAGTAGTTATTACAGAAATAGCCTTCTTTGTCAAGTATTCTTGGCGTAGAAGTAATCAGCATCCTTTCCCATTAATTGTTTGAGAACTCTGAAATCTTTAATGAGGTTTTTACGGAAGGATTTCAATCAAATGCAAATGATTCACTGAAGCACTTAATCATAAGACAAATAGTGATTCTTTAGTAAGGTTTTTTTTATTCACTGTAATAAATGTAGCATGTTAACTGTAGATATGCAGCTAACAATTTTTCAGTTAGTTTTTTCATGGCATTTTTCTTTAAAGACTCATTGTTAGTCAAAAAATCTCATAATGGCTGTGCTGTGAAAGAAAATGCTTGACAGATGTCAAGAAGTCTGTGCCTGATACAGCTTCAAATAGATTTTTTCCCTGTGAGCATTCAAAAAATGAACTTGTTTCTTATGGTCAGCAGAGACATATCTTTCAGCAGATATTGACAATCAAATATTACCCTTTTCCTACAGGTCTGATTACAACAACATCAAGAAAATTGGATCGGGAACAACAAGCAGAGCATTTTCTGGAGGTAAGATTAAGTGGAGAATATATGTTAAAAGGTTAACTTATTTTTGGAGTTTAAAATCACTTCTTCCTATTCCAAGAAAGTCCCCTCCCCAGATGTGTGAAAGATTCACACAAAGATGGGAATTTCTGGATTATACTGAAGAAATAATGTACATGGCAATTCATAAGCACTTGAACAATGAAAGAAATATTCAAAACATTTGCTTTCCATCTCTGATCTTATATCATAGCCCATCATAGCCCTTTAATCTTACTCTTTCCGTCTTTCCCTATTGTAACGAAGGTTTAGAGTATTTTGGAGGAAGAGCGCTTTTTTTTTTTTAATTGGTTGGTTGGTTGGTAATTTTTGTCTCACAGTGGTGACATCTCTTCTTAAATATCTCCGTTAATTTCTGAGACCCTTCCTATGCCACCACTTCTATAAAGACAGAGCTTTATGCACTTTGAGTAATCCAGAGGTTGTGTATGGATCTGTTTCCAGTCTTTGAAATTAAACTCAGATCAGTTAAATCTCAGATCTATGATAAAAGCTATGTTTCTGTTTTCTACAGTATCAGAATCAAATGTTTCACTTACTGAAACTACACAGTTTTCAAGTAAAATGTTGCCATCTAATAAGGGTATCTATCATCTCAGTCATTTTCTAGACCTAATCTATTTTTACATGAATGTTTTGCTTTATAAATGGCTCACATACACTCATATGAATATTACTCATGGAGTACTATACTTGTATACTACTGGTTTTACCACATGAAATTTCTTTCGTATTGCTGTACATCACAGTGAATTTTCTTCTTTGGGCAGAAGGTCCTGTGTTCTGTTCTCTTGTCAATTTGTGAAGTAAAGAATAAGAGAGGACCATATTGTCCCACGTAATCAGTCAATTCTACTATATATTTTAGGCAAATGCCTAAAATCGGTACAAGTTAAAGATATTTTTGGACATATTACATATCAGAAGAAAAAAAAATAGTTCACAATACAATTACTATTTGTGATTGACGAATAGAGCAAAATATACTTTTGGATATTCCATGGTTATTTTTGTTTGCTAGAAATTCAAAATGATTTTGGCATAGTGCAGAACACAGTACAGAGGGTTAATTTACTACTTGACCTGCTGATTTCTTTTCATGATAGTTCACTTGATAGGCAAGTAGATCTTTTCAACTGCTAATGAAATGTTGACCATTGCTGCCTCTTGGAAGACGAGTTACCTGGTATCAGCCCACATAAACTGCTGCTGTTTCACAACTAAGCTCTCCAAGGCGTGTGCAATTCTTATGACACTCTTGAAACATTTTGTACAATGCCGGGCTTTCCATGTGTGTAATTAACCCCCTGGGGAGGATTTAATTGCTGAGACAACCGCAGTCTCCCAGAAGGACAGTATTTCCCTTCCAGCTTCATTTCCTACATTTCCTCCAGTAGAGTCTGCTTAGCATGAAAGGGAGTAAATGTGGCTCCCTTTGAAAAGTTCTGATTAGCACTTGACCTGTGCTCCCATCTGCCTAGTGCATGCGTGAGACATTGACAGACCCTTCTCACGTACAACTTTTTAATTATTTTTAATAAGCTTGTCTTTTTCCAACCTGAATTTGACAGTGATGCTATATCCATACTGTCCAGTGCTTGCTAAGCAAATTTTACTGGTAAAAGTATTTGCATCTCCTTCACAAAGGTTGAACAAGATGGTTCCTAGTCTGTCCTAATTTTACACAGTGCTATTACTTGTGTTTCATCTGGATGTCTCCTGTTAGGGACAAGTGAGATACAGAGCATTTGTGTCTGCCCCACAGTCCCATGGTAAGAGCAGCTAAGCTGGTCTCAGCACCCCTGCAAGTAGCTGGAAAGATGGGACACACTGCACGGAGCTGGAGACCTCCAGCTAGCCTCCAGCTAGGCGTAGTGAGGTTCCTCCAGAGTCAGTCTGGTGGTTGAGGATTATTTAACACCAGCTAGAGCACATGCAGCCTGTGTTGTGGACCTGCGTGCATGTTGTCTCAGGGTAAGTTCTGGGTGGTTTGCTGGTCTTTGAATGGTCAGAACTTCGTGGTGGGAAGGTTAGATTAGCTGCAGTTAGATAGGACCTCTTCATGACCTTGATGAACAAGTAGGTTAGTGGTTTCAGGTACTGGGCACCCTTGAGGATGAAATAGGCCAAACTCCTAAATCATTTAGTTAGTTTTGAGAATTGTAGCCATAGCATTTCTCCATTCTTTGACACGATGCTTAAGTTTCGCACTGTAGATTTATTTATAAATTCTAACATTTATCATTGTGCAAAACTTATCTCATTAAAGGCTCTATAAAGAATTAAAATAGTTGCTAATAACCTTGGCTAGAACTTTGAACCTCTTTAACAATGATAAAACAACTGAACACAATAGGTTTAAATAGGTTTAAAAAGACAGCCTTAACCTTCTAAGGTTCATCATGTACCGTCATTAATGAGGAGAAGTGAGAGCAGAGCATTGACTTAGTACTGCTAATTTTTAGCCAACTTAATGCTATCAAAATAGTAATTGCCTCTCAAGTGCCTCACTTTTGCAGTAAATCACTACATACAAACCATATCAATCTGCCTGCTGTGCTGCTCGGTAGAGCTCCGAGAAGGATGTCAGTAACAGTGCAAGGGGTTGTAAGGAAGATAAATTCGTATATCTGATGTAAGTGTCAAAATACATGGAGTGAATGAAGCACATTGGCATATTGGTTTCTGTTTGCTGCAAGTACACTAACAGAGGAGGCACTAAGCTGTGTTACATAGTGTGTATTTATAAGCAGTAATTAGAAGGACGCATAATTATCTGCTGTAATTATAGCCTTCTGAAAAGAAATCAAATTTTCACGCATTTTAATAGGAAGTTGTAATTGTAAGGGGAAATTTGATGGAAGCAGTATCATTTTCCATTGAGAATTTGGTCTGGAACGTCACAGGAAAGGTGCGGCTGGCAGCTTGGTGACCACGGCTTTCAGAGAAAAGAGGATTACGTTTTGAATTGTAGTGTTTTAGGTAGTATTTTAGCAGTGCCTCTCCGGTCTTCCCACAGAAACTGTGGCAAGGGCTCAGCGTTGACCCAGCGCTGGACATCCTGTGATCGTCCTCTTTTTTTTCTCTAAAGTCTCCCATGCAAGAACTTAGTAGATGGAGCCTTATTCCACTTCTGAGCGTATTCGTTTGGGCTGCGGCCTTCACTGTTGGTGATGCCTGAAGCATGTGCTGCTTTCTCAGAAACTGCAATGTTTTCTAAAGAATATAGGCGGCAGTAGGGCAATATGTACTCGTGTATTTTCTACAGAAAATACAGCTTCTAAAAGCTGAAGTTCTCTGGATTTACGTGGCTGAATTCTGTTTTTGCAGAATGTTGATTGTTTAAATCCCAGTTCACAAATCCATGTAAGCATTTGTTCATAGAGCTTTAGCAATATCTACATTTGGCAAAGAAAGGTGCATTTTTCCTTGGTGATATACTAGTGATTGGGGTAAAAGTTGAACATTTTGTCTGAGATTTAAATCGCTTCAAAGGCACATGCCTTTCTTTTTTATAACATTGAAGCCTATTAGATGGTGTAAGAGAAATTAAAAAAAATAGGCAGACTACTATTCCCAGCCTGAATTTAAAATTCGGTGCTTTCCTATGCTTTCCAGAAGTAAGAAAATAAGAAGTGATCTGTTTTCATTATTTCAAGGATGCCTGAAAGGAATTTATAGTGGAAAAATAAGCATAGGGAGAGCCGCTTCTGAAGAAGCAGTGAGAGCAACAACAAGATGTCAAGTTTGCCTGGCAACACTTTGAACTTCAGGGCCAACTGCAAAGGGGAGAAAAAAGCAAGGAAAGGAAAAGGAGAAGGGAAGCGTGACTTTAAAAAGGGAAGAAAGAAAAGAGTTCTTAGAAATCACATGCGGGTCATTCTCAGCCTGTGCTGTCCTAGGGGCCTGGTGACCTCGGGGGACTGTTGGATATGGAGGTGGAAAGGAAAACAGTGTCCACAGCATTTCGTGGCACATCCTGAGGATGCCACATTGCCGGTTTCCTCCAGAGCGTTCAGTCCTTCAGGAGCTGCTCTTCTGCACCAGCTTTCTCCAAAGGCAGGGGCTGCATTTGCCCTTTCCCTCCTGATTTGCTTTGTTTTATTCTCTTTGGTTTTTCCCTTCGTTGAGTTACTGTTTTCAGAAGTGGTCAATAACTTTCCACAGACGGGAGATGACCTCAGGTTAAAACTGTCTTTCAGAGCCAGATTTACATATGACATTGGCCACTGCTTCTCATGTGTATCGAGGCATAAAGTCTTACACAGCAGAATGAGGAGGAAAGCTCGGTGTGATTACATCTGCCTGCAGTGATAAGTGGTCTCATAGATTGGGCTATCATCTCCAAGTAATGTGACCCAATGCGATGAAGAGTTAGCAAGTCCATCTCTGGAAATATTGCTAGTTCAGTTGCTAACTGAGGCTGCTCTCTGTGCAAGAGATAACGAACAAGAATATTAAACTGCAAAAGAACTAAGGCATGATGTTTTTGCAGAACATTCTCTTTTCTTTGATTATTATAAATTTCAATAGCTCCCAGATGTTCTATTATTTTAAATAGCGACTTGAGAATAACATTGATGAGAAAGCCTAAGCATCAGAAAGACCAAGTTTAATAACATTTTTCTTCATGCATAGGGAACCTTAATTTTACTTTGTTATTAAATTAAAAGAAATCATAAGATAATAATGGGACAAAATGAGTGTGAATTTAAAAAAAAATCTCTATTTAAATTCAGTAAAATTCTGTGTGAAATTCAGATACTCAGTGAGTAATGTACACACAACTCTAGTGACATAACCGAAGGTGAAGGGCGAGAATGGGGCTGCATATATCAAATGGTATCTCTGATGCACAGGTAATTGTTCCATGAAACACCAGTAGCCTTGAGAGACTAGATGCCCTACAAACATCCGTGAAACTGCCCCAAAATGTGTAGACTGTAGTCATCCCTGAGGATGCTTTGCTTGGTTTTTGCCTCTTGTTTATTATTAGTTTCAATATTTTATCTTTTAGGTATTATTCATCTAATCTTTTAGCCATCTTAAGATTCGATTCCTTTAAGAATGTTTTAGACATGTTATCACCAAGGTGATGTCAGGAATACACACACGCTGACTGTTCAGTGAGTGCCTCATTTATATCCAAAATACCTGACTCTGGCCTCTATTGGAGACTGCATTCACTGTGCAGTTAATGCGTATGAAAGTTCTTACATGGCAGAAGTTTAGTTCAACAATGGAAAATAAAAGGCATAGTTCATTTATTGTTTGATCACTGCTTAGCTCATAAAAGAGGTCTGATTTTTCTCAGTTCACTAATATGTATGATGACAGATTCAGCAGCCACAGTGGAATAATGTCTGTCTTCCACAAGATCATAAGTCACTGGACGATGAGTCTATGTAGGAATGACCAGGGAGGCGTTGTGAGAATGACCCAGATTTTAGTACCTAGTAGTCTTTTCAATAAAATGTTACGGTTTTATCCATTATAAAGGTACAGATAATTCTGCAAGTACTAATCCAGGTTCAGATTTTGAAGAGCTCTACAAATCAGAATTGTTTTAGACTGTTGCTTTGGTTGACACAGTGTTCCCTGCCGTAGCTGCTGAGTCTCTTTGGAAAACCACGATTCTGGTTGCCTAGGGTTTGGTCTTGTGTAAGGAGCAATTTGCCTGGGTCAGGAGTGTGCAGAGGACCAGAGCTTGAATCACTGACCTGAGCAGTCAGGTCATGAAATGAAGAAATCAGATTCCCCAACGCACAATGCTGTAGGTTTTCCATGCTGAGGAGTCAAATGGATTCTTTTAGGAACTTCCTTTGGACCCACACCAATCCAGCAGCAGGTCTTGGCTTTAAACATCTCATCACACGCAAGCATGGAAGAGCTGCTTGGCATATAGGCTTCATGCCCAGGGAAATCAGCCATTTCCCATCTCTTTTGAAGGCACAGCAGAAAAGACGGAATTGTGCCAGAGAGCAAATCCTGCCCGCAGGCTGCCACCCTGCAAAGTCCTCAGCATCCCCTGGGAGCTGAGACATGTGCCGGTGTTCTCTGAACCCTCTGGACATAATTAAGATTTCACTGCACTTAGCATTCCATAGCTGTGGATGGAGCAGTGCCAGAAAGTCACGTATTGCAATGGTAACTGCATCAGGTGAGAGCGTGCGACCCAAGCTGACACTGCGGGGTGGGGATGTCTGACCAGGCTCTACAGCAGTTTGGTTTAGTAGTTGATAGAGAAGGGCAGGTTGGATCCTCCATCCAAACTGACTAGGACAGAAAACATTCCCAGGTCATCTAATGTGCTTGTCGATGTAGAGCTTCACTGCTCTGGTTAGATTTGAACTTTACATCTCTGTAGATGTAAGGATAGGCTTTAGTTCAACAACACTGGGTTTGCTGCAGTTTTTCCTTCCTTTTTTTAGCTTTCCTTTAACTTACTTACGTCACTGTTAACAGAAAACTTCCATGTCTTAGTAGTATTTGGAAGTAGGTGAGTTAATATGTTAGATAAAAGCAATTGAAAATGGACCTAACACCTCTATCTGTTTGCTCAACTAGGGAATGGCAGAGCATTGGATCAGTGCAAATGGGATGGAAACGTATTAGAACAACACCAAACATTACTGTATAGTTTGAAAATGAGCTCTGAACCCATGTGTTAAATACACGGTGAGGCAGAGAAAGATGTAGTAATGGTTTTCCTTCTCATTTTATAAACCATTTCTTAAAGGTAAGCTTGTGTTGGCAAGCAATATGGCTAATTTATACCAAGTTCTTTTCTGTCCGGATTTTGAGATCTTTCTAATGTCATTTTCTGTCTGATGAATTAGCTCACAGATTAGCTCAGAGTTCAGAGGTTTTTACTTCATTGTATATTTCTTAAGCTCTGTAGCTCTCTTTTTTTTGTGTGTGATTGGAGCCCACCTACCAAGCCCAAATTGGTTTGATATATCGTGTCATGGTGTCTCCTGAGAGCCCATTGCCACGCTCCGTGCTCTGCAGGACAAAGCGGCATTGTGAAGGGCATCCCGGTTTACCAAACCTTCTCATTTGTTTTATGAATGTGCCCATGTTTTAATCTGCTGGAAAAGCAGCAGGAGGTCTGTCGCATGACTTGAATCTGTTCTCGATGTGGAGAGTCTTTGTGCTGGCTGAAGCCTGTCTGGTTCAGTGCTATATCATGTTTTCTGTGGCATTCACAGGACCCATAAGCTGCCAGACTGTTAATTCATGTCTATAAGTGTACAGGCACACGAGCATGCATGCACTCACGTTTTGCGGATGTCTCCATTTTCTGGTTTCCTAGCTAAGAGAGAACTGAGCATTTAAGGCAGGAGAGCATCTTCTTCCTCGCCAAGAAATACATTAAAATGCTACACTAAAATCCTATCTGAGCATAGTGTGGATTTTCTTGGGAAATCCTCATATATATGTGTTAATTGATTCAGCATTTTAAAATGTGCTTTTAAAAAAAGTACCCTTGCAGAAATTTTGCATCCGTTTGTCTTTTCTTTTTTTCCCCCAGATGATCTATACTCAACTGTTCATAATTTGTGCTTATTATCTCTTTAGAAAAGAGAAAAGCTTATTTTAAGCTATTTTTCAAAGCATCTTTAAAATTCCTCCTGTGCTCCTAATATGACTGTCACACAGCACCAAATCAACCACTCTGCAACCAAATCCATGCAAACCCAACCACGCCGCAGTGCAACCACCCTGCAGCCAAATCCTGCCCAGTCCAGCCCAACAGGCAGACTTCCCTCACACACCAGGCTGTGGAGGAGGATGCTTGGTCGTGAGAAGATCCAGGGATAAAATGTCAGAAAAGAGAGAAGCTAGAACTACCCTTCCTGTCGGCGAGTTCCCTCAATTTTTATTATCTTCCTTACAGCGTCAATCTTCTTTCTGCATTAGAGTTAAATCATCCTTATTCCTGAGCTCACCTCCTGTGTGTCCTTGTATCTGGTATTACATAATCCAGGGGTTTTGACACTGTTATTTTGTGTGTGTGTATGTGCCTGTCTTGCTAATGCTCTTCATCTCTACAGTCTCATCATTTCTAGTATTGATGACGTATTAAAAACTTCTTTCCCCAAAACTGCCCCCAACAGTTGGTGAGAATTTCTTCTTTCTCTGGTGTTCCTGGAATATACTATGATTTTCTTTGAGTCCCTTAACATCCCTTACAGCTTTCTCACTATAGCCTGTAATGCCCTTCAGTGCCTCATCTTTCCCTCTTTATCTGTTTCTTTATCTGGCCAGACTGTCCCCTCTGCTGCATATCCATTAGCATTGTGTTTAAGCAAAAAGACATAAAATAAAGAGTAGGAAAATAGCATTCAAAAACGTGAGGGTCTGCATCTTTTTAAATTTATTTTTAAAAATTTTCTTGTGGGAAAGTGCATTTTTATGACATGAAGAGAAATAAGATTTGAGTATTGAGCATAATTTGTAACATGACACAATTTGAAGTATTTACTAGAAGCCTGGAGGTAAGAAAACCTCTAATCAGGCTGAGAATCAGTTTAATAAGCATATTTGACACCTTTTTTTTTCTCCCTAAATATGTTATCATGGAACATAAAAATCTAAATGCTTTTCCTATCTGACTTTCAGATTGATAATAATCAGAGACCAAACAATTCTTTTGCTTTCTATGAAAATTTGATTTAAACAGAAAAGCATAAAGGCCCTGAAGCATCAAGTGCTATGAAATTTGCCCTCAAAAGCAGTATTTTTTTCTCCCAGACTAGCAAATTTCCTTTGCCAGGAAATAGATTAATCTCCTCATTCTGAAATGCAGTACTGCTGTTTGCTAACCTCTCATGATACAGAAAAGTAGAAAATGTTATGCAAATTCTAGAGAACATTTTTTGTTTTGGCAAATAAGTGCACCTTCTTTGGCAAGGAATATTCTAAATATTGAAAAGCAGGGATTAATCTGAACAATTGTTTGCAAAAGTCAGAATCAAAATAGTGTATTATTTTTTCTCGCATTCCCCAGGAAAGTAAAAAATGTAAGTACTATAGTATTAGACAATTTATGACCTCAACTTTTCTGAAGAGCAATAAATACACAAAATCTGAAGATCCAATAAATAGTTTAATACTTTGTATCACAGCCTCAAATGTGTTTTGTTTGTTTTTCTTTGAGGTTTGAGATTTTTTTTAACTATGGTTTAAATAAAAACATGTTCCTGTCCTTCAAGGCGAAACAGCTATATTATAGACTTATAGGGAAAAAATAAAGATATTAAATATGAGGTTTTATATTGGCATGAGTTTAAAATAAAACAAAAAACATGGCCACAGTTTATAAAGCACTCAACAAATTTCCACAAAGTCACAAGTTTTGGACAGCACATTTGAGCTGAGCAGAGGCAATGCGTTTCCATGTAGCAGGTATGTGCGTATAGCTGTGTGTGGTTCATACAGGTGTGCCCTGATGGCATCGAGGGCGGTGTGAACGCTGCCGGCTGAGTGATGTGGGCGGCAAGAACAAGAGTGAATTACACGTCCCAAATGAAGTCCAAAGCCAAAAGAATTAAATTGTTAGCTGGTGTGTGTGAAGTTTCCTTGAATGTCGTCTTGTCTTCCTCACCCCAAACTCTTTTGTTAGAATGGGCCTTCACAATCCTCCCACCTTCCATGTGTGTTGCAGCTTTGGCCCTTTTCTTTCCTGTGGAATTAGCTGCCATAGTAAAGCCCAGCCTTGCAAGCTCCATTGGCATTTACCAAGTACATCCACAGTTAAGGATCTTACAGGGTTTCTTTTTATTGTAGTTACAAACCATTTCATAGAGCCCAACTGTACAAAATCATTCTAACCCTAACCGTATTATCTCAGCAAGGAAACAATATTTGATAAAGTAAATAATATTTGTTTCCAAAGTCTTCTCTTCAGGCATTTAATTCTCATAATATCCTACTTTCAGTGTGAAAGTATCCATTCAAATACGCGGCATACGGAAGAATCTGGTTTTTGCAGCACTTCGGGGCTGCCTGGTGATAGATCAAACCGGTGATAACACACCTGAATTTCAGTAAGCTACTGAGCTACTGAAAGAAATCCTTGCTGCTGCAGCATGGTGCACAGCATGAACTAATCATTTATTCTACTTCTTGACAGAGCAAATTACCCTACTCAGAGCTGTTGGCTGTTTTGAGAACCTGAGTCGGTTCTTGCAGAGCTAATTTGGTCTCCCTTCCCTCCCCTCCGCTCTCCGTCTAGACGCGGAGCCACCTCCAAACTCTGTAGCTTGAGAACCCCTCCTGCTTCTCTGCTTGTGTAATATGCTCCATTAGCCCTAAACATCAGTAGCTGAATGAATTACAGGTTCATGCTCTGTTTTCTAAAGTTTCTTAGGCATACAGATTCACCAGGCTCATGTAGCAAAGCAGGAACTTCAACTTCTCTTGAGTCACAAACAGCCTTTGTCCCACTGAGTCTGTAAATAAGATTTAGGTATTTTATCATGGATTTTACCATGGATTAAACCCGTTCTAAAATGAGATGCAGTTTAAGAGAACAAGCATATAACCCCTATATTTTGTATGTATTTTCCTAAATGGAGCAGTGACGGTATAGATTCTGTAGGCCAGAACACAACGTCCTCAGTAAAAGTCTGCACGTCTGACCCCTGCATTTGGCCATCGGGATGAGCACGCATGGCTGACGTGTCCGTTCACTCCCCCTGCCGAGGGATCCAGCCTCACGTACTGGAACTGACAGGACATGCTCGGACTGCTCAAGAGCTCCCGGGAATCCAGAGGATTCTCACGGATATTTCCCACAAGGTGCTCTGCCCATTTAGCATCTCCTGAAACAATCTCAAAAGCAAAACAGCTCCAACTTTCCTCCTTTAGCCTCGTCTGCTAAAAATCCACAAAGCAACTCATTAGAAGAACTCCTTCTGCTTGCCCTCTTTCTTTCTCTTCACCTACTGTGGGCTAATTGGAGACACATAAAATGACTCTAGGAAAATTCTGGTTCTTCTCCAACATATCGGTCTTGCAGTAGTGAGCTGGGCGTATTGTCTCACGCAATGTTTTATTGTCCCCCAGACCGCATTATCGGCAGGGCAATCTCACAGAAGGTTAATAGCCTTAGTGAGTTGTCTCTCAGTCTGACACTCCTGCTCATCACTCCAAATCCAGTCATTTTACCAGTACCGTTAGACATCTCTACTGAAGTTAATTGGGTGCCGCTTGCCACTGCCTTCAAACTCACCTCTATAAATCGGAACTACTTGTAGCAAACTGTCCCTGCTCTTAACTTTCATTTCACAACTGGGAGAAGTATGTGTGGATTGATATACTCCACTTCCCAACCACGCTCTTTGACATTTGCAATCCAATTATCACTCGCCGTGGTTATACGTTCTGGCCATATATCCCCCACTGTCATCCTGTATGTCACCACCTCCTCTGTATACTGTCCTCCTGGGAAAACAAGCAGTAAATTAGGGGGCTGTGTAAAGTCATTAAAGAGTTACTGTAACTCCATAAACCATGGAAGGGAAAGTGCTCTGCTTTATGCAGTTGCTGGTGTCCCGAATTGGAATTACCGCTCAGTGTTTTTGCTCGTCCCCAGCTTGCCGAACTCAAGCAAGATAAGTATCCATTGACGCCCTGGTGACCGTAAACTAAGAACATGAACCTTAAGGGTTGTAGATGCTAACATCTAGATATTACCATTTCGATGAAATATCCCCTTTCAGCAGGTGGGAAGCATCCTGCCCAGGCTCCACTTAAATTTCACTGAGCCTTTGCACAGCAGCAAATGCTGTGGTTGCAAAACTCACATGCAGGTTAAAGAATGAGAGTGCAGAAGAGTAAAAGGGGTACAAATGTTGGAAACGTTGTGTTCCTTTAAAAGTCCACTTTGCACTGCAGGAATGGAGTGTCGCTTTTCTTCATTTTTCAGATACTTTCAGACCCTTCTCAGGACTCCAGGCACTATAGAATTAATTATAATAGCATTAATTGATTAATTAATATTAACAACCCAAACTTTTTTATTGAGTTCTGAATGTTATTCAGAAAAAAAATCACTTTTCTGGCCAAGAAGTTTCTTTGCAACACATTTGGAATGCTATAACTTTGGGATAATATTTCCTATTCTGTTTTAACCCTCACAATGACCTTGATGACCTATCCACGTGCATACTTACTTATGGCAGCAGTCTGGTCTCCAGACATCCTGAAATTTATTTAGATATATTGCTATTTGCAGAGTTGTTGACTATATGTACAGCAGAGTGAACCAAAAGGAAATGTCATGTTAAAGCACAGAATTATGTCAGAAATTATTTTCAAGGAAACCAAGACAAACAGCTTTTCTCCAGCAACACTGTCAGTGCCTACCTAGCAGTCGCTGGTGTGGTTTAGCATTCCCTGGCTACTCAGGTGTTTGTGAAGGTTTGTGGAAGTTCAGTAGAGAGAAAGCAAAAAAAAGAGAATGAGGGACTACACAAAACATGGGATTACAGCGAACCAGAGCCTGAAGCTTATGCTCAGCCACATCAGCCTCCTCTAGGAAAGAAAGGGAAGGTTTGTTTCTTTTGATGAAACTTGGAGAGTAAAGCAAAAAGGGATTGGCAGCCCTCATCCTCCAGCACTAGAACGGTTAACTGAATCTCAGTTTCAGATCCTTCGTACTGGTCATAATATTTGCTCCTCTTTTCCAGGTTGAGTGTTTAAAGCGAGAAACTGAACTTGAGAGAAGTAGATAGGTAGATCCTGAATAGGAGTTTTGCTTCCAAACCAGCATCTATTTTTTTTCCTCATTCATTCGTGCTGTGCAGATTCCTTACCAGCTGCTACAATTGACCCTATGTCAATGTAAGCTGCATAGTAGATATTTATAGGATGCTTTGAATTGAAGCTAAGTAGAGATTGAGATAAAAAGGCATGTCTGTGTTGCCTATTAGATGAAACTGTGATTAATTGCGGCCCAATTAATGCTTATTATCTGTCTAAAATTAATTTGTCACAGAAAGTAATGAAGTAGACATCAAGAAGACAATATAGATTTTTATTGCTAAAATCAAAGCAATTATTGATTTGGTTTACTTTAACATGGTCTGACAAAAACAGAATGATACTGTCACTCAAAAACTGCCTTGGGAATAGCCCTGGCAAACTATCTCCTTATTCATGTATATCTCTTTTACCTCATTTTGCTTATCTTACATATGATTTTTTGAGCGTTTTCATAGTGCTTTGTATAATACAGTCATCTATTCGACTACAAAAATCACTTTGCTCAAACATGTAGGAGTAATCGCTGTCATTTTATATCATGTACCTTGATTAAAATTTCACTGTGCTCTTTGTTACTAACAAAAAGCAACTTCTACCAAATATCCAAATATCACCAAAAAAGGTCATGTCTTTATTTCTCCTCCTAGGTTAATGGATAAGGTGATAATATTTCTAAAAAAAAAAAAAAAAAAAAAAGAAGTAGAAAAGAAGAGAGAAATTTCTAAGGCCTAAAATGTCTTTATTGTCCTTTTCAAATTTAAAATATCTCCATAGGATCAAAAGTTGGGTACAAACTGTAGCACTAAAGATCTGGTTTTATGTGTACTTTCTACCTGGCTGGAAAATTCATTTTTCACTAATGAGGTTTTAAACTGATCAACTTTATTTTGAACATAAAACTTTAGAAGCTTCATTCTTTATTCTGAAAAAAAAAAATTAAATTGCATTTAAATGTCAGAGACTAATCATCAGACTATCAGCTATAAAACTATCTTTGAGATGATTTCATAGGATTTTCCCAGCATGTGTGCATGATCGCTGTGTGGATGAGAACATTCATTATTTTCGGTATATTGTGAGAAAACAGAGAAAGATGGAAATTGGTTTTCAGCAATTATTAATGGGATACAAAGTCTTTTATCTAGAGATGACTGCTTCTGGCTTCCCTTGCTTTGGTATTGATCAAAGGCTTATTGATAAGTGATGGATTCTTTTTATTTCCTTTTTTTTTGGACTAAGTTATCATCTGCTGGGGAATAGCAGGGCTCGTCAGCAAATCTGTAGCTAAACAATTCATTTTCTTCAATGGCAAAAACATCTTAAAAAAAAACCCTGCCCCTCAATTCTTTGTTGGCTTTCCCCCACCACCCGAGGGCTACAAGTCACTACAAGGTTTGGGGGGGGTTTGCTTTGTTTCAGCAGTTCATTTTTAACCCGGGTTATTTCAGTAATCCTGTGTGTGGCACAGATGCACTAACAATTTATTGACAGGGTGAAAGAGGTTGCAAGCTGATGACATGGGAAGACCAAGTGGCTAGAGGAGGCTATGGAGAGAGGGACGGGCACTTCTTAATGTGCCTTTCTGCCAGGGACAGTGTGTGTCAGCCTCCCTTAGCTGCTTACTAGAGTAGTTAAAAGCAAAAAAAAAAAAAAAAAAAAAAAACCCACTCATGTCTGTTCTAGCTTCCTGGTTTTGTGTTACAACCTTCCTGGTTATGTGTTATCTTTGTTTTGTTGGCTTTTTTTTTTTTAATATTTAGCTCTGCTTCATGTAGCATCTGAGAATTTGACTACATTGTACATGTAAATTAAGAACCACAAGGATGTCTTTTATATCATTGACGGCCAAATACATGTAATAGTCTACTAAATAATATCAGTGTTATTTCAAAACTCATCATCACAGAGCCTCACCTAGGTGTTTCATGCAACCTTGGAAGGCACTGGTTGTCACTATGACAAAAATTGTTTCAAATTAAATGTTAAAATTACGGCTTAGGATAGAAGAAGATGCAAACTGATATGACTGCAAACCCTAGTGAAGACATAAAGGACAATTTGTTTTGCTGATTGATTAATTAATTTTACAAGGAGTAGTACTATAACTTGATTAAATTTTGGCAATATTTCAGCTTGTATTTTAAGCATAGTTTTTCCGCAGATAGTTAAAACATAAAATGAATTATTAATATTAGTTGTAAGACAGCTTCTTGGAACCACTGATAAAATTGTGTGTCTCTATTAATGGCAAAAGTAGTTTGCTCAGTAGTACATGATTAGATGTATTAGCTGCTCTACTGTGAAAAAAAAAAGGAATATTAGTGATGTGTAACAGCCTTCATAATTTTAAGGAAATTTTGAAGATGTTCCTTTTTACATAGAAGAGTAAAATCAAGTAAAAAGGAAGGGTAAAATCAAGTGAGTTTTTTGGATAGAAAATGAAGGATATTGGAGTATTTGAGAAAGGGGCAGTATAGTGAGCTTAGGAGTTTTGCGTAATTCTTGAAAAAAAAGACTTCAGCAGACGTCATGATGAGAACTACTGTATTTTCTGAGCACCAAGATAAGATTTTTGAAGAAGGGTATTATCTGTGAAGGTAGATCTGGTGTAGATTAATGTCTCCATGTCAATATTTGATAACAAGTATTTCTCATCCTCAGAAAAAGAGAAATGGCTGAAGTAGATGTTCCAGTATGAATAGAATTACAATCAACATACATAAAGATTACAGCTAAAGTTAAGCTGCTAAATATCTTCATTCGCAAGCTTTACGTTATTTAAAGCTACCTGAGGTGAACTATTTTCAATATTGACTACTCATGTTCTGTTCACAAAACTCTCTAATTCTAATCTTCATTATCAGCGGGAGCTAAAAACCTTCTTCAAAGTTTCCTGTGAAGATCAATGCACAACTTTTATCTTCTTTCTTTCTTCGAGGCTATGAGGGTAGTTACACTTCTGCTTAGTAGTAGGATATTCCTGAAGGGTTGCCATATGCCTATAAAGGAAGGCTCTTAAGTACTCACTTCTTAGTCTTTAGCTTATTTGCAGTGTGTCAGTCGGAGGCTGGTTGAGCATTCATGGATTCAGATATTATCAGGGGAATATTTTGGAGTGAATTCTGCTGCTTTCCGAGTTACCCTTTCTTATTCACTGGGGTAGCAACATTCATTACTGTAGCCTCTTGAACAAAGTAATGAAGAAAGCAAATGATTGTACAGATTATTGTCAATACGGACATGGGATCCTTGTGGTTGCTATTTGGAGGCTGAGATCAATCTTCCTACCATGAATAATATCAAATTTCCCAAACCTTTGGTTGCAAACTTTGCAAGCTGCCTACTCAGCCCTCCACATCATACATATGGAGTTCCAAAAAGGAACCAAAAGTTCCTACTTCTCCCTAGGTAGTGTTATAGGGTAGGAAATGAGGAAAAGTCCTTGCTGAATACGGCTTTTTCTCGTCAGATTAATGTCTGCTGAATTGGAATGGGCAACACACGACCTGTATGCAGTACAGGTGAAGAAATCTGTCTTTAATGCTAAGTGTAGAAGTAGGAGAGATACACTTGCTCTTCTGGGAGGTGATTTGCTCAGACTCACTTTAGGGCAAGTTGTCACAAACAAAATTATATGAACTTGATATTCCTCAGGGCTGTAGTTTTCTTTCGAATTAGTAAAATGAAGGGGAAGATGTTATTCTGAGACTGCCTAAAGGGGCTTCTTCTGACGTATAACAGACTGTCCTGTTTTCATGGGAGTTTAATGGAGTAGTGCTTGATTCAGCACTTATCTTAGCACTCATCAATTCAGAAATGCTGTAAATAAAGCCTAACATGCAGAGCTCACCAATATCTCCAAGCTGCAACAAACTTCCAAAGCAGCGCCCAGAATTACTGATTTTCTTTCAGCCACTGTCGAGAGTTGTGTAAATTCTTCCATATGCTGCAACTGAAGCTAAAATATGTCTAAATTTCTTTTCAGAGTTTATAAAACTTCTTTTTTCTAAATTATAGAACAGTTCATTAAATAATGTATGACGCAGAATAATAAAAGACTTTTTTTTTTTTTTTTTTTTTTTGCTTGTTTGTTTTTTGTTTAATTACAAATGTTTCAGGCCATCTATTCTAGTATCTGCATTGCCAGGCCCTGGATTTCCATGCAGTTACCATCTCATGGTCTCAGTACCATGAGTCTGAAAAAAAACTAAGATTTTAAACCTCCAAGATTTTCCTCAAAGTGCTGCTCTAAAACTGAAGTTTGCAAATACCACAGGGAGTGCTAAACTCCAAATGCAGAAGCCTCTCTGCCTTTCTCCGTGTCTTTGGGCTGTACAGTGTTCAAATTGCCTGATGTCATCTGCATTTCTCATATGGTAACAGGCCACTGTGCATCATTTCTAGCTTGAATGTGGCTGGAAGCCTTTGACTTCCCTCATCAGCCACCTAGAGTGTTTGTGTCAGTAAGAATCTGTGTTTAAGAGGTACTCTTAAAGAAATAAAGAAAGATGGGCCATTTTGATATGATTTGCACTCTTTTCTACAAGCATCATTTAAGTAGCTTGTCTTTTGGGACAGCAAAAAAAAAAATCTAATGTGGTAACTGAAATAAGCAGCTGCCCACTTCTCTTCCGAAGTCACCAACGAAAAGCTTAAAAAGATGCTTGCTACAGCTAAATGAGTAGCTGTCAAGTGTCTTGTGTTTTTATTTTTTTTCTATCCTACAAACACAGTGTCTCTCTGAAGTAGATGTAGTAGCAATTCACAGTGTTTGCCTTTAAAGTTCTGCTCATCCTTCCAGGCGCTCGCCCTTGTGCTCTCCGGTTCTCTCGCTCAGGCTGCTCCCACGGGCTCTTGCAGCCGGTATTTCACCTCATTTGCGGACTAGAAGAAGAAACAGCTGCATTAGCCACTAGCAGCAGGGTATGCCGTGGCTCGCATGCCTCCTTTCATCCTTCCTCTGTCTCCAGTACCTCAACCAGATTCTCCTTTCTAAAATTTTCCAAAGAGAAATGGGCATTTTGATCGGGGAGAAGGGACAGATTTTTTTTTCCTGAAATCCCCCTTACTCACACTTTCTAGATGAGACATGGGCATAATCTCAGCGCACTATTTTTACATTAAGTAATATCACACGAATGAAAATAAACTAGCATAGATGACACCTTGAGTGCCTTTGCAATGGTAATGACAGTCAGGTGGCAATTCTTAACCTAGAAATTGGAAGACTGAGGACTTCTTCCTGCTAAGGAAGGATAGAGAAGGAGTTTCTGATTCTTCTCGAGGCTCCATGACTCACATTAAGCACCTGCTGATTGTCTTGTTGTACTTGTTGAAGTGAAACCCCTGCTAGCTACTCTCTCCAGCTGAGTTAATAATTAGCTTGGGAAGTCCTGAGCTTTTGTTAATGAGACTCAATATTGTACTTTTAATTCAGGAAAGTGGTTCACACAATTGCAGTCATACTCTGAAAAAATTCAACAGCTAATCCTTCTCCAGGTAAGTGTCAGTCCCATTGGCAGGAGTGGCTCGGGCAGGGTAGAAGTACTTATGTCTCCAGGGCTGAGGCTTTCTGGGTAGCTAGTTTGTGCTAGGTGATATTTTGGCAGGAAAGATGCCTCTGTACATTCTCCATGGTTAGAAAAAGAAGAAATTCCCACATTTACTATTCCTGCCTCTATATGTTAACAGCTGATGTTGATCTTAGTTCTCACAATGAAGGTCCATTGCTATGAAAATCTCATCATAGTTGATCTGTGGTCTTTAACATAAATATGAATAAGAAAAAGTATCTCAAGTATCTCTTAGTTCTGATCTCCTGCAAAGACATTTCACCTAGTGAGAAGGTCTACAGAGTAACCCAACTGAAATGGATCACGTGGAAGAGATGGAACCCTTAGTTGGGTTTGAAAATTCTGTCATTATAGAGAAATTGCTGGGCCCTGAAGAAGGAGAGCTTTGTGTGTGTGTGTGTATTTTTTTTCTCTCCAAAAATATGTATCTAATGTATTGCCTACTTATGCAAAGCAAAATTAAAATATTTTGTTTTAAAAGTTAATGTAAATTGGAGGGAGTTTCAGAATATCTTGCCCATGCTGTTCCAGACAGCTGAAGGGAGCTGTGAAGGGAGGTATGAATATTGTTACTCCAGCAAAGAAATTTCCAGGTAAACAATACTGATCACTGTATTGGCTACTGTGGTTTGATAAAGCCATAAATATTAAAATGCAAAAATATGGATGGAAATGGTACCTGGATGACAGTGCTTCCCCTCCAGGGCCATAAAGTTTTAGGCCGCATGTGACTGGCTGACGTGGGGGCTTTGGTGTCCTCTCGGCTGACGAGTTGATGGTTCATGCTACAACCATCACTTTCTCCCATTATCTGTCGAAAAATACCATCTGTTCAACTTTCCTGCTATCAAATGGGTTTCCCCCAAATTTGGGCTCACACAAATAAACAAATATGTAGTTGCTGCCACGACAGCGCTTAGCTCACGAGTTCCCACGAGCCTGACAAAACCCAGGACTGTGCGTTGGGAAGGGAAGAGGGTGCCTGCCTCCACAAGCAGCCTCAGGCTTCTCGTCAGTCACTTGACAATTTATATCCCTTTTTTTTTTTTCAGATAATTTATTATTATTGCTATTATTTGTGGGATTTTTCTTCACTTTTTTTTTCTTTCTTTTTTTTTTTTTTTTGGTAGATCACTGCTAAAAGCCTGAGGGAAGTGTCTTTCCTTAGCAGTTGAGTCATTCTGTATTTATCAGATACCAGTTTTCTCTCTGTGCAATACTATTAACACCACAAAAAAGCATTCTGATGGTATTTTTGACCATCATTTAAAGGAGTTTGTCATGTTTGGTTTCTGTGCACTGCCAGCTTTCAGCACTACCTGCCATCCCTGATTATTTCAGCTGCAGTGTCAGCAGAGGTGCTAGAAGTCGAGTTTTTCTTTGCTAACCTGTGCTCTTGTTGGGGACTCAGCCAGTTTGGCAGTGACAGGACAAAGAGGTTCCCATGTTCCCATCACAAGGTGCCATCCCATTGGGGACACACTGGCAACCAGTTGACACCTTCAGGAGGAGGAGGCCTAAAGCTGATAGAGGTCATCGGGACAAGAGGCTCCGCTCTCTGCTTGAGTTATGGGCTGATTCGGGGAATTTTACATTGCATGGATAACAGTTTTAGATGGTGTAAGGCTCTCAGGCGGCCAGTCCTGCCCTTCCCACTGCATCCATTTTTAAGTACAGTTAAGAACAGGAAAGGGAAAAGGACTCTCACCGTTCTCTTAAAAAATGTTAGGTGTGCAGATTTGTTTTTTTTTTTTATGCTGATCTCAAGGCTACTCTAAGTTTAGGTTCTTATTGCAGGGAGAGCACAATGGCAAGGGAGAGGGATCCCAGGAAAATTTAGGTTTTCCTGGACTTGTACCTCAGGGTTGGAGGCTTTGTAAGGAAACACAGAAACAGTTCAGGAGAAATAAAGCACTGGGCAGTTAACCAGCAAAGCAATCGACGGGTAATGACCAGCAAGAGCGAGGCAAGTGTATGCAGTGTCTTGGCTCACCATCATCAAAAATTGCTATTGAGGGAGTAGGTATGTTAGCTGAGAGTGAAATTGGAGCTTCTTTCCTGCAAACAGAAGTAATTTGCTGCCCTATTTCTCTTTGTTTAAAAAATACTAGGAAGAGATTGAATAAGAAGCTTGAAACATATTGATTGTGATTTGGAAGGGCTATTTTTGGATCTCTTGAGTACGTGTTGATCTTGGATCATCTCATTTCCATAGTGCTTCAAAATGAAAATTATCAGTAATTCTGTTTAAGTCTCAGCTAAATTAATAATAAACTTTTGTCTCTGAGATTTTATTTGTTATATATTTCTATCAGTCCAATGTGCTCTTCAAGTACTATAGTAGAAATTTTTACTGCTTACCTCCCTGGGCCCCTTGCAATCGTATAAAGCAGGTTTGGGATTAATGAGCTGTCAAAGTCTGTGTAATGAATGAAAAAAATGACAGAAATCCTTTCATTGTTTAAGAAATTCCAAGTGGTTAATGGAAAAAAAATGGCATTCTTTTACAATATAAGAAAAAGTAATTCTTTCAGAAACAGTGTATGACTGAAGAAACTTTCCAAAAAGCAAGGATTCTGCCCAATGGGTTAATTCCAGTTCATTCCTTTGAATTAATATATTACAAAACTGTATGAGCTAATGGGATTTTATGCTTTGAGAAATAGGTTTCTATTCCACAGGTTACAGGTTCGAAGTTCATGCTGAAAGTAATAAGTCTTCCTGATTTCCTCATTTGCTGTGTGAGCATATTTAGGTTATGTCATGGGTATAAGTATTATACCTTAGGTAGAAAACTTTGCAATGCACAGATGAGGTTCGGGGAGTGAAGGGTGTTTCCTTACGTGTTGTTCTGCTGCCTTAAGAAATTCCATTTGTCTGTATGGAATAATTGCTCTATTGCTGTTGTTTTCCAGGTAACAGTCTCGGATGGGGGCACATCTCCCAAGCAGTCCTCAGTGTGGGTGGTGGTCCAGGTTCTGGATGAGAATGACAACAAGCCTCAGTTTCCAGAGAAAGTCTATCAGATCAAGTTGCCAGAAAGAGATCGTAAGAAAAGAGGGGAGCCAATTTACAGAGCTTTTGCTTTCGACAAAGATGAAGGCCCTAACGCAGAAATCTCATACAGCATCGTGGATGGAAATGATGATGGGAAATTTTTTATTGATCCCAAAACTGGGATGGTTTCTTCCAGAAAGCAATTCACAGCAGGGAGTTATGATATCTTAACAGTAAGTGCTCTTTCATCAACATACAAACACATTACTTTTAAATATTTTTTTTATAAAAAACTTACCTCGCTGTGTAGTGATACATGTCTGTGTTTAATATATCACTGCATGTAAGATCTGAATGTGCTAAGAAATCTAGTATTCACGGATAACTATAGTTAAAAAATGATTCTGCTGGGGATTGCATGCCACTGCACATAATGAATTATTCTCAGGCTGTTTAGAGAGCCAACTTGTGAGTTGTTGGCATCTCCTTGCATGCACAAAAATGAAGACCAAGGGTTTGCTTGTTCATAAATTTTGTGTCATATTTAACTAGACAGGTACAGCAACAAAAGGACATTCACCTTTTTTGAATACAAGTGTGGATATAGCCCATACTTATTCTGTCCAAGTTAACAGTCTTCAGGGAGGAGGAGTTCTGTATGGGGAATACTTAAACCCTTCTACTGCATTGAAGAGTTTAAGTAAGTTTAAAAAAATCAAAATACTTCTGCCAGAACTCAAACTGTTCAGCCGAGATCAAAGAAAGAAAGAAAGGAGAAAAGATGGTGTTTTTGACAAAGGAAATAGAGGACTTGAATTTGCACTCTCTATATACAGCAATAAGCCAAAAAAGTGTAGGTTAAGGAGTTAACAGAAAATATAGGAGATGAAAATGTAACAGAGTTCCAGGGTCTGGAACATTCACTTAGTAAATGAAGAGATGTCATCTACAGAAGTGGATCTCTGCTGGAATACCTTCAGAAGGCTGGAAATGGTGACAGGAAAACAAAAGAGCAAATGTCAAAATACTGAGGGAGAGCGTGCGCTCTGAGTACGGCCCTCGGAGCGCGAGGGCCTCTCGCTACGCAGAGCGGCAGCTCACGCCTGCGCTCTGACCCTTACGAGACGGCGGCAGCTGAAGGTTTCCTAACGTACAGCTGCTCCTCGCAAACTCGGCATCTTTTGCCTAAGGGCCTGTCTGCCTTGAATGGAGCAGGGTAGCAAGTGTTAGCACCAAACCCACTAAACACATTGCCAGAGAAAGAAATATATGTGGTATTTCAGGAAAAGAATTCCGTTTTTTAACAGGCATAGTAACAGCCTTTCCATACATCAGTGATCCTATGTAGTCAGGAACATTTCCTTTAGTGTTTAAAGGAAAATCTTCTGTTCTCCTAGATGATGGTGTTATTCACCAAAGTATAATTCTGTAACTTACATTTTGACTTATCCTCAGTTGTTTTTCAGTGTATCTTTTATCTTGTCTTTTCTATGTTAAAACCATAAAGCATTCCAGGCAAATATAAAGTCTGTCCATGTCTTCACAGTAAGACAATACAAGGAATTAGCACCAAGCTGGGCAGCTTTAATGAACACCACTGAGAAGAAACAACAAGGAAAAGAAACGTAGTGAAATTGAAAATTATATTTGTTTTGGAAAATGGGTGAAATGATCTGAAACATTCAAACCAATTAAAGATTGTGAAGATGGTAATATGAGGAATACCAATACAATTGATATTCTGCAATACAAATACCATTTTAAAATGGTCAAACATGGCCTGGGTAAGCATATATCTTATGTACATGACATCCCAGAGGTAGAGGGTGTAGAGCATCATAGAGCTCCCACCATAGGAGCATCGGAGACTCTTTGAAAGGTGTAGTCTAAGAGGGAAGTCTTTTCTCAAGAAGCAAGCGTATGTATGAAGCACTTGAATTGCATCTCTTAGGGTCTCACATCAGCATTAATAAATCAAAATAGTTCTGTCTGATGTCTTTCCAATAAAAATCAAAGTCCAATGCAAGGGAAAAAAAAGGGAAATAAGTATTTCTCATCCTCTTTTTTAGCGCCTATTTTGCATAAAGGATTAAAGAGGTCATTTTCCAAGCATTTTCTATTTTTTCCTGATTTCCTGAGTCATAGGCCTAAAAGACAAACTACTGTGCTCGGTCTGAGTCCTGTTTTCTTTGTGCCCCCCAGATAAAAGCCGTAGACAACGGCCGGCCCCAGAAATCCTCAACCGCGCGTCTCCACATCGAGTGGATCAAAAAGCCGGCACCCTCACCAGTGCCCCTGACTTTCGATGAGCCCTTTTACAACTTCACCATCATGGAAAGTGATAAAGTGACAGAAATCGTTGGGGTGGTCTCTGTGCAACCTTCTAACATTCCTCTGTGGTTCGATATAGTCGGTAAGTTTGGAGCCAGGAACATAGGGAAGAAGCTTCAGAAGCAAAACATAAGGATGTGTGTTTTGGGGAGCAAGAAAACTAACAGTCAGCTGTCCTTGAATTAAAAGCACTTTTGTAATGCTGAAAAGGCTATTTTAATATAGCAATAATAAAAATAATATTCCTGCTTTTGTTATGATTCCTTAGCTAAGCTGAAAAAAAAGCGCTGTATGGCTGAATTATTTTTTTTCATAGTATGTTATTTACTGCAATCTTAATGTTGTCTGTCATTTAAATTCTATTGTCATACTTTGCTAATCTCATTCCTAAATGTATTTATGGTACTTAGACTTGCTGTCCCTCATTTCTCTCTTTCTTCACCTTTTTTTCTGCATTCTGTTCTTTTTTTTCTGCTTCCGACTGCCCTGCTTCAAGGTGGCAAGCATGCTCGAGAGATGTTCTATATTCTACAGACAGCTTGTGGGCAGAACTGTTCAACAGAAGGTACCCTTAGTGCAAACACATTTGCTAAAATACAACTATCCAGGCTGCCTTTTATTTTTGCAAGTTCTTTGAGACAATTTATATTACATCTTCATAAGTGCCTGTGACAGGATGCAATGCGACACATGGATGTGCTACGTTTCTTTCTATGACAGCTTTTAGCATATTTGTGTCCAATTATTATCATTTTATTCACGGATTTTCCACAGTTTATCGCAAATAATTAATTCAAACTTTTCACAGTCCAGCGCCATCCATTTAAATGTGAAACAGAACGGAATGCATCAACATATGGGTTACAAATGGAGCCATAAAAGTTCATCTTGAATGCAAACTGAAAAAGAGAAATGTGTTCTGATGTGAGATTTCAACCACAAAATTGCCTTACATATAAGTACTTTTGAAAATAGGGAGGGAGAAGTCCACATAGTTAAGAGGAGGAGAAGCCATAGGAGTTACAGTGTTAAAGTCATAGGGCCAGGAAGTTAAGGATGCAGCTGCTGGGAGGACAACAGGTAGAGGGAATCACTTTACAACAGTGGAGAAGCAGGAACCAGTATTCCTAAGTGATACTTTCCTGTTTCTGTTGCTGATGCAATTAGGTCACTTAAAATAACTCTTTAACATCTCCAAAATGAGACTTTCCACAACATTATAAGGAGTTATTGTGCTGCTTGGTGTTTGTAGGTACTTGTAGGCAATGTTTGTGTATCTTTGGATGTAAAACACTGTGTCTGCACAAAAGTCGTGTTATTTAAATAATGGTTTATAAAGCAAATATTATGTAAAAGATTAAAGAAATAAAAAGCCATTGCCACAGACTTAGTGAAAAGGGTGCATCAGCAGTCTTTATTTACAGGGACTGAGCTCTGCTTCCATTTGATCATAGCTATTTCCAGATGAGTTTAGCCAACAGGAAGGAGAAGGACCACAGAGTGGGTCAGCCACAGCTATTTTCACCCACCTTTTATTGTCAATTTGTACAGATGAAAGACAGAAGCATCTATATTCCCCCTTTGAATTTGTAGAACGGTTTCTGAAATGCCAACCACATTAAAACTAAACCCAAAGCTATTACCGTGTTCAGGGAATTCTTGCTCACCCTCGGGGAAAAAAACAGCATATTTCCTACCATCTTCCTTTCCATTCCCATGATCTTTTCAGTTTGCTACTGCAAACTGAAACTGCAATAAATTGCTATGCAATTTATTAGCTAATATTTACATTCCCTTTGTCTTGCTCACTGACCCTAACTTTTCTCCCAGGAGAAATCCTTCTTTATTGACTTTATTGTTACATTTTTTTCCCCCATTTGAACCTTTTGCTGGACTCTTCTGCCCCTCACAACCTCTCAGTCTATTCCTTAGTGAATTCACCAACTCTCATTAAAATACTGTGTGATAACAACTGAGGGAAGGCCCTGGCTCTTAAACTCTGTTCTTAACAATATGAGAATCATCTGCAATCTAGCAATACCTTATCATAATATTCCAGATTTGCGTCCTGACATGCTGGAGAGAAGATGATAAAATTTAAGGCTTTAATTTATCACTTATGGCCTTAATGGCTAAAGTTATGGTCTAGAAGGAGGTTTTTATTTTTTAGAAATCCTAATAGCTTCCCTGTAGGATGTAGCTTCTGATGCTGCAGGGTGCTGAATCACTGCAGAAGGTCATGGAGATATTCCTTCCCTGGACTTAATGAGAAATCTGGGTCCCTGGAAGGTCTCAGAACATTGTAGGTTCATGGGTGGTGACCCTGACTATCCAATTTAGTACCATTACCATATAAATACTGTCATTAAATATAATTGCTTTTATTAAAAACAGCAATAATAACTATCCCCATTTCTGCAACAGGAATAGCCAGCAATCCCAGCCATACACACAACATTGCTGTTCTAGGTACTCTGTGCACACAAATGAAGGATAAAATTGCCATAAGAAGCTTATAGTCAGAATATTTTCTGCTTAGAATATCTTTGCTGTCTTTGGTCAGTCAGTATCAAAAATTCATTTTTGTCCTGATTCCTCAGTATCATTATCTGGAAAAGGAGGCAATGATGATAATGTGTTGGAGGAACATTGATATTTAGTGCTGAAAAGCCCAATGAAAGACTTAGGATGTTAGTAGAAGTTAGTTGTAAGTTGTTGTTAGTTGTAAGACTATACGGGAATGTTGATGCAAGAGATACATTCTGTCTTGCTGTAAGAGCTGATCCTGCTCCATCTGCTATTTTGTGGTTTTGGACCTCCGTGTACAGCTCCCAGGAATGTCAACAAAAGCCCTGAAGGCTTATGTAGAGGCATGGTTTAATATAGCATTTGCAGCTTGACCTTTATTTTTATGACCTTTTCAAACTAAGTGGGCAGTAGAATTCTAAGGGACCCTTTTTTTTTCTATAATATGCCCTTTCTCCCACCTAAAAATGGGTAGAAGGGGGACTAAAGTTATCTAATTTCAACATCTAATTGGCAACTAGGTTAAATGCACCCTGAAGAAAGGTTTATGTTCTTGAGCTAATGAGCTCCAAGAGAAGAAGGTGCCTTTGTGGCCAGAGATCAGATCTTCCTGGGCCAATTGCCTTCCTTTAAAGACATCTTTCCTCCACAGACTAGAAGGGGACAGGATGTTTGGATTTTTTGTGCAGTTGGGAATGGTTGAGATGTCATATCTGATTTCTCTTTTCAGAATGCATTCAATGTCCTCAGTTCATGCAGATCTCACAATGTGACAGACATGAACACAGGTTGTTTCAATTGTGTTAAATTTATTCAGTCATTTATGAGGAGCCAGTTTTCAATGGAAGCTCCAAAATAAGTCAGAGATCTTTCTTTATTTCTTGCAGGGAAATTGAGCCCCATATGACTCTTTCTTCCTTTGTGGTAGGGGTGGGAACGAGGAGATAATTATGTTGACCACAGAAGCTAAGCTGCATGGTGCTAGTTTTTGCTTAAATAGCATGTTGCACAACACCTCTCTCATTCTCCAAACTGGCCACCTGCTGTCTTTATTTCTTCCCCCAGCCTACACCTTTAAAAGCAGAGCTAAACTTTAAAAGTACATTAGAACTTTTCTGTCAAGGGTGCTTTAAATGGGAATGATTTTAAGATCTATTAATTCTAATTAATTGTCCATATGATTCACAGTACTGCAAATTTTCATTAATGTCAAAAACATGTAGCTCCGTAGCCTCCTTTGAATTATCCTCTCTGAGAACTAGATAAAATAGCTTCTAATTTTTTTTTTGCCTGCACCTTCAGCTTCTTAGCAGCAAATCCAAGGCTTTGACTGTCCTTATAAGAGTTTTATTCTTTTGCAAATTCAAAGTCTGTAGTATTTTCTTCTTCCTAGCATGATAACAAATTATATCTTTGCATGTTGTGTTACTAATATTTATTATGTTACGTTTAACAGAATTCTGTAATTTAATCCATATTTCTTGAGACAGTGTTTAGGTTTATTTTATATCTTGCAAAGCAGAACAATGGGAGATTTGGGTTTTGCTTCTTCTCTTAAAAATATTAGAGAGAATTTAGATTCACTCTTGAAACTCAGGGTCAGTTCTCTTTCTGTATTTATTGTCATTATTGTCATTATCTTCAGTTTTGTTAGTTTAGTTTGCGGCGGGGGGAAGTCAAAATCCCTCCATTTCTAAGCAAATGTATTCAGTACTAGTCTTTAAATTAAATCATCTACTGTATTTCTCTACTCCTCCATCTTGGCACAGCAGGCCGAATGAGACAAGTTCTCACTGCATCCTGTCTTCCTTAAGTTTGAACATAAGCACATATGCTCTTTGCTTTGTGCCAGTGAAGGAAGAGCTTTCCCAAGTTTTTGCCATGTTTGATTTGGGGATATCCTCCAGAATTTTGGCGTAGGTCTCATCCTGCACAGTCATCAAGTATTTCTCAGATCTATATTCAAGCCCACTTTGCTGGATCATTCCAGTGGAAAAGAGAGGAAAAAGGTGCTCACATGGATAATTAGACTCATTTGCTTACCAGTCCTCCAGGTTTGCTGGCATGTTTTCTTCTTAGGGAGCAAGTTCATCCAGCAACTTAATCCTGTCTTGAAATACATGAGAGCTGTTGATAGGAAACACAAAGAGGCTCAGCATCCTCCCAAAAAGGAATTCCACCTGAGAAAAGTACCACAACAGGAAGAAAAAGAGGGGTTTTTTTGTTTGTTTGTTTTTTTGTTTTTTTGTTTGTTTGTTTTTTGATTTTTTTTTTTTTTTTTTTTTTTTTTTTTTTTTTTTGTTTCT
>JAWLRI010000551.1:406644-418572 GCA_034781795.1 Crypturellus tataupa | reverse complement strand
TTTTTTTTTTTTTTTTTTTTTTTTTTTTTTTTTTTTTTTTTTTTTTTTTTTTTTTTTTTTTTTTTTTTTTTTTGCTTGCAGCAAATACAAAATTCAAAATGGGAAGAGAACATGCTTGAAAGTAAAAATTTTCCTGGAATTCCAAAGAGTGACAGTTACATCTGGATTGTATCCCACTGTAGGCAAATTCTCCCATTGCCCTCTGGAAATTATTTTTAGCAGTTCAGAAATTTTTTCTTGGCTTATCCATTGCACCAAATATAGTAAAACCTTACATAGAAAATTCTAGAACATGCATCTATTCTAAAATAGACCTTTACTAAGAGCACCTATGCCCAGATCAGGAGCCTTCCCAAATTCAATAACATAGCTGGAATTGGCCAGAGTTATATTGGAAAATATTCTGTAACTCCTCTAGAGAGTGGAAAAAAACTCAATTGAGGAAATTTACTTCTTCCTGGGTTTATGCAAGGTACATAGCAGTCCCCAGAAACCAAGAGTAAAAATCATTTCACTTAACTTCAGATGTCCAAGGCATGGCTATCTAAAGGACTGGGAGTCCTAACTGTCAATTAAATAAAAAATGCACTTTCTGGTTGGAATCTATGCCATTCAAACGTGGGATTTCTTCTCTGCATTACAAGTAAATCTGAATTTTTCATGAAATCCCACTCTTAGTATTTGGCTTATTTTCAAGGAAGTCTTTAATCTTGACTGAGGATGCACCAGCCTTGCTTCTCAACCTGCAGTGATGTGACAAACAAGAGCCAATCCACATTCCTCTTAAGTCCTTCCATGTTAGAAAGGTTTCTCAGGACAACCTGCCTAGCCAACTCAGTTTACTCAATGTGCCTTCTTTAACATTGATTTTCCCAGAGTCCAGGGTCACCACGTCTTATCTTCATATGAAATATTTCTTTTCTAATGCAATTGCAAGCACATTAATAAAGACAGCTTCTAGATATCTTGTATCTGAAAGCAGGAGTTTTACTAGACAGTAAAAAGGAAAGCATGTGCCATATGCTGGAAAATGGAAAAAGTAATAAAAATTCATATTAATAAAACTGAGCAGCTGAAAAAAATGTCGTCATTCTTAGCCCCCTTTCACCCTAAGATTATGATCAGTGAAAGTGCTAAATATCCTATAGTAACTCAGTGAAAATGATATTACTGAAGCCTACAACACTGCAAATAAATTAGTTTCCAAAGGATTTCAAGTTCCACAGCAGCATCTTTTTGAAAACTGGCCTCAAGTACCCAAAAATCTGTGAAGCTGCCACCTCCTCAGCTCTCACCTCCTCCAGGCTCAGCCCTCACTCCTCTATGTAGGCATCCTTTGGAAGGAAGCTGCTTCAAGTAGTGTTCCCAGAATAATTCTAACTGCACAAGTTTTTAAAAGAAAAATTCTCTTTGTTTTTCTACATAACTTTGTTCTCTTCCTCTCTGCATACTGCCTCGAGCATCCGTCTTTCCCAGAAATTCTGTTGGATACTTCTCTAAGAACTTTGTAGTAGGCCATGCATATATTTAACAGATCTATAGAGTCGGTTACAGTTTAGAGTTCATCCCTAATTCAGTAATTACGCTTCAGTTCTAAGTGTAATTTCAGAAGCGCTCATCATCTGAGTTGTTCAGAGGGTATAAAAAGGAGCCGTACGGAGCATTCCCAAACTACCCCCAGTGCCCACAAGATCAGGGGAAGGACCCAGATACCACAGGCAGGATGACAAGTTAGTCCCAGGAGCTGAACTGCTCGACTTCTTCATTGTCAGCAGCTGCCTGTGGTCTGTGGAAACGACCAGGCTGAATCAAAAGTAAATGAGGACTGTTCTCCAAAAGAGACTATGAGCTCAAATCTCACAGCAAGATGCTCTCTGACAAGTCGTGGTCTCTGAACTGGGTGCAGTTTCTGCATTGATTGGAAGAAAATGAATTGATGTGAAATAAAGTGCATTACAAGTTTAGGCTAGAAAGGGGTGGCTGGTGATCAAGATTTATTCTCTTTTTGTCACTAGATTATTTTGGAAGATGCATGTATCATATAAAAACTCAAATTTGGATTAAATTCCTGTTTTGAAGGAAGAATATCCAGCATTTAATGAAATTTGCCTCAAGTGGGTATACTTGCAGCACACCATTTAATGCCCTGACAACACTGCACTAAGCTAACTGGGGAAAGACATTTAAAACATCTATTTTTAATTTTCCCATTATTTTGCTTCTTGGAAGTTTAAAAGACAGGGTTTCCGTGGAAATGTATGCCAACTGATAGCATATAATTTTTTGATTGCTCATTAAGATGGTTATTAAGCATCTTGAAGTGCAGCCTTTCATTCTGTTTCTCATGGTTATCAGTCGGAAACATTCTCTTTGTGCAGTGCACACTGTCCCAAGGCTAGCTGCATTTCAGCAGAGATTTCCTTCAGGAATCCTGAAACTCTTTCCTTCAAAGGAGGTTTTTTTCAAGAGTTGGTTTTCATGGTGCAGTTTTTTTCCAGCAAATCCATTAAAACATTAATTGGGAGATGGCATCTTTCTCTTCCTGCCTAACTTAAAAAAAAATCTGAGCATATGACCAGTGTCTATATACCTCGGCATTGCTTCAATGTCAAGGACAAATAAGGGATTTTTTTGGGCAACCAAGTAGTGTTAAATATATAACAACGAGAATGATATGCAGGTTAGGTTTACAGAAGATGGTTTGGGAAGAATCAATGTTTCTATCCTCCATACATCACAGCAGATTCTAGGGTAATGTTTTGCTGGAGAACCACAGCTGCATCAGTAGGCTCTGAGCCATATATACGTACATGGTTATTCAGCAGTTCTTTTGGACCCCTTGACAAGCAGAGGGAGTTCACCAGTTCTGCCATTCCTTTGCACAGATCACCTGGATCCTTACTCCTGCTTCCCCTTTTTTCTCCTCCTCTATCCAAGGTTTGGAATGACAAACCTTTTTTCTTCTAACTAAATACATGGCTGCTTATAAGAGGAAGTCCAGTTGTTGGTCAGCATCAAGTTACAAGAACTGGTGGTAGAAACTGGCCTCTCCATTTCTCTGCCCCGCGCCTCAAGTGAGAGCCGTCTGGGGATAATACAGCAGCCATTCAAGAAAATTATTGCCCTAGAACTAAGTTGAGAGAATGGATATTTTTCTACCTGTGGATTTAATCCCCAAAGGCCGGAGCAGCTCCTATAAAAGTTTCATTAGCAGTGGGGGCTGAAAGCATTTTTCACTTTGCAGGCCTGGGTCATCGGAGAATGCAGCTAGCGGGATTGTTTTGCTGTGTAATTAATACACCTTAAGAGGTCTTTTGTCAGCAGTGCTGTGTTCCCCCTCCGCTGTCCCCAGCGCCCAAACATTTCAGGCTGAACTCATAATAAATTCCGCTTTAGAGCTGAGTGAGTAGGAGCAGCTTAGCAGCAGGGAGTGTGTGCTTTACTTCTGAACGTAATGAGTCGTTCTAATTTATAAACTATAGCTGTGGCTGAGAAATCCTGTAACCCTTTAATCTAGAATTATTTATGGCTTTCTCTTACTTTTTAATAGATTTTTTTTTCTTTTTCCTTTTTCTTTTACCGGAGACTCAAGAGGATTTTTTTTTTCTTTGCTGTATCATTCAGTATGTGACAGAATAAGGAGGTATTAGTTTCAGAATAGTGCTTTGTGAGGAGTTTTTTTAATGGAAAGGAATTTATGATGTGTATCCTGTCAGATCTATTTAAATAATTCCTAAAAGACTAGTAGAATTTGACCTTTCCTGTCAGTAATTATCATTGTCCTTGAAATTAACATAACAAATCGCTATTTGCATTTTTTAAATTGATTATAATTGTCATTTTTAAAGACTCAGTTGACAGTCTTTGCACCCATGAGCATTGGTGAGGATTTCCTGAAAATAGAATTTGCGGAATCAAACCATCTTAAAATGATTTTTATGCAAAGAGATAATTGTACTTGTTCGTTACACAAACTACAAGGGCACACATCTTAAGGGCTTATAGCCATTTGATTCTTTTTATAGACTCAGTTATGGTTCACTTAAATATACTGCTGGATTTTTTTTTTCAGTGCATTTTAATGATATCTGCTTTGCGATATACAAACTGTGCTTTGAAATATAAATGAGTTGCAAACAAAGACGTATCAGTAGCTGTACTGTGTATGCATGAGGCAGGCCATTAAGATGGATGCCAGTAAACAGCTATGCCCACTTTTAGATACATTTTGGATGGAGATTTTCCAGAGATGGCTAATTTAATTGTATTTTTGTGCAACAATTAGGAGGGAATTACGATAGTTCTTTCGACGCGGAGAAGGGAGTGGGCACTATTGTCATTGCAAAGCCCCTGGATGCAGAGCAGAGGTCAATATATAATATGACTGTGGAGGTCACCGATGGAACAAACATTGCCACGACTCAGGTAGAATATCACATTCCTTCTTTGGCAAGTTTTTCATTTGTTAGTGGAATGTATATGCTATAAAAATAATAATTTTGCCATTCAAATCAAACCTCACCTTTTGAGACCGCTGTTAACTGGTACAGGGGCTATTCTGCAGCCCTTTCCATCTGCAAAGAATTGGCTGTTGAATGTTTCAAAGTGCTGTTTCTCCTTTTGTCCTCTTCTTGCTCACACCAGAGTAATTCTCCTTGCTCCAGCTGAGGGAGGTTGTACCGCAGGCAGCTCAGCTTATGTCTCCACAATTGTATCGCCCAGGAATGGTCCAAAACACAATAGTGGTTGTGTGGTGTTGGGGAATATTACTGTTGATTTTATTAAAGGGAATTTAAACCACCCATCCTCCCAGGATCCAAATGTGGGACACGAGATAAATTGTTCAGAGAGGAAATTGCTTGGAGCTTAAACTTAAAATTCAAAGGATCTCTCCTTGAGTGTCACCGCGATGGTTACATTGTCTATAGGGGACACCCCAGCAAAGCCCGGCAGCCCAGGCGGGGTCAGTGACTTGGAGCAATTAAAAAGTCAGGTCAAATAAATGTGACATGCCAGCATTACGCCGGCTGTGACACATCCTGGTCGGAGAGCTCCTCACACAGAGCCTGGGCTTGCCTTGTGCAGGTCACGTCTACAGGAGGTGGTTGGCAAAAATTGCTTGTTTTACCCCAATCGGGAGCTCAGGGTATGTGCTCAGGGCCAGGAGCTCAGCAGGCCCTGTGGCACTGGGGAGAGTCTGAGGGCAAAGTCCTCAGTACAAGGTAGAGCTGTGAGGTCTGGCTTGGCTAGGGCCAGAAATCCTGCAGCAGTTAGTGCCTGAGTGTAAAGCAAGCCTAAAGCTATGACTTGGCCCATAAGGAAAAATGCCCTCTGTGCAGCCTCAGATCTCTGATTAAAAACAACCTATAGAGGGAAAAAAAAAGGAGGGGGACAGGGGCATTTACAACACATAAAGAAAGCCTTACATTTCTACAGATGCATAAATACATAAATATGTGTATATACACACATATGCACACGTGCACACAGTTTTTTACTGTTTTACTGCCTTTTCGTTCGAATGATTAAGCTATAAATCTGTGCTCACTGAATCACAACATGGTAGCTCCTAAGGGATTATTAAATCATGGAATCTTCTCTGAATCTGAATTCCCATTTTTCACCAGCTAAAATCTCTGATTAGCACTATATCCTATCTGGTACCTTGTCTTGGTAATCCGCTCTTGATAAGAAAACATCAGTTGATGAAAATTAGAGAATCTACTATTTTCCCAGGTAGTGCATTTAAGTAATTAAGTGCATCCCTGATAAAAATAGCCCTTATTTTTAACTTGTTTGTATCTGGTCTGTATTCCCTGTTATGTCTTTCTCTGCTCGATTAAAGAGCTTCTTAAAAAACAGTATTTTCTCCGCAGGAAGGCACTTAGAGAAATCAAATCACCTCTCAGTCTTTTGGTAGACGAGCTGAGCAGACTGACCTCTTTCCCTTCCCTTTCACAAGGCTTTTTCTTCAACCCTTGAGTACTTCTGTGTTTGTTCTTCTTTAAATCTTGGCAACACAGTCAGTCTGCATTTCAGAAGAGAGGACTTGAGTCCCAAGCATGGCATTTTTCTTGCAAACATTTCAGCTAAACAAATATTAAAAAGCACAGAGAACTTTCATTTGCTGAACACAAATAATGTCTAGTCTCATGGAAATTATGTTTCTAGTACTTGCTGCTTATGATTTAATAAACTATTCCCTCTGCCAGTCAAACAGGCAGAGTTTGAAAAGTCAGAACTTTTTCTGATAAAAACCCTACATTTTTAATTAAAGCATATGGTAAAAGCATATTTGAATAAAGCTGTTGCTTTCTAAAAGCAGCCTAAGCATTCTTTGTAACAGTGATGTGACCTATTTAAAATGTACGAAAGACTTTCATTGAATGTTCTAATAGTATATATATATATATCCTTAGATAATCATTGATGGGGATAAACCCTTCTGTCCTCCTCTCCTGCAGATACCATTTAAAGTTTTAATTGTGGCCAGAACGACATTTGAAAATGTGTAACTTTTCACAGCAGAGAGTTCAAGAATGAGCATGGTCTCAAACTTTCCAGAGTGATAGCCTAGTTATCCTTGCCTGTTACAAAATAGTTGTGTTTTTTTGACTGTATTCCAGTGCTCTCATATCCATTTCCTTTTAGAAAAATACTAAAAAAGCAAACTGATACATTGAGTAAGATATATCATAGGAAGTTTCAAAAAAAGCATCTACCAATGACCTTGTTCTGAGTTCTTGTAAAATGATATTGTAAGTATTTTGCCTCATGTGCATAGTACCACCTGCAGTTTTAATTATAGCTGCAAAAAAGGATATAGTAGAAGTGGAAATGGGGAGAAAGCAAAACTATAAAATCATCCACCTGTATAAAAATGCAATAACAGAAAGGCCCCCAAAGTGCCTTGCTTTCTTTTGGAGCAGTTGATCGACATCATGCCAAATGGAGCCATCTTTCTTCTTTATTCCACCACACCTGTTTTCCCTTTATCTTTCTTCTGGCCTTTTGTCTGTCACACAGTTGGAGGTGGTAAAATACAATGTAAAATGCCAAAGATTTTTGCTACAGTAATATGAGCACTAGTAAGGACTTGTATAAGTTTCTCCAGCAGTGCTGCTGCATGCCTGAAATTCTGATAAACCTTCACTTCCTCCATGCCTCAATGCACACAGGCTTCCCTACTCATATAAATCGTATTGATTTAAAGGTTACATCTGTTGGATTAGCAAGAAAAAAAAAAGGGGGGGGGGCATTTTAAAACTATCTCCAACTTCATTATTTTCATTAGAAACTGAGAGTCTATTTAGGACAGGTGGGATCAGGAAGGGATTGCCCATTTGCAATGTGAACGCAGCCTTCGAGTAGGAACTGGGACCAGAGCTGCACTCAGCAGCTCCGACACCCATGAGCCACCCCCCAGCCTTGGTCCAGCCAGGATGGTGGTGATGGGCAAGTTTGATTTATATTTAAAAGTGTGAAGCACCTGTCCCAGCTGATTAACTTATAGGAAGGAGAAGTGAGGAATAAACCAGTGAGAGCTTTTATTTTGGTCTCTGGCTTAATTCATCATGGCTCAAGGTCACGTGGTGATTTAGGAAAGGCCACACTTGTCCGTTGGCTCCAAATCCCTGCGAAACAGAATTGCTGCTGCTGCTGCTGACGCGCAAAGCTGTGACGGCAGTGCAGTGCAGAACCCTCTGCTCCTGCCTGCTGGCCACAACGTTGTCCGGGGTGAGAAAGGGTCTTTTAGTCTTGCTAGAGCAGAGCAAAGGACCTCCCAGCAAGAAACTGGTGCAGTGGTATCCAGCCTCCCATTCCTGCTCCAACGCTGACTAGCTTTGACCAACTAGTGTTAGAGATTCTCTTGATCATGAGCCAAGTTTGTAACGCAGGCTCCTTTCTCCGCACCGTACAACTCAGGTGCTGTATGTCCAAGGTCAGCGTAGGAGCAGCGTTTATTTCTTTGCACTGCCTACTGTTGAACTTTGATAAAATACCCCAAAAGTACAATAGAGTAGAAAAGAGTCATTCAAGCAGGAATATTTTTCACTTTATTGAGAATCTCGTACTAGCTGACAATTGGGCAGCCCACTCCTGGAGTCCTAGTATTTCATGGAAAAGGAAGTTAGCTGTATTGCTCATTTTCTTGCCTTCCTGTAGTGTCTCATCACCCTCATCATTACAAACAGATTCCTTTAAAATGAGAACGCTGACGGGTCCAAACTAGAAGGCAAAAAAAATGCCTCAGCCTAAGTTGTTACAAAGGCATCTTGCACTTTCTGGACAGAGGAGATTCGCTGCTTTGAACAGTCACCTGGGAATGTTCACGTTCCCGTGGAAGGTATTTGAGATCAATGCCTTGTCCCTCGCAGTGCTTTCAGCCAGAGCCAAGTAGTCTTCAGGCTGAAAGTGCGTAAGGGAGAAATTACCCTCCACTGCCCTTTTCTTTCTCTTTGCAGAAAGCTGTGGGGTTTTATTTATTCTTTTTGCTCAGGATTGACCTTTAGCAACAGATTTCAGGATATAGAGCTCAGTCTCAGTTACCTGGTTTCACTTTCCAGAGAATGTGTTTTCTTTAGAAGATTATTTCTTAAAAATGAAGAGTTGATTAAACACACTAGTTAACTGAGTAGTCTCCTTTAAGGACCACGGTCAGACTGGAGATCAGACACCAGAAACCTTGTGCACATTGGAGACATATTTACTGTGAAACTTGGTCTTTTGACCACAGCTTCCAGCTATTAAGCCAACAGCAGTCCTCAACAGAGTCTGCCCTTTTCCCTGCACCTCCCTAGAAATTGGGAATATCCATAGGGACAGCCGAGACATCAGCTCCACCTGGATAAGTGATTGCTCTGAAGCCAGAAGCCATGAGCTGTCCCTGGAAGGGCAGGACTGACAACAAGTTGTCTTGCAGTTTTTCACTGCCGCTCGGTGCTATTTCCTGCAGACGAGAAGCAGCCCATTCCTCAATTTTATTTCTGATGCATCCAGCAATCTCAGAAATGCCTCACCTGTGAAATAGTGTTTTCCCCACTATTTTAACATAAGACAGGAACATGTTAAAGTATAAATAAAGTATAAATAGCAGGGCACTGAGGCTGGTAGAGAAACTGTTTGCATTTTTATGGTAAGGTTGCGGTTGGAGGGAGAAAAACTTGTCAGGATGTAGCAAATAAAGCTGTGTGGTAACACTGCTGAAAGCAATATTAAATCAAAATAGGTTTTCAAAACCAGTACAAAAGCGTAACCTGAGTTTAAGCAATTCAGACATTTAATAAGTTGTACTACAACACTGTGCCCAGATCAAGCAATTAGCCAAGTTGATTCTTCCAGCTTCGAATGTCTCTAAAGCAGCTCCTGGCATTTATCCAGTTTTCACTCAAATACATTCGTGCCTAAACCAAAGGTATTTGTGATGGACAACATTAAAAACAGCTTTGGAGACACTTCCTGCGTTAGGTTTTGGACTGCTTGATTGTATTTCTCTAGGCCTTTCACTTGCCATTTTGAATACAAAGTCTTTGGTAATGCCCTGAGTGTTACTTTGCCTAATTTGTAAGCTTGGGCGCCCAGGAATCCTTTATTTGAAAGTTGCTTTAACTGTGGGAAATAGGAAGTGAGCAGAGAGAAGCAGATCTTTTATAGTGAGATGCTTGTTCAGACTATAAATTAGGCAGTGCACAATAGAAGCAGGAATAGGCAAGTCTGCCTTTCTGCAGCCTGCGACGTATTGGGAAAGATAGGAGCTTTCAGGGATAGCTGGGCAGATTGCCGTGCTGTAAGTTTCCTTTATGAGCATGGTAAAAAGACGTTCAGCTAATGTTTGTCCACGAAAAGTGCTTTAATCGGTAACCTTGCATAGTCCTCAGCAAAGAGGAGTCCGTACTTGACAGCAAGCAAACAGCAAACGTTTCCATCCCTCACTTTTTGGAGACGTGCTGGAAAACTGCTACAACCTGTCTTTGATTTTGCACAACCGGTATTGCCGCAGCATAACATACCAGTCACTGCACGGTAACAAATGATACTTGTGCAACTGCTGGTTCTTAACGTGTATTTTAGTTTGGAAATAAATATGAAAAAAGTATGAAAATAAACATACGAGTCTTTGAATCCCTGCAGCAGAACTGCACTGGCTCCTGGATGGCTTCTTTGAAGAGTCGGTTAAGGCACAAGGCTGCAAGGAGCAAAATCCTGACCCTCTTGAAGTCTATGGGAAATTTGTCAGTGGCACCAGGGTTTTATGTCCAACTTTGGCAACCATTTGCTGAATTTAGTAGCTTATGAACCATTTTCTGCAGTTCAGCTCACTTAACTTTCCGTATGTTTGCAGGATCAGGTTTTCTATGAGGCTGGTGTTGGTGTCAGTACCTTCATTAAAGGAAAAGTCTTCCCCTCTTTTTACACTGCACCTTGCTTGAAGACATCCTGCTGAGCAGGAAATCTTCTACAGAGGGAGGTGGCATTTTAAGATGATCCAATAAAAGGGGGGATGGCTTAAAAACAGACCTAAAAATGCCATATTCTGAGCTTCTTTCCCAGCTTTACCATTCTACTTTTCAGGCAGTTTTGATAAGTCATTAACCTTGCTGCCAGGTATTGCTTTCCAGTAAAAAGGATGAGGAGAATAGGCACTTGCTTCTCCAATAAACTCTCAGGATTAAAAGGAATAGAATAGAATAGCATTATTTAAAATATATCTCTTAAGTTTGGTTTTATTTTACTTGGTATTGTTTCAAGCATCTCCTAAGACTCCTAAATTTTGAAGAACAGAGTTACATTTCCTCCTTTTCTACAGTTTGTCGGTTTGACAGAACTCTCTGTAATCAGTATTCCCTATTTCGTGTGACTTTCTTTTGTCATGAAGGAAGATGGTTCCCTCAGCAGAGGAGAAACTCTAAAATCACAATTGACTCATGGGCATTTTGAGAAGCAGCTGGCAAAATTGAAAAATACCTCAAACTGTTTCAATAGAAAGAATTGTGAATCAATAGTATCACCTCCATTTGTCAGCGTTTCTAACCCATTGTCGGATCTCCAGATGGAAGTGCCTTTTGAAATGCAGAGTGTGTAATAAATAATACGTGTTACAATATGGATCACTTGACAAATCACTCAACTGCAGTCGTCTCTAGGGAGGAAGGGTGCCTGCGACTCGAACAGGCGCTTGAACAGCTTCACAGCACAGAGGAAATGAAAGGGGGGGAACATGTTCTGCTCTTAAAACAACCAAAATAATTTAAGTGCATATTTTCCCAGTAAGTTTAAGGACTACAGCTAATGAGGACCTTTGCTTTTTATCTTTCTGCTCTCCAAGCCTCCAGCTCCCCAGACAGCATCGTGTTCTCTATCGGGAACACGTCAGGCATTTCCCCTTTTTCAGTGGGAAGAAATGCCGCTTCATGAAGCAGCTCTGTATTTACTGTAGCCTCGTGGCTTTCCCCAGGCCTCAGTTTGTTCATGCAGTCTAGGGAAGGCAGAAGTGAAGGGGCCCTGGGGGGCACCTTACTTTGTTCAAGGTTGACTTTGGTGTAAAACTCGTCGGTAAAACCCAATAAACTCGGTGTTTTTAATCAAATCTACTTGAAAACTTCTTACTTTTCTGTTAGACTATCTAAAGAGATGCAAGCTTTTGCTCACTGGTTAAGTAAAAAGTAAAATAAAACATGTTTTCTTGTCTGCATTAGCAATGCAGTAGTAAAATAATCTGGCTGTGTTAGAGTGGTAGGAGCTACAGAATATGCCATTAAGGGCTAAATGCTCCTAATCAGATTATCCCCAGTTCAGATTGCTTCAGTGTCTCTTTCTTACACTAGCAAAATATTTAATTGTTGATCCCTGCCCCTGTGGAGCCCCAGAGCAGAAGTGGAATCCTCTTTTTTTTTTTTTTTTTTTTTTTTACCTTAGAATTTTTTTTGA
>JAWLRI010000551.1:330321-406544 GCA_034781795.1 Crypturellus tataupa | reverse complement strand
CAGAGCTGAGCAGAGGGGCAGGATCCCCTCCCTCGACCTGCTGGCAACGCTCCTCCTCATGCAGCCAGGATCCCATTACCTTCTTGGCCACAAGGGCACATTGCTGCCTCAGGGTTAACCTTTTGTCAGGCAGGACTTCCAAATCCCTCTCTGCGGAGCTGCTTTCCAGCAGGTCAAGCCCTAATCTGTCCTGGTGCCTGGGGTTACTCCTCCCTAGGTGCTGGACCCTGCCCTTGTCCTTCTTGAACGTCATGAGGTTCCTCTCTGCCCAACTCTCCAACAGGTCTAGGTCCCTCTGAAGATTATATTTAGTTGTAAAACCACATGGATGCATTAGTACAAGTCAAGAAATATCTACATCTTTCCTTCCTTCCTTCTTGACACTAATGCAAGACAAAGCTTTTAACTAATAAAGATAGGTTTGTCTGCCTTAGATAATGGGGGGATGGTAAAAGCAGCTCAGTGTTAGACACTTAAAGGACAACTCTATTTGGGAAAAGTTCAACAGCGAGAAAGCGTCTCATATTCATGAATCTTTCCAAACAAACGTTGGTTGCCTATGAAGATGGTCCAAACACATGCAATCAAGACAGGTGCTGAAAGCTCTGCATCCCCTGAGATAATGTTTTCAAGCCTGTCACATTCATAAGGCTGGAAAAACTGTGAAGTCTAAGCAAGCTGATAGAGACAGTTAATAAATGATTTTTGTATTATTATTATTATCTCAGCAGTCACACTTCCTGCCTTTGCTCTGCTTTTCAGATCCCAGTGTTTGAGGTTCTTGGTAACTACTACAGGGAGAATTACTGGTGTGGTATTAGCTTTTGTATTCTCCTTTATTCCAAAAAAGCCCCAAACCAAACCCTACTTCAGAAGCTTTTCCCCTTTTCCTGCCCACTTTATTTCTTTGCTTTCATCCTTGCCCTTTATTAACATTTCTTTGTTTGGGGTAATGGACTTGATTGATAAACAAAATGGCTTTATAAATTATCTAAAACTAGTTGATCACTCAAAAATGTGCTAAGACAGACAACAGCAGCTTGCAGTTTTTTCTAAGTTTCTTTATGAGATGCAAGGGAGAAGATTTATGTATTGTCGGTACTGAACTGCTAAGACTTAAAGGAGTGAAATAAAACACCATGACTTAGAACTGGCATTGCGGAGTGAATTAACATTAAAAATAATCCATAAATCAAGAGAAGCACTGTTAAAGGCTGTGTTAGCTTTTTGTAGGCTGGATACACTCAGTGTGAGAGATACATGCTAGACAATATCTTAATTCAAGATCTTGGGGTAGGAAAGCACAGTGTGCAATAGATGCTAGGAGGTGGGTGTGCAGTGACCCAGGGAGGGTGGGAAAAAACTATTTATGATACTGAAAAAGGTCTGTATTTTTTTCACTCAGGAAAGTGCTTGTGTTTTAATGGATTTATTACTCTATTCAAAGACATTTAACAGTACTCACTGCCTTGAGGTGTAGCGTGTTTTCAGTGTTCCTGCCCAATAAACAACTATGTCATTAAACCAGGATTTAACCACATTAGCCAGGAGTTTCCAAAGCCCAATAACTTTGTGAATTGCTCCAGATCCCACAGGTATGTTTTCACTGCATTGAACGGATGGAAAGTTTGAATGCGCTTGCTGACTTCTACACCGTGAAGTCAAATTGACATCAGCACTGATACTGTCTTCAACTCTAATAAACTAAAAATAGATAAAGATAGTTTAAAATAAATAGATCTCTTCAGAAAGAAAACACAGATTAAGGTGGTTTCCCTTACCCCCATCCTGCAAACTATTCATGCACAGACTTGGGAGCAACCCTGAAGCTTCAGAGATGCCACCAGACACCTTGCTCATATAACAGCCCTTATAGCATTTTACCAGAATTGCACTGCAAAGGAAATAAATAAATATGACAATCTTCCCTTGCACCAGAGAAACTTAACATGTGTTAAGTGTGACCCAGTGCACATGACTGCAAGACGAACTCTCTGGAAAGTGGTGGTGAAGAAAGCTTCGTACAACGAGCTGCAGAGGGTGGCCAGCCACAGGGGTGTTCATCTTTGTCATGTTTGTTAGCATATAAAAGCCAATGCACCTGGAAGTGACCATAAACGTGCATCTTTCTAATAGGGAACCACTTGTAATTATATGGAAAAAAACGTTTCTGAGCAGAAAATGAGCACTCTGCCAGAGGTCTCCTGGGTGAGTGGATGTCATGGATCAAAAAGATGCTCCATCCTACTAACGCTTCAAAAAGCAGGATGGCTGAACCCAAAACACTTCTTCTATGGTCAATAGCTGATAGTGAGGAATAGTTTGGTTTTGTAATAGGGATGGGGAAAAGCAGGATATTCCTGGTTGGTAGTAAAGATTTGTTTGCTTCTTTTCTTTCTTTAGTCTGTAACTTACTACTTTTACGCTCTTTTGCAAAATGCTTTCTAGATCAGTTGGTGCTACAGCTATAAAAACAAACAAAAGAACAAAGCAATAAACCAGTTTAATTGAGCATAACAAATTAAACCACTCTATTAGAAAAAAACAAAGTAGCTATAAATCATGGGAAAAAGAAGAACAGTATTTAGAAGTTGTGTCTCAGAAATGTGACTGTTCTCAGGAGAAGGCCTTTGGGGAAAAAGGTTGCTTTGAAATGCTTTGTTTTCCTCATTAAAAGGAAATAAAGATATTTGTATTGCTTTATATTTTACCTTTGTGTATTTGGGAAGGGAATGCAAGCTTTGCAGAATGAACACCAAGGAGGAGGTGAGATGGAGGTTTTGGGTTGTGTGGGAGCTTCTTGTTTCTATTGGACTTTTGTGTTTTCCTGATTTGGCAATACAAAACGGATTATTCTGGAAGAGAAAGATGTTAGAAGAGTGTAGTTTGGTTGTGGCAACTCCTTACAAAATCAGAAGCCATCCCAAAGTTCCTGGGAAAGAGCGCCATGTGATGGAGGTAACTGCTTACTTGACGGCGCACGTGCAGTCCTGGCCCCACACTGACATGGACAGCCCAGAGAAGCTGCTGGGGCACTGCGGTACCCCTGCAGCCCTTCCTTCCCCTTGAATGTGTCCATGATCCCCGTTGGTGCTGATGCTTGAGCACCACTTGGATACTTCTGCTGGCTCTCCTCTTGTCAGAGAAGGTGAACTATCTTCTAGACAAAGAAGGGACACGGGACAGGGCTCATCTACTTGCTGAATAAAGGAGGAGAGAGCCCCAGAGGGTGAGTTACCTCTAGAAGGGGATTATGGAATGTGTTGTTTTGGCTTTGCTCCTGTTGGCTGTGCTGCTCCCATTGAGTAGTTACTGGATGCATTTTCCTCTTTTTCTACAAGTGTGGTCATTTGCCCCTGTTCACTGTCCTGGCTTTCAGTATCCAAATGGTGAGTGTGGAGGACTCCTCAGAGGGGTTAACTGCTGCCAAACTCCTTAGCATCCTTTGTACTTGTTTAGCATTTCCCAAACACAGGTGCCTTATATGACAAACTCCATTTTCCTGAGGCCCCAAAGTGCTCCAGAAATGCCAGCTGACTGCAGTGCAAGGTTTTTTTTTTTTCATATAACAGGTTTATTATTATATATATTATGCCCCGGTTGTTTTTTAGCAAGCTATTGAACATGGTAGAGTATTATTGTCTATCTCTCCCTCCACTTTTTTTTTTTTTTTTTTTTTCAAATTATGCCTCACCAAACTTTTGGTAGTGGAGATGCTTTTAACCCCTAACTTGCACTCGTTCAGCTTATTCCAGACCTTCTCATTGCTGAAGGAGGCATGTTTAGAGGACTTGATCATAGAAGGAAGTTTTAGGTATATAGCGTGCACCCATGTATTCCAGTCACATGCTGAGTATTAGTGCATTGTACCTGCTGGTGTCCCTGTGGGGAGGTGGGTTGGGTAATGGAAGATGTGTAGTCCCTTGCAGTGCACAAGCCCCTTGGTGAGTAGGATTTGCATCCTGACATAGGGCTAAAGTATTTGTGCAGCGGGAAAGAAATTACAATTCTGCACAGTCACCTGTCAACTGATTCTGATGAACACAAAAATGAAAGAGAAATAACTAAAAATGTTTTTTTAAAAAAGTGCTAGGAGAATGCTTCTTCTTAATGAAAAATTGTGATTGAAATTTAATTGCAAAGTTACTAGCAGTTTATCTGGAAATGGGATTTTGGGGTAGATTGCTATAAGACATCTCTTATAGGCTCTGTAGTGGCTTAACCCTTTTTCTCATTTCCATTTTTTTTTTTTGTTAATGCAACAGAAGAATAAATCTATTCTCTAGAGACAAATCACCCTGGGAGTGAGGCAGAAATGTGCCTAGAATCAGAATTAGTTATTATACTGGAGCTCATCATGACACTTCATCAGCTTTCTCATGCAAATGGGTATATTCACCAATATCTGTTTAAAACAGATTCCTGCATTCATTGACTACAGTATTAACAGAGGTGAAAGTAAAATGGATACAAACATAATCAAAGCCAATTCTCTGAGGATTCTGCTCCTTTCTTCTCTTGTGTTCAGCCAGGATAGTGAGAGAGAGGTATGAAAGACTAGTGAAAGACTTTCCTCAGTGTGTTCAGGTTCAGGGCTTGGTGACTGACTCGTGTCCAGTTTCCTTGCTAATTTGCAGTAAATTATGAAAAACCCAGGTACTTCACTTCCCTTGTCTTGTGAAGTGGCTGTGCTAATAGGCTGTCCAAATGGTATTAGCAGTTTGAGTTACTGTTTCTAACTTTTTCTGAGATTCTTGAGGTATCATCAGAAACAATTTACATTCAAATTGCATTTGTCTGCTTGTAGGTCTCTAATTTTCATATGACTCAGGTAAGAGCGAATGGTATTGCTGGTATTCAACAAATGATGATTACTTATTATCGCTGCAGCACTATCAGTAATGATATCTCTCCTTCTCTAGGAGTCCCTTTTGAATACATTTAAGTAGAAGCATGCACTAAAGCATAACTTTGCATACCTCAGTCACTTTCCTCCCATACTATGGGAACACTTCCAACTTGTTGGCATATGCTCAGTTATAACCCAGGGAAATCACTTCAACAGCAAAAGGCACGTTTCCAAGATGATGTCTTATGTCTTAATGAGGACAATCCTGTGGAGTGCTTTCTGAATCTGCTGTTTTATTGAATTAAGTATTTATAAACGTGCCGCAGAAATAATATCTTGGCTTATCTATCTATTCTACATTCAGTTTTGTGTTATAATGGCCTGGAAAAAGGCATGAAATTCTTCAGATATTGGCAAATATCTTTGCAATCTCAAAAACTGGGTCAGGAGCCCCATAGCACTGTAGCATCAGAAAATGGCTACAGGATCTTTCTCACCTCCATGCTAAATTTCCAATCACTGCTATCCCTGGTGATGGTCAGTAGAAATTTTAAGACTTTGTGGTCTACTTTTGGTGATTCCTGATGATCATTCAGCTGAACACAGCTTTAATATTGAGTTTAGAACTTACCCCAGGCATGTTCTTCATACAATTAGGCTGAAATACTGATGATATATATGATAGTACTGATTTTATATACATATATATATTTCTGTAAAACTAGTTGAAATGGCTGTGGTACTGCAGAAGTTTAAGGAAAGGCAGTGATAGTGATATTCAGCTTAGCAGGAGGGCAAGGATCTTTATTGATGCATTTACTTGGTCTATGTGATCACCCCTTTCACAATGAATCTGTGGTTGGCTGAGGCGCTTAGAAGGGGTTGAGTATGGGAAATCCCTGCTGATGGTTGTGGAGCATTGTCTGATGGAGACATGAATATATATTGTGCTCTTGTATTATTCTCTTTGGTGGGGAACTGGGATTTTTTTTTCCTCCCATCATAAGAGTTTCACATTTAAATTACAACCATAACATGAGAAACCGCTTCAAAAGAAAACTAGTGAAGATTCTTTTGAGAAATAGTAGAATTTGTCAGAAAGCCTCAGTATGCTGGGGATAGCAACATACACACCAAACTATTTAAAAATAAAAATATCTCAAAATTTCAAAGTTGGGAAATGCCATAATTTAGAATGCTTGTCCAGTTTAGCATGCTTTTCCTTCTGTATGAATGAGAAGGAGCCTATCATGGTCACATGGGTGTTTATTCTTCCCTGCAGTAGAGCTTACTACTCTACTAGACCAGAGTAGTAACTCTATAGAGAGTAAAGAAAGTTATTGTGTCTATAACTCCTGTGCATTTAAAGAGTGAGTGCAGGAGACGATTGCCTAGTCCTGATGGTTTTTCTGCCCTGCAGGTCTGGATTCTGTCTTCTTTTTGGTGGTATAAAATTTTTGTGTGACACCAGACCTTAATCTTTTTTCTAAATTCTCAGGAAAAGATGGCATTTTGAAGGACCTGAATTTGAGTTAAGCAGGAAATCATTTTAACTGAGAGCAAGAGGGAATTGGAAAATGGCAAAACACTGAGAAGTTTTGTTTCTATGGTTTTAAGGTAAAACTTTATGACTTCTGAGAGTGAAATGGTATTTTTTATTTAAAAATTGACATAAACTAGATCACATAGAAAGGCCTGAAAATAATTATCCTGACAGAAAATTAAAGTATTTTCCTCTCTGAAGAAAATATCTTAGGGTGACGTGATGTTAACTGTTTCTGGTGAAAGTCTATCAGATAAACAAAAAGTATCAATTTCTTACATATAATTTCTATCCTGACCATTAAAATAATAATCTTTTCCGTGCTCTGCTCTTTGTCTATCTCATAGGTTATGCAAAATCAGCTCTTTCAGGGGTGACTTCTGATTGTGTGCTCATCTGAGACTCTGGATTTGCAGAAATACAGAGTACAGCTGGTTTCAGCCTACTGTATTTGTGCACCAAGAGTAGAATCTACGTATTTAATGTAGCACCATTTGCAATAATGTCATGGAGAACCCATGTGAAAACTAATTGCTCTAGATTCAGAAGAACTATGACCAGTAAATGGAACTGGGGGTCAGTGACAGGGAAAGCAGGTTGTCCATTTGAGCAGCCTGTGTGCAAAGACAACTTTTGGAAAACCTGCACATGGTCAGGTCTTAAAAGATGGTATCTCCATATATATGCAGAAGAGGGATGAATCCAGATTCTACCTGATGCCTTAAATTTTGCACATCCTAACTTCTCACTGTCTGCGCTCTTGACTTGGCTGTTCCTGCTTTCTCTCTATGAACCTGCAAAGCTCTGGGAGATTTGACAGGGCAGGATCTGTGGTAGTTTTTGAGCTTTTAAACTCAGCAGTTCTCCTGATTGCAAGCACAAGGTGGGATAATGAAGTGCTACCTACTGTAACCATCAGTCTTCTATCCTGCACCAGAAAGAAGCTGTTTTCCAGAAAGATTGCCAGAAAATGAAAACCTTTCCCAGTCATGAGCCGTGTTTTCAGAAGAATTCCCTTAATTATCTTCTTTCAAACTTAAAACAAAACAATGTTTTAAAGAAGACACTCAGCATTCACCTAGATGGTTGGAGAGAGGCTCAGCCCTGCAAGCAGGTACAGGATACACAATCTCAGTAATAGGAAATAATCGTGAAGCAATCTCAGTAATAGGTAGTATTATATCAGCTCCACTGTGGATTGAGTTGAACGAAAATTGTGAGATTATGGTGCAGCGCTGCTATTCAGCTGTCGATGAAGCTTGGGGAGAGACTGCTGCTGTTGTGCATTTGAATTACGGGGCACTAAGATTAATGATGTGCAAATTAGCAGCATTTTACTACAAGCAATTTTTGCTTTCGCTTCCCACTGTGGCAGCATTCGCTTACATTTAGTATGTTCAAATGCTGTAGTAAATGCCAAAATAAATAGATTCATCTAATTTTGCATGTTGAAATGCCCCTAATGGATGGGAAGTTTCTTGCTTGCGTGCACCTCTGCTGCCCCTTGGTCAAATTGTATCGGATAACAGAAAAATTTGCATCAGATAGCATTTGCAATGCACCTCAATTTAAATGATAGAGATTCCTGACTCTCTGGTACTCTTCAGCCTTTCTATTAGAGCCACAGGGTTAACTCTGCTAGTAACTTTCCCCTTACCATTATCTATCATTATTTTCCATGTTTGCTGTAGTCTTTAGGCCAAATGGATTTTTTTCCCTCCTGAAGGCTTAGACGGAGAGAAATATTGCTTATTCTAGTGCCAGGTGTTTTCTACCCTGTAAAGCAGCCACAAAGAGCAGTGTTTGCCATCCTCCCTCTCCTCTGATTACATTGGTAGAAGCAAACATTTTTTCCCCATTAATCTCATTGCTAACCTGTTTCTTTGGTTTGTTTTGCTCTTAGTCTGAGTGCAGATGGTGGGTGCCCGTGTTTAGCAGTTCCAAACTATTGAGGTTTTGATTCTGTCTTTCTCATTTAAGAAGCGGCGTGCTCCCTGCAAAGCGTAATTAGTTTCTCTGGGACTAAGCGGACATAAGCACTAACTAACTTGGCTGCTCTTTTACGCAACTGATTTTAGAACAACTGGTGTTTGCTGCTGCTCATTCTGCACCTCACCATAAAAAGAAAAGAATATGCTTAAAATGTTAGTGCTGACGTGGGTAGGGATCCCGGCTGAGCTGCCAGAGGAAATCCACCTGGGAAGCATCTGACAGCAGCAGTAGGAGCCATAGTATTAGGGTTATATATATACATACATATATAAATATAGGGTTATTAGAGTGCGTCTTTGTCAGTTCTGCAGCAACGGGAGATAATGGCATTTAAATGGCTCTGATCTAGTTAAAAGCCTCCTTTTCCCTGGCTATGTTGAATATTATTGAATTAATATCTATATTGATTATTCAATATTATTGAATATTTGGATATTGCTAATTTCCCTCCAAAAGAATGAAAGGTTTGCCATACCCCACCCCAGGAAGCACTGATCACAGAAAGTTTTAAGCAATAAACCTTGGCATGAACCTTTCAGCGTCCAGAACCTTGATGGTGGTTTGCAAATCATAAAAATAATGGGTGCAGCTAAATTAGAAAAACAGGACATTTCTGAGATCTCATGTAATAGAAGCACTGAAATTAACATACTTCAAGGTACTTGTGAATCGTTTAATGGGGCAAATTATATATTAAAATCTGTTATGTGAATTGTTAATTGCCAGTTGCAAGTTTAAAATCTTATTTGCAATGTGCTGTCACATTCTGAACTCTTCCGTGTTTCTTAGTGTATACTTATCTTAAACAGCAGTTGTAACATACTGCAGCTGTTCTTGCGGTCTGAATGGGTACAGCCTCTTTCTGTTCTTTTTAATTAAGGGATGAAGAATACAATGTCTTTAAGACACTCGAAAAAATAATTGAAAGTCCCGGCATGTACAGTCCCTTCTAGTCACCTGCTGGACAAACGGCTGTGTTGTTTCCTTTGGTTTTAGTGCACAGCTGGATCCTAAACAGGGCCATATTGCTTATTAATCTGAAAATAAGCAACATCTGGCTGGCAACCAAGAGGCATAACTCCGTATCTGCACAGCTGAATTTCTGATGTTTCTTCCCATTTGGGTTGGCATAACAATTTAAAGGGTCTGCAAATGGGATTCGACATTCCCGTAGCTAGCTAATGTCATGCTCTTGAAGGTGCCTTCTGATGTCAAGGATAAGCACTCATTTTTGTCACTAGTGCTTTCAGCTTTGTGGATCCAAATCTGTTGAGGAAAATGAATTACACAAGGTATTTCTTAGATTTAATCCCTGCCAAATTGGTAGTAGACATCTTCAAGGGAAACCAAATGGATCAGACTGAATTAAGGTGCATAGCACGGCATTATTTTTCTGTAACATTGGAGTTACCTTTGGATGCACACATTAGCCTGCTCCTGCTGAAATCACCAATAGCATCTCTATTGGCTTCAAATGGAGCATGAAGTGCTATGGATATTGCCTAGCACGGCAGCAGAGCCTCCATCTAAGGCTTTGTTCTCTCTGTTGAGCTTTAGGTGCTGTGGATGCACATTTCTTTCAATCGGTTTAGGTGCATCACCATCAAGTAAAGTTCTTGTGATTCTGGACATTGATTTAAAGCAAAGCAGCCCAAGTTGAGTCCACATGTTTTAGTTAATCAGGATGACTTAAAAATCTCCCTTGTAAAAAGACTCTAAGCCGCATCTCACCACCTCTATACAAAGGATGTTTTAATCTCATGTTAATTAGTGCTAATTAACATTACAGCCCCCCACACTTCAGTCATTGTACAGGATAAAACAACCAAACTCAGTTATTTATCAATCTAATTTGATCATATTGCAGAAATGTCAAAATATCAGCTGAGCAAATTAATTCCTACAACTTAGCATATGTTTTCCTGAAATGCAACCAAGGATAGCAGTCTTCTTGCTTCAAGTCCTCCCACAATATTGCAGGAGTTTTCTTCCAAAAAATAAATCTGAGATGTCCTCCTGCTCTTAATTGGCAGCAAGTCAGAGAATATTTATATGCTCCTTTTATGCTTTTATGTTTTATATGCTCCTTGCTGTGAACAGGCATTTTGAGGTATGCCTTGTTTCTGCCAGGTCGCAGCTCAGTACTCTGTTTGCACACACCGACCTGCATGCCCTGTAATTGCGAGCAGCCCTGGCCGCTAAGCTCTTGTGCAGCTCAGTGGATATTTGAAGAAAAAAATGGTGCCTCATTATTTTTTCATGGAAAATCCCCCTTAGAGTTGTGTAATGTGTTTTTCTGAGTGTATGATTTCTTTCTGGGTCAAATGACAGACTCTTAAAACTGTATATCCTCCTGTCTCTTCCTGTGCAAACACTATGTCTGCTTCCAGGTCTGGTGGACTTTGTTCCAAAAGCATCAAAAATGCAGACTTTCATGTGTTCATTCATCATTTACTGGGAGAAGTCAGTACTCGGGCATCATTGCTGTATCTTAAAAATCCAGAACATCCTCTTCAAATATTATTTGCAATAATAAGAGCGTTTTATACGTTACTTGGGACAACCTTTGCTGCATAGAGCAGGTGGTGCATGATCCTTATGATATGTGCTCTGGTTAAACGCTTGGTGTGGTAGGAGGTCTCGGATGAGGAGCAAGCAGGAAAGAGTAGATATGATGGGAATAACATGGGGCCAGCTAGCATGACAGTGTTTTTTTTTTTTTTTTTTTTTTTCCCTTAGACTTTTTTTTCACACATTTCTTCACATCTTTTTCAGATGTGTTTGTGTGATTTTTTTCTCTCGGGTCAGAAACAGACCTTGATATATTGTATATCAACAATAAAAATATAAAAAGTTAGGTGAATTTCATCATTATTATAGGCCCAGCAATGTATATTTCCTTCCAATTTTATTGCTATCTCTCCAAGATTGAAACATAACCTAATATAGATTTCTCTCTGCTTCACTCTGGCGTACCATAATCTGGTGAAAATGAAATTGTATGGAAAGCACAGTTGAAGTCCAATGCCATTTAACTCACAGAGCATTTTATTTCAGCTGTCTCTTAAACATTTCCCAGGCTAGTTCATTATGACGGCTGCTTACAATTGCTCATGTTCCTGCTGGTAATGCGTTCTGCAAACCCTTCCAAGTATCATGGAAATCTAAACTTTATTTTCTCTCTGAGGCCAACGTCTGTTTGTGCAATATTGTAGTATAGGTACAACTGTATTTTTCTGCTCCTTAAAAAGAAAAGGTATGGGTGGACAGGGCTTGATCAAGCAAAGTAATAAAATGCTTAAAATAGAGCCAGGCACTTTTCAGAACAACAGAAACTGTTCCAAATAACAGAACAGTTCAGAACTTGACCTTGGAAGACAGGTCAAATCACCTCATCCTAAATAAGAGTCCAGGACACAGCATTTCCCAAGCAGATAATTGGATTCCTGCTTATTTTGAAACTTTTAAATAAGAATTTTGTTTTATTTCAGTCTTTGTAAAGTTATGTGTGTGCTCCCAAATATTACAGTCCCTAATATAGCCTAAAATGTAATGGCAACTTCAAGTCTACTGCTGCAGTGATTTAATGTTGCACAATCACAACAGAATGTACAAAGCAAAAAACAACACAAGATTTAACTGACACTCGGTGGCATAAGAAGTGGATTTAGGTGACATTAAGAGGCTTGTTTTTAGCTTTGTTAACACAGTGGGGAAAAGGAAATCCCATAGCAGCTATAGAAGTCCCTTGTAACCAACATGGTGACTGAAATGTTGAATCTTCCCTATTATTGTTGTAGGTATATTTTCCAATCTATGGATACTGCAAATCTCCTATATGTATTTCTCTGCCATATTTCCTGAGTAGGTCTTTTAATTAGGGAGAATTTTGCTTCCAATATATTTGCTATTTCTTTTGAACTGAATAGTAACTATTTAACATTAAATGACATTCCTCAATATGTATTTCTCAACATTTCTCAGTCCCACAGTACAGCAACATAGCATCATGTAGTCATCTGAAGTGAGTTATATTTCTCTAGGTGCCTATTCAGTAATCTGACTAGACTTAATGACTTCAAATGTTTTTCTTTCATTAACTACAGGTTCTTATCAAAGTGCTGGATAACAATGATAATGGCCCAGAATTCTCTCAGGCAAGTTATGATGTCACCATTTCAGAGGACATCCTCCCGGATACTGAAATTCTGCAAATAGAAGCTATAGATAGAGACGAGAAAAATAAATTGAGCTTCACCATTCACAGCAGCATCGATGGAGTCAGCATGAGAAAATTCAGAATTGATCCCAACACTGGGGTGCTCTATACTGCTGAGAGGCTGGACCATGAAGCTCAGGACAAACACATCCTTACTGTCATGGTAAGAACACTATGTTCTTTTGGGTCAGAACAGTCACTGTTTCAGGTGCATGTGTGCCTTAGGCCTTCCGTTGCAGTAAGCAGTCATTTATTTCATCTTACCTGTGCTGCTGTGCATTTATTTTACATTTTTTATTTTGTCTTTTGATGAAATTCACTGTGAATGTATTGTACTTAGTATGAAATGATTTGCCAACTCAGAGGAGAGCAAGCAATAAATTACATAATCTCTTGGCACCTGGTCATCTCATACAAGGTAACTTTTAGAATTTTTTAAGAGAGAGACTGGAAATTATTTGAGAATTTATTCACAGGAAGATAACTACTTTCTTGTCATAGGGAATGCTACAGCCTTTGCAAACAGAAGTCTGATTTATAGTTTACTTTTACACACATATTTCAGGATATAAGCTATTCCTACACAAAACAGCTTTCAGCTACTTTCCAAATGCTTGAGTATGCAAAAAAAAAATTACCTTTTTTATTTTTTTTATTCGACTTGCCTAAATTGCATAACAAGTTACTCTAATTTCAAATGAAGGTTGTTTATCATGAAATAGAGGTTAGTGGAAAAAAATCCTATCATTGTAGTCTGCTATTTTCTTTAATCACTTAAAAGCTCTGCAGAAACAGCTCTAGGTGGAGGGAGCCCGGGGATCAGAGAGCCCCCGTGCCCTCCAGCAAGCAGGAGTCGAGCAGGGCATCAGTCACAGTGTAACAAGCGGCGAGTGGTTTGGTGAGCAGGAGGTAAGGAGAAGCATAAGCCAAGCCACAGAGAGGCAGGGCTGGCAGAGCCCAGGTGCTTGCACTTGAGCCCCACATGACACAATAGTTTGTTTGCTTTATTTGAGGAGAAACGGTTGGAAACACCCGTTGGCAAGATATACAGTATAGTAGGGGAGTGGGAGAGGAGCAATAAATAACACTTCTGTTGGGCGTGCTCAACACTTCTTTAAGATAACTCCTAGCCTTTCTAGACCCATCGGTGTTATCATCTTCACAAAGGTATGTACACACACACTGATGAAAAGTGCACTAGTAGCTGCAGACACTAGGCTGACACATGACTGATCGCAGTGGGTAACATTTTGCACAGTTTTTAGAATGAAGGAGCAATGGGCAACATTCGTGGGGCTGGTTTGCCCTTATGCTGTAAAGGAGTGGCAGGGCAAATACATGACTGCGTAGTATGCATTTAAGAAAAAAGTATTATCTTGCAAACCTAAAACTGAATTTAAATATCAGTTTAAGAACCTATATCTTGGTAGTTAGGTGGCATGTATTTTTTTCATAACTGAGAAGAGAAAAAAAGAAACCTTCTCTAAGCTCTTCCTGTTTCTTGAGTCTCAGTATGAACCATCACTTGTGTGCAATTCTTTTCGACTGTTAGGACAAACAGACTTGCTTATTATTTTATATGAAATAGTACTAATAGTATTAACAGTGCTCAGATTACTAATATTTATGAAGTTTTAATAGATTGTTATGTATATGTAACATATTGGTATGTGTATTATGCACTTTTTCTATAGGTCCGAGATCAAGAATTCCCTTATAGAAGAAACCTGGCCAGAGTCATCATAAATGTGGAGGATTCCAACGATCACAGTCCATACTTCACCAGTCCACTGTATGAAGCCTCAGTGTTCGAATCAGCAGCTGTTGGATCAGCAGTCTTGCAGGTCACAGCTTTGGACAAAGATAAAGGAGAAAACGCAGAACTTATCTACACTATTGAAGCAGGTCAGTTCAGAGGCTGAAAATATACAGTGAAATGATTCACAATAAACTGGAAAGTGCTTTTACCCTTATTAACACATCAGCTTCTTTCTCCCACCTTCCTCTATAGAGCTGAACAAAGATGGCATGTTCTTGTTAGCTGCTTTTCATTTTTAAGCTATACAATACAAAAATCTTTCAAAAGAGAGTTGCTTTCATATTCACTAGATGGATTCTGAGCCCTTTACCATCCATCACAGAAGTTGGGTGCCAAAAGCTATTAGCAGTGACTGTTCTCAGGTCACTGGCTTCAGTCTCGTACATACAAGATTCTTCATGAATACGTACCGTGACAGTTGGTGTGAGCTGGTATCTTTACTGATATTATAATCAAAGGAACATGGGGACTTGCCACACAGACAAGCAAATGTAGCTTCCTCTTGCTACTCCAGTGGCCTTTATCTAAGATCAGGGAAAATTTTACATGTGCAGGGCAACACTCTTCCTTTAAAAGCAAGCACTATGTAGACTAGTTAGGGTGCCTGGAGGAATGTAGTTCAAGAGTGTTCTTGGCATTTTCAAGGTGCCTGTTCTATCCTTGATCTAATGCAAAACTGTAATCACAATTTTGTCTCTTCACTTCTCACTCCTCTACCTAAATATAAAAACCTAAAAGCAAGAGGTGGAGGAAAAAAACAGAGAAACAGAGGGAAACCAAAAATATATTCAAGATAAATGTTACCACTGAAAGAAGAACATGGTAAACCTCAGTTTCACTACACACAGAGGTTAACAAATCACTTAGTGCATCATAAATAGCTCCTTGTACTGGAGTCAAGCCATCAGCCTAATGAAAGCCTTCGCTATTGCTTGCCAATACTCAAAGTCAGCTCTTTGCCATGTGCATGCCCAAGGGTTTGTTGGTTCAGTGTTACAGTCGTTATATCATATACACCTCTAAAGGCCTATCTCACTGGTTTTGTAATGCCCATTTCTCTCCTCCTCCCTTGCAATTTGTATAATTTATTGATGTGTCTTGTTTTCTGGAGCACTAGAAGTTTGAGAATTTTCTGCTGTGTTTCTACAGCAGTTGTTACGCTCGGCTGCAAGCCAGGCACTTCTAGGTGCCACCACAATGCAAAGTGCATCCTGACATACCAGGCCTGTGGTCTCCCATACACTGGTAACAGTGCACATGATGCAGACAGAAAATCAGATCTTTAGATAGGATGTTTTGGCTGTTAGATGGCCATTTTTTGTCTGCATTTTTTTCTAGAGACATTCTACTCCATTACAGCCTGTTTTTCTTTCATCAGAAGCTCTCACTGCAGTGTCTGACTTCAAATTTGCGTTTATTATAAAGCTGTGCACTCTCACAGTTCCATTATACACAGATGTTTCAATCCTAAATGCATCAAAATTTGCTGTAGTTTTCTATGATCCATAAAATCTGAGCTGCTGAGGATACTAATTCTCACTGCAGCACTCACGTTGTACACAGTCCCTTTAGTCAGGGGAAATACTTAGATCAGTTTACATGTGAACAGAGCAATCGTTAAAAAAAAAGTAACTCTTGTATAATTTCATAAGAAATCCCCAAAGGAGAAGAACCAGCCCTGGCCTTACATGAGGCAATCAGTGACTGCAGTTGATTCGTATCAGCAAGCTCTGACAAAATAACCACAGCACCATTTGCAGTGTCTGCAAATGTGACAGATATAGATACTCTGATCTTTACGAGAATTTGTATCTCTGGTAGAATCTCAGTTACTCGGTGAATACCATGATTTTTGTTTTAGCTGGTAAAGCCTACTGAAAGGATGCGGATAAATGGAAAATCACTACCAGTACTGAACAACACACCATAGTGTGTACCTTAAATTAGCTTCTAGGCACCAGAGTTTACAGGAGATAGTGCATCACATCTTCAGAATAATTTAGTTAATTCACTTCATCAAGTATTCCATATATTCATATCCCAGATAGAATTTTCATATTTACTTCTCTTTGCACAGCATCTGAAACATACCCATGTAAAGAATATCTCTGTTTACTACCAGTTACCTAAGGAAATATTTATCTCCAGGATACTTTACGGTATATTGGAAGCAGTTCTACATTTTGAAATATAAATTACTATGATAGCAGGAACAGGTTATAATGATTGGTATCTCCATAGCTGTTTGTATTTAGAGTCTGCTTCAGAAAAAGAGCCTTTTTGTCATATAACACACATAGCATCCTGTCCTTTACCAGGCCCACAATGGATCAGCAAATTATGGATTGCCTAGAAAAGGTGATCTCTGATTACAGGTTAAGGAAAAATACCTAAGCTTTGCATCTGTCTGCTAACAAAGAGGTTGGCAATATAGATACCTGGAAAAAAAAAAAGGCTTGATACAAACTTACTCTTTTCACATTTATGAAGGCAGTGATCTCCCTGCCTGCATGTTCTAATGAAAATTTCATGACATTGCTAAATTTTGTTCATCTAGATTCCTCCTTCTCAGAGATCATATGATAACCTTTGTGTACAAGATAGTTATCTCTTTTCTAAGCTATTTGTTCTGTTTAATTTTCTAAATGCCGCTTTAACCTTTCATATCCAGTTCTTTGAGAGTTGAGCTACTGTAATCTTCTCTCTAGTTGCTTAATATTCCCTTCAGTTAATGGGTAGAACTGTTACTCATTTGTAATGTAATTGGCTTATTAGCCTCTGATCTAATTTCTGTGATTTAGGTATACATGCATTTGACTAATTCCCATAATTGATGCTCTTTCCCACTTCTGTTCTGGGAATAGTCTATTTATGCCATTTGTTCAAATGTTGACACTCAGAGTCAAGAGGTAGGTAGCAGCACCTGAGTTTCTGGTTTGATAGGTTTCGAACACCTATACTAACTTCTGAGATGGCCTGATTTTAAAAGAGGAAAGATGAAAGGCCCTCTGTAATTATTTTGTTTTTTCAATACCTGACTTCTTTGACAAATTACAGATAATTTCACTCTGTTTTAAACTATGCTTTAAGCATTTTGTGGTTCACTTCTAATTTGCATGCAATGTTTCTGTTTTAGGAAATACTGGAAACACATTCAAGATCGAACCAGTTTTAGGGATTATCACATTACTGAAGGAGCCAGATTTAACCACAATGGGACAGTTTGTTTTGTCAGTCAAAGTAACCGATCAAGGTTCTCCACCACTGTCTGCAACTGCAATTGTGCGGATATCTGTGACAATGGCAGATAACTCCCACCCTAAGTTCACTCTCAAGGAATACCAAGCAGAGGTTAACGAAAATGTGGATGTTGGTACTTCTGTCATCTTAATTTCTGCAATCAGTCAGTCCACCTTAGTTTATGAGGTTAAAGATGGGAACCTGGATGGAGTCTTTACTATAAACCCATACTCTGGAGTCATCACCAGTCAAAAAAACCTGGATTATGAACGTGCTTCGTTCTATCAGCTCATTGTACAGGCAACAAATATGGCAGGCATGACATCAAATGCCACTGTGAACATTCAGATTGTTGATGAGAATGATAACCCACCAGTTTTTCTCTTCTCTCAGTATGCAGGCAGCATAAGTGAAGCTGCTCCTGTAAATAGCATAGTCCGAAGTGCAGGTAACAGTCCCCTCGTGATACGAGCCACTGATGCTGACAGTAATCAGAATGCTTTGCTTGTCTACCAGATTGTTGAATCTACAGCAAAAAAGTATTTCACAGTTGATTCCAGCACAGGCGCAATCAGAACAATTGCAAATTTGGATCATGAAACAATAGCCCACTTCCACTTTCATGTCCATGTCAGAGACAGTGGAAATCCCCAGCTTACAGCAGAGAGCCCAGTTGAAGTGACCATTGAGGTAACAGATGTTAATGACAACCCACCAGTCTTCAGCCAGCCCATATTTGAGACTGTCTTGCTTCTGCCCACATATGCTGGTGTTGAGGTTCTTAAAGTCAAGGCCACAGATCCAGATTCAGAGATTCCTCCTGAACTAACATACAGTCTGATTGAAGGCAATATGGACCATTTTTTAATTGACTCGAGTACGGGAGTACTTACCATAAAAAACAATAGCCTTTCCAAAGACCATTATATGCTAATAGTAAGAGTATCTGATGGAAAATTTTATAGCACTGCTATGGTGACAATAATGGTAAAAGAAGCCATGGACAGTGGGCTCCACTTTACACAAAACTTTTATTCCACTTCCATCTCAGAAAACACTACAAATATCACAAAGATCGCTGTGGTGAATGCTGTTGGTAATCGCCTCAATGAGCCCTTGAAATACAGTATACTAAACCCAGGCAACAAATTTAAAATCAAATCTACCTCAGGAGTCATTCAGACAACTGGCATTCCCTTTGACCGAGAAGAGCAAGAGCTGTACGAGTTGGTGGTGGAAGCAAGCCGCGAGCTAGATCACCTTCGCGTCGCTCGAGTAGTGGTCCGAGTTCACATTGAGGACATCAATGACAATGCTCCCGTGTTTGTAGGGCTTCCCTACTACGCTGCTGTGCAGGTCGATGCTGAGCCCGGTACCCTGATTTATCGAGTGACGGCTATTGATAAAGATAAGGATGAAAATGGTGAAGTGTCATATCTTCTGAAGGAAGACTATGGACATTTTGAAATCGACAGGGTGTCTGGCAGTGTTATTTTAAAAGAAGCCTTCAATTCTGATTTATCCAATATAGAGTATTTGGTGGTCGTGGTTGCAAAAGATGGTGGTGACCCCTCATTGTCTGCATCAGTAGAGCTCCCCATTACTATCGTTAACAAGGCAATGCCTGTCTTTGACAAACCCTTCTATACAGCTTCCGTGAACGAAGATGTGGAAATGCACACTCCCATATTAAGCATAAACGCAACCAGTCCAGAAGGCCAGGGTATCATTTATATCATTGTTGACGGAGATCCCTACAACCAGTTTAATATTGACTTTGATACTGGAGTTCTCAGCGTCATCAGTGCACTGGACTATGAAGTAAATTCTCTTTTCAAGTTGACCGTGCGAGCCAGTGATGCCCTCACTGGTGCACGAGCTGAGGTCACTGTGGACTTGATCATTAATGATGTGAATGACAATCCTCCAATTTTTGATCAGTCAGCCTATAATGCTACCTTGTCTGAAGCATCTTTGATTGGGACTCCTGTGTTACAGGTTGTTGCTACTGATGCTGATTCTGACAATAATAAAATTGTGCAGTATCAGATAGTCCAGGATACCTTTAACAGCACCGACTACTTTCATATAGACAGCACAAGTGGCCTAATTCTAACCGCCCGTATGTTGGATCATGAGTTCATACAGCAATGCAGCTTGAAAGTCAGAGCAACTGATAATGGCTTCCCACCACTTAGCAGTGAGGTCCTTGTTAGCATCTCCATAACAGATATGAATGACAACCCTCCAGTTTTTAACCAGCTAATTTATGAATCGTATGTAAGCGAACTGGCACCTCGTGGTCATTTTGTGACTTGTGTGCAAGCTTCTGATGCTGACAGCTCTGACTTTGACAGGCTGGAGTACAGCATCCTCTCAGGAAATGATCGGACCAGTTTTATCATGGACAGCAAGAGTGGTGTTATCACCCTTTCCAATCACCGGAAGCAGAGAATGGAACCCATGTACAGCTTAAATGTCTCTGTCTCAGATGGGTTGTTCACCAGCACGGCTCAGGTGCACATACGGATCCTGGGAGCCAATCTCTACAGCCCTGTGTTTACACAGAGTGTTTATGTTGCTGAGGTTAGAGAAAATGCTGCTCCTGGAACTAAGGTAATCCACGTGAAAGCCACAGATGGTGACTCAGGTATATATGGCCAAATAAGCTACTCCATAATAAACGACTTTGCCAAGGACCGATTTTTGATTGATAGCAATGGGCAGATTTTAACAACTGAGAGACTGGACCGGGAGAACCCGCTGGAAGGCGATATTGGTATATTTCTGAGGGCACTCGATGGAGGTGGCAGGACTACATTTTGTACGGTGAGAGTGATAGTAGTGGATGAGAATGACAATGCTCCTCAGTTCATGACTGTAGAATACAGAGCAAGTGTCAAAGCAGATGTTGGGAAAGGTTACTTGGTGACCCAGGTGCAAGCTGTGGATCCAGATGATGGAGCCAATTCAAGAATTACCTATTCACTGTATAGTGAGGCTTCTGTTTCAGTAGCTGATCTGCTTGAAATAGATCCAGACAATGGATGGATGGTTACTAAGGGTAGCTTTAATCAGCTGAAAAACACAGTTCTGTCATTCTTTGTTAAAGCCGTTGATGGTGGCATTCCTGTAAAGCATTCTCTTATTCCTGTCTACATCCACGTTTTACCTCCAGAAATTATTTTGCCTTCCTTTTCCCAACCACAGTATTCTTTCACTGTGACAGAAGACACTGTTATCGGCAGTACTATTGACATTCTGCATGTTTTGCCTAACCAGGGTGCTTTGTATAGCACAGTTAATGGAGAGTTGACTGAAAACAACAAAGATGGGATTTTCATCATAGAGCAAGACACAGGACTCATAAAATTGGATAAGAGGCTTGACCATGAGACAAATTCTGCTTTTCACTTCAAAGTTGCAGCCACCATTCAGTTAGACAAAGTCGACATTGTAATAACAGTGGATGTGGAGGTTAAGGTGTTGGATGTAAATGACAACAAGCCCATGTTTGAAACTGCTAGCTATGATGCTATAATAATGGAAGGGATGCCCATAGGAACGAAGCTTATGCAGGTTAAAGCAGTTGATGCAGATGCAAGTGCAAATGGGCAGGTCACCTACACGCTGGCAGTGGAATCGGAGCTGGAGAAGATCACAGAAGCTTTCACCATTGACAGCAACAGTGGCTGGATCAGCACATTGAAGGATCTGGACCATGAAAAGGATCCTGCTTTCACTTTTGCAGTCGTGGCCTCAGATCTGGGGGACACTTTATCCTTGTCCTCAACCACCTTGGTGTCCGTCACCGTGACAGACATAAACGATAATGCGCCCGTCTTTGAGCACGAGGTGTACAGAGGTTCGGTGAAGGAGAGCGACCCTCCGGGTGAAGTTGTGGCTGTTCTTAGCACTTGGGATGAAGACACGTCCGACGTCAACCGGCAGGTTAGCTACCATATTACAGGTAAGAAACCAAAGGTGTGTTTTCTTGCCAAAGCCAACCTTACTGCAAAACTATATGTTACCCAGTTTTATGTGAAGGTTTGGCAGGGTTTCAGATACATTACTTGGAAATTTGGGGGGAAAACCATAAATTGTAAATCAGCGGGAGTGGGGAGTGCCATTTCTTATAAGTACAGACTACTGAGCAGAGAAGTAGTTATCCACTCTGAAGGACTGCTTAGCTGTGGTGCATTGTTATATAAGGCAGGACGCAATTCTAACTACATTATTAACGTATTTTTCAAAGTGTAGTGACATTGCTCATTCCTGTTGTGCTATACTTACTCTTTTCTCCTAGATTCAGGCTAGATTTTGTTTATATATATGATGAGTGCTGGGTTGCTGCAGTTATTTTTCTGCCTACAGCCTTCATTCTCTAATAGATGTTTTAAGGAACAACTTTTTCACCCCCCCCAATCTTCATAACCAAGAGCTAGTATCAGTTACATGCTAATAGCCAGATGATTTGGCAAACTCACATTTATCTCCTTTGATTGGATTAGAATTATGCAAGACTCCATCTAGATAGCAGACAGTGGGCAAAAATGCCAAGTTATCTTAACTCACAGGAGAGCAATTTATGTACTTGGCTCTGGAGGATAAGACTCCTACCCTGCATTAGCTCTCAAGTTGGAAATGCATGTGGGATGGGGTACTGTGACAAGTGTACTTAGCCCTGGCTTAGCTGGGTTGTACACCTGAAGTAGCACCATTTGCAAAGCAGCCAAAAATTCATTTTGATGGTATAAATAAAAATCTACATTCAGTTTGAAAGCAAAAGTTTCTGGGTGTTTGTAGTGTGTCGTGTTTTAGGCTGTTAGGATTAGAGACAAAAATCACCTTGTGGGTGAAATCAGAGCGTTCAGAGGCATTGGGAAAGATTCGTTAGCTGTATATGCCAGAGTTTCCATGTGTCTAAAACTAAATACTTCATCCTAGTGATTTTGTTGTGATACTGAAAGGAGTTTTGAGACGCCAATATAGCATGAAGAAAACCTTCATGTTTGTAACAAAATTATATTAGTATGCTGTAGTAATTAGCCTAAGATACTGTTTTTCTGTTAGTTCCAAGGTCTTAAAGTGATCTGTTAATCACTTTAGTTATGTATTAATCTGTTTTCTTCACATTCCAATGCTGTTAATTTAGCAAAACTAGACATTTTAATAACACCAATCACATTTGGCTCAAACAAATCTCTGCCTTCATTTGTATCCCAGTTCAAAATACTTTAGACGTTTTGGCACTCTTTCTGAGTTCCTGAAAACATTAGATCTCAAATCCCCAAACTCTCTCAAATGTCTGCATTACAATTGCTCTAGCATTTGAGCTCAGAAGCTCCACTGTCTTTGAACATATTCATTCAATTTGGGAAATGTACACAGATAGAATTAGATTCTTTTGATTAATATGTTAAAACATGTTAAATTACAGTTTAACTAATGAAATTGTCTACCCACACTTTACCCCAAATTGAGCTCAGGAACTGCACTTGAATGGAATCATATTATCTAGATGATTATTCAAAGTGACTGTGGCTTTTTGAAGACATTTTGAGACACTGACATTTCTGTAAATACAGTAAATACAACACACTGCTGAAAAGGGAAAATTAAAATAAGGCATGAGGATAGCATGGGGATACAGCAAAAATACAGCTGGTGCAAGTAGCACACAGAAAATAGGTGGAAAATTCATCTTTTAGGAGATGAGGAAAATGAATGTCTTGGGCTTTATGTGATTGTAGAAGAGCCCGTTGTACTTTTTTTCAAAAATACAATAACAAGCCTTCTAATCAGCTTTGAGAAGGGGTAAATACCTTCTGATGGCTAAATATGTGATCTATTTTTAATTGTTTCAGCTTAGGGCTTGCTTATACAATCAGTGGCAAGTAGCTGCCATTTTCAAATCTAGATGCATCTTGCTTTGAATGATGGAAAAAAACCTGTTGCACTTGCCATTTGTTTTTAGGAGTTTGATGGCAGTTGGAGATTTTCACAAAGGGAAAGCACTATATTTAAATTTTACTAGAAAATCAGGAGGAGTCACAGAAATAGGCTTTTTCTCTTCTCCTCTCCTCTCCTCTCCTTTTCTTGGCCTTATTGAGACCATCAGTTATCTAATTTGAGGCAGTGTGGCTAAAACCCAGTTTCAGCTGATCCTTGACTAGGAAGAGCCAGTTTAGACCCAACCACATATTATAGAGGTTTAACAGTGGTAAACCAGGAAAAGCAAACAGAAAAAGATGTTAGTTGCCAGGACTTAGGTACGGTAGAGTGTTTAACACTCCCAAAGCTCCCATCTGATGTTAGGTTCCATCAGGACATAAATGTAAGAAGAGACAACAATGTCTAAGCTTCGTTCAGCCACATACAAAGATGGTGGTATATTTTTGAGGAAAGAACTGGTATTTGACACTATTTTTTTCACTGGGTTCATTGTCCAGTATAAGCCAAGTTTTTATTGCTGTTTCTGTACGCCCTAAGCACCTTAAGGCAACATCCCTGACAGGATCAGCATGATTGCCTGGTGGAAAAGTCTGGGACCTAAGGATGTGCCCTATTGAGATGCTGGAACTCTGCAGAAATGGATATTTAAGTGTTTGGGGAGGGTTTGTACTGCAGGCTGAAGAAGAGTGTGCTCAATCTGGTGATAGTAAAACTGGAAGGATTGGTTTTAGTGTTGGGGCAGATCATTAAACAAACTTCTTAAACCTGGGGTGAGGGATACACTGAGCTATTTGATGTGATGTAAACGCCTAGAGTTCTAAATCAGAACTAAAGCAGCTGAAGAAATAGCTAAATGAGAGAAATAAATAAATAGGTTAAATTAGTAAATATTCAGTTGCCTCCCTTTCAGATGGGAACATTGCAATGAAAACAGATACTCTACTTCTATTTTTCAGCTCCCTTTTTAGCCATTATAATTCCCACTGTGTGTGCTTTGGTAATGATGTGTGTCAGGATTTGTTTATTTTGGATCACTATGTGTCTGCATTTCATTTGTATCTAGCTACTTTTTCTTTTTTCTTTTCACAAACTTGAGCTTGATTTGGCTTTGTACTATTTGCTGACTAGGGAGAGAGCGAGAGCATTATTTAAACTTCAAGTAACAAAAGATAAAAGATAATGCTGATTCTTTCAGCCTCAAAGTCTTTCTAAAAAGTTACTGGGGTGTTTTTTGTAGCTAGCACTTCAGTGTTGTGACATTCAAAGTAGAACATAAGAAAACTGCCAAAAGATTTTAAAGAATCCATTAATACATCTAGTCAGCAGGCTTCCGTTTAGAAAATCTACATTATTCAGAGTGAAAAACTAATTAATTAGAACACCCCAAGGATACTGAATCTGCTTAAATATGTTAGTGAAAAAGTTAATTAATGACTACAGAATGAGATCTGCATTAGGACATATGTATAAGTACTAGAAGATGATTCCCTGAGCCACAGCATTGATTTTCTTTTGCCTTTCCTTTTTAAGAATATTTCCTTGACAGTCTTCTACTGTTTACGTCTCATTATTTCTGTTACACTTTATTGTATATCTTCTGCCTTTGTCTTTCATCAGTGAAGTATATAGCCAGTCCTGAGAAGCAAAGAAATGAAGGATAGTACTAATAAAAGGGACACACGAATAAACTCTGTTTCACATGTTTTCTGCTTATTATACAGGTTTCTTGGCCATTCAAATGGATCCTTTTCTAGAGGAATAAAGAAAAAAAAAAGATTGGGGGTCAGTGTAGAAAGGAATCTTATAAACTCTTTCTATACATACTCCCTAAATTCCTGTATATGATTTAAAAGCTATTCCATCGACAACAAAGCAACAGTGATTTTAAAATTACTTCAAGCTAGAGTTACTGTCAGCCCTAAAAGCTCCCAGCTGCTTTTAATTAGATTTTACCTTTTCTCTTTACTTAGCAATGGGATACCCGTACCCCAAGTGTATTACTGCATAGTGACTGAGGACAGTTAATCATTTCCTTTTACAAAAGAACTAATATGCAGGAAAGCACTGATTGATATCATGAAGCTAAATAAGAATATTTAAGACCACTTTTATTAATGGTTTACAACATTAAACTCACTGTGACACGATTACAGCCTTTTATAAAGGAGAGTTAAGCTTTTTTTATGCTGATGTTGAACCTGAATAGAGAGTTTAATGGCAATCAGCAGGAGTCTACCTTCTTGGATAGGCACAGTAAGACTCAAGTCAATGGATTCACATTGCCTTGGACTGTATTCAGATCTGGCATATAGTGCATTGAAATACAATGTACCTCACTTCAGGGAAGTCAAGTTTTATCACAGTGAATTAAAGAAAGTACAGCTGACTCCTATGATGGTTTTTCCAGACTGTCACATAGATCACTGAGAAATTTGAACTCTGCTTGGTTTTCTAGTCAGAAAAAGAGATTTTGTATCAACATAAAATATCTATGTTTGATATATCACTTTTATGCTCTGTATGACTACAGGGCCTTTTGTAAGTATAGGGCATATCTGGCTAATTCTCTGGAAATTTTATTAATTACAATGTTGCTTTTCGACACAATTACAATTATCACAAATGATGATACTTAACAAGAAAGATGTACGCAGCCTGCCTGAAATGACTTAGTTTTCATAGTATTCAATAGAAACTGCTCTGTCTTGTAGCTCTTAGATAAAAAAAAAAATGAATTGCAGCCTGTGACCTCTTTCCTGCTTTTTGATGTACAAAGAAGGCTTGAAACGTGCATTAAACATTTTTTTTGCTTGGTTTTAAGCACAGTTTTAAGTTCAGACCTTCTCTGCCTTGTTTGTGCTAAGAGGCTCCCTGGGGAAATGACAGGATTGTGACACCAGACTCAACAGCCGTGACATCTAATCACTTGACAGCAGGAGTGATTCAAATAAATTCAGCCCTTAATATACCCTTTTCTCTGTTGATTTTTTTTATAATACTTATTTACACAAACTTTGAACATAAGTAGGAGAGAAGAAGGTTGAAAAGGCTGCTTTTTATGTTAAGCTTGGGCAGATCCCATGACACATGTCAGGACCTTGAATAAGTTGTGAGCAAAACCAAACTGAGTATATTTGGCATTCTTGATACTGCTACAAAATAAATATATGCATTCCCTTTATATTTTTATACTGCTTTTTTTAACATAACATACATGGAAAATAGTTCTCAAATTGTATTTCTGCAAGAAAGCACAGTAGAAAGCTTGCTATGGTGAGTAAGCTTGATGTGAGGAAAAGCATTATCCATCTGGAATTGCTGGAAGAGGATTCCAGCTGTCCAAATGGAATTGAAGTTTGCCAAGTGGAGCAGTATCATTTTTTTTCTATATCTTCATTCAGTTCCTAGAGCACATGAGTTTGGTCTGTGTAGTGCTCTATTCAGCACTGTTAAATGTGCACATATATTTTTACAAACCAAACTTAGTTTGTGTGCTGGGAGTAGATGTCTTGAGAAAGGTGTCTGAAGGTTGTTTCTGTGTGGACCAGACAGGGGACTGTACCACTTCAAGGGGAAGTGAAAGCAGAAAAACACATTAATGGCAAAGAACTTTGCCTGCCTTTTAATTCCTTGTACCCTTCTTCATATGAAATGTCATTACTTCCTTCCTGAGGATGATCTTTCCCTCTCCCAATATGCTTTTGTCACTGTAAAATTTAATGATGGCAAAAAGAAACATTGCCAGGTTTAATGTCAGTGTTTCAGCATGATAAAAAGCTGTTTTGCTTCATTTCCTGCACTCCTTGCCGGCTTTCACCAGCTTTCACTCTCTGATATGGTTGATCTAATTGCAGTGCTTATCTTCAAACCGCTCCACCAATGACCTCTTGTTAGGACTATTTAATACTAATGTGTCTTCCCATGTCATGTAAACTTTTTTTAAACTAGAATTGTAATGAGCAGAAGAGCGGCACGGCTGTATGATAAAGCTTTCATTAGATGATTCCTTAATAGAACCTACTTCCACTCCTTGATTGCATAATCAACAGTTAATGAAATTGTCTTGGTAACAAGAGCTACAGAGTATTACAGCCTCTCTTGAGACTAAGTGGAAAGACAATTGTACCATCCTGAGAAGACTATTGATTGTTCACAGTTTGAATTTGATTGCCCTTAAGGGGAACTAAACAAGAGATCATCTTCAGCTCTGCTAAATGGATTTTGCTTCTTCCAAAAGTTATTGTTTCACTTCCATACGAGGCATTCAGGGGGCAATAAACACAGAGAAGAATAATCTCATCACAGATTTCCTGAGTCGGCAAGTTGGGAAACACTGATCACTGTGAAACAAATGATGGCTGCTTCTTCCAGGCCCTCCAGGATGGCTCTGCGTTTATGGTTGCACCGATTGGGATTCCCCAGCCTATGGTTTGTTGCTTTTCTCATTACAGGAGGGAATCCCAAAGGAAAGTTCGCTCTGGGACTAGTTCAGAATGAATGGAAGGTTTATGTGAAAAGGCCACTCGATCGGGAAGAACAAGACGTTTATTATCTGAACATCACAGCTACTGATGGCCTCTTCGTAACACAGGCTGCTGTAGAAGTGACAGTCACCGACGTTAATGATAACAATCCTGTTTGTGAGCAGGTGGGTTAGCAGCATTCGCGGTAATCTGCCGTTTGGTCGGAAGTGATAGTTTCACTGTAGACACCACCGCTCTTTACAGCTGACTTCTGCTCTCATTCCTAAGGTCTTAGTGGAAGGATCCGGAGTGATCTGGGGAGGAGCAGGGTGAATCTGTCCTGTGAAGCAAAGGTGAAATGGTAATGGATTAGCAAAGGTAGTGGAGCAATATCTCCTCCATCCTCCAGGCTAGCACTATGGCTTTGCTAGCCTGTTTTTCTCAAGAAAAGAAGTTTAAGGCAGCACTGGCATCAGGCAGGCACTCTTTACCTCCAGAAAAATGTGTTTTGCCTTCACAACCAATTGTAATCCAACTGGACACTTCAAGCAGATCTGCAGGGTTGGGGAAGGGAAATGTCTTCAACTTAATATAATTTCAGCCTTCACAAAACTGGCAGAGGGCTAGCAGCCAAAGACCCAATGAAAAAGGTAAAGGCAATTAGCTCATTCATATTTTGCCACAAATACCCATGTTTTGGACTGACTACACTATTAGCGTTCTCTTTCTGTGAACGAGCAAAATGGGGAACCGATATTACTGTGACAGAAAGATCCATGTGAGAGAAACAAATCTCTAAACCATTAGAAACCAGATAGCTTCAAGGTTACTGCTCAAAGGCTGACATTATCACTGATGGACCACTGACACTGAAAGCAGCACTCTGGGAATCACATCCTGGATCTCCCCCCAAACACCATTGGATAACATGGTAAAAACAGTTGTCTTCGTTAGCATTCCCATCAAGGCTTTAATTTCATGGGTGTGATGGAACAACTGAAAATAAGGTAGAAAATGTGACTGTGTTTTACACTTAAAACTAGCCCAATTAATAGTCATAAACTGTCATTGGTTTTGTGACACCCCAAAGCTTAACAGTGGTTTGAATTTCTAGGAATGGATTATATAAAGGAAAATTGTTTCTTTTATAGAAAAATGTATTACAGAGGACTTAAAAAAAGCTTGCACAAAGACTATAAAATGCGCTTACTGCATAGCCTATATTTCTGTTTTTGTCTCCAGGTTGCATACACAGCACTATTTCCTGAAGACATTTCATCAAACAAAGTCATCCTTAAAATCAGCGCCAAAGATGCTGACATTGGTTCCAATGGTGAAATACGTTACTCTCTCTATGGTGCTGGGAACAATAAATTTTTCTTAGATCCAGAAAATGGTAAGATGAAGACAAAATGTTTCCAAATAACCCTTTAATACTTGGACATCAGGGATGCACTTTCATTATTTTCAGTAACTACATGACATTTGGAAAGTTGGCACTTGTTCCAGTCCCTCCTGGTGCGCCACTTCTGAAGTAGTAGTTGTAGGAGGAAGGAGGGACATGTTTGCTACCAAACTGCATGTTGGGTTCAGGAAGGTGGATTTTGACTCTTTTGTTCTCCAGTGAGACCTCAATTAAGGCTGCAGGTGTATGGGGCACTCGTCCTGGAGTCTCATGGTAGAAAAGCAAGGAAGCTAGCAGCACAGTGCTCCTTCAGCTCTGGACATCATTTCCTCCACCTTGGGCTGGATGCATAGGCAACTAGAGCCTATATCGAGGACATTCCTTTTATATTTGAATTTAGGGGGAGAAAGAATATCAGTAATGTATTTGTGGGCTTGTGAAGTCTTGTCTATTTTACAGTTGGTTTGGAAAATGACACTCATCTCTGCTAAGATGTATATTCTGTGTTGGGTAAACACATACAATCAAAACTCAGTTTCCATGAATACAAATCCCACCTCTCTCTCTTTCTTAGAGATTTAATTTCTGTAATGACAGACTAAGTCCCTCCATGTGCAGGGCCTTCTCTCCCTGACTAGCGGGAGGCTGCGTGCCTGCTATTGCCATCATGACTGACAGAAGAGGAGGCGTTGGGAGATGTAAACAGTGTGTGGAGAGGGAACTGTTGCCCTCTTCAAGAAATTTTATATTGAACTGTGAATCTTTACAAAATTAAGCTTATCTTCTGATTGGTTATGAATGTTTACTGACATGATAATGTTTGGCAGTTGTTTGTGCTGGGGAAAATAGATCATGGATAAAGTCCTTGCAGTCTGAGCAAGCTCTGCTCTGGTTGCTGCTGCTGGTCATGGAAAAATAGGCCTTTGTGTGAGAAAGTCTGATATAAATTAGGTATTAGAGCAATTTTATGAACAGGGTGAAGTTGTAGGATGTGGAAGTCTACCCAGAGTGGCTTGCCCTCCCTGCACTTGTGTTGGTTGCTCATTTTGTTGGATGGAGAGGAGTGAAAAGTGACAATTCGATGAGATTTTATTTTGTTCATTGGAATAATCAGGGCCAAGTTTTTTTGTTGTTTTCTTGTTTGTCTTGTTCTGTTTTTTTGTTTTTGTTTTTGTTGTTATTTTTGTTTTGCTTTTCTGTAACTGGGAAATGCATGTTCTTGGATGCTCACACTATCTAGAATTAGTATTGTTGTTGCAGTAATAATGATGACTACTAATTCATTTTAGGTGAGCTGAAATCCTTGGCCCCTCTCGATCGAGAGAAAATCCCTGTGTACAACTTGGTTGCCCGGGCCACAGATGGTGGTGGCAGGTTTTGCCAGTCAGAAATCCATCTTATTTTAGAAGATGTTAATGATAATCCACCAGCATTTTCATCTGATCACTACACTGCATGTGTCTATGAGAACACAGCCACTAAAGCTTTATTGACAAGAGTCCAAGCCACTGATCCTGATGTGGGTAAGTGAATAATACTGCTAACAATAACTAATGCTCAGGAAAACCGTGTGGGTTCATGGAATTGTGATAAAGATTTTTTTTTTTTTTTTAATATACTTGCCTTTCCCATTTTCAGTACATTCCCAGTACATCAAAGTGGTCATGGCCAAGCTTGACATCATAGAGCTGTTAGCAGATAAACATTGCAGAACTAGCCTTTTTTAATGTTGATCAGTGATAGCAGTTGTGAGTTTTGGAGGTAATTTCCAACTTTTCTTCCTGCCGTTACCTCTTCTTCTGAGCCATGGTTCTGAATACCCAGACCTCTGTTTATGTGAGTAATATAGTTACACGCCATAGGGACATATACCTGATTAATCGCAGCTTAGCTAGAATTTTATACTGCTGTAACTCCCATTTGTTCCATCTGGTTACCTCACTGTTGTACACTGTGAATATGCATTATATATACTCTGTTTTTTTCACTAAACATTTCACTGTACTTTTGAAGTGTAACAGTTTATTGCACGAAGATCTTAACCTTGAAATCGAGGACCAATTCTAAATATTTTAAAGGGTTTATAGATAAAACAATGCAAAGTAAAACTTCAACAAATCTTGTTTTAACCCATTTGCATCTGATAACATAAATAAAGCCTTAATAGTTTGGATTTTTTTCTGCAGTTTTGGTAATGTTTTATAAAAAAAATGGCTTGCATAGCTTCAGGATAAAAAGCTGGCCTTTTATTGAATGAAAAATATATTCAATTTTAAGATGTTTATTGTCTAAAGCACAGTGGGTACTAGTGGTCTCAGTTTTTATTAAGGATGTTAGTATCAGTACAGTGATCAATATAAGGAAAACAAACAGTTGTTAGTATATTTATAAAGAGCTGCATCGTATGCTCTGGTGGAAAAATCGCAATTAAAATTTATGATACTGTCCTACAGCGAAACAGCAATTACTGGTGCTAAACTACTGAACAGTTTGAACATCCAAAGTTGTTGTTTTCCACTGTTGTTTTAATTATCATTTTTCTCACAGGTGAGGTGACATTGAAGAAGGGGAGGATACACAAAGAATTAGAATCAGAAGTTGTCAATAAAAGTTCTAGCTAGCATCAATGTTACATAATAAGATAGTTATAAAAAATATGAACAAATTGCTACATCTTTGTTCTGAAACAAGATAACTTAAAGGGAGGGATGTATGTAATGAAAAGGAAGGGGTATGTACTTTTTTAATGATTACACCTGAAAATCAAATAAGACACTGTATCATTATGAAAGTGCCTCTGGCTTGTAAAATTGGATTTTATATTAATCATGGTTCTGTTAGTCCATATGCTGGTTCCTTGCACAGTGAATGATTTTGGATTCTGTAATGCTCCCAACACAGAGATAAAATGTAGCTGTATTCCACTAGGATTTGGTGGTGCTTTCTCCTGAAAACATCTGTGGAGCTTCTAATGATCATAAAATCAATTTTTGACATTCAGCAAATATCTTATTATCAACCTTACCATTTGCCAGTTCTGATTCGGGCTGTGAAGAGCCATGTACCGTAAGGATAGGAATACCAGTGTCGAGGCTGGTGAGATAAAACTGGAGAGAAGTCAATTTGTGATCTGCAACTGCCTGCAGCTAAACATCATCTAACAAAAAAAACAAAAAAAAAGAAAAACTGAAAATATTGTGGTCAGATACTACTGGATAATAAAGGCATTTTGCAGATAACAAGGAAATGTTGTTCACAATGTTGGATTTGTGTTGTGCTCTTGATTGCTGGTAAAAATTCTGAACTCAAAATATCCTGGGAATTTTCAGGACTGGAATATAAGCTGTTTTATACATATGTAATTTGGATGTATGTTTAAAAACCACCTATACCAGCTGGACATTCTGAAGGAGAGCTATGAGAGCTGTGACTTTTTTTTTTTTTTTGGTATTATTCAGCCGAAAAAAAAAAGTTTTAGTTAACAAGCACTTAACTCTAGGAGCTCGCAAGTTCATTTTATATAACCTTTCCTTGTAGCAAGGAGTCAGAAATTAAAATCACTTGAAAGAGAGTGTACACATTTCTCTTTGATAAAATATATTAATAACATTAACATAAAGTAATTCTTTCTCCCTTCCTGCACTTTTAATATTTCCACAAAATAATATTGCCCATATCTCACCACCATCATGTTTGGAAATGTTCAAACTGACAGACATCTTAAAGACTTTTTTTTTCTTTTTCAGTTTGCTAGAGAAGTTTACAGGAAATGGTAATTTTTCCACCTCCCACTATCTTTACACCCAAGTGCCAAATTACTGCATTCTGTTCATATTAGGACAGTGGAAGATCTGGAGTGAATGATGGGGTGTAGTTATTGGTGTGACCCCATCAGACACCCACACCATCCACCTGCTTAAGTGATATTCAGGTTGCTCTAGTGCAGCAACACTGAAGAAAACATTCCTGAGGCTTTACAGCAAGCATGAAGTTAAAAAAGAAAGATAAACATCAAAATAAATGTGGAGCCTGAATTGCTACCTGACCCATAGGTGCCTACCCACTTCCAGTGCTTTTCACCTTTGATGCATGTAGCTGTTGTTGCAGTCTTGCTAGCAGAAATGGAAAATGAATGACAAAATGGACCCAGCTCAGCAGTGCTTTAAATGGCAGTTAGGAAGTCCTGCTTCAATAGCAGTTGCTTTATCTTAGGAACAACCTCCATGATCAGGCCTGTTCTTGTGCTGATTGATGGTGCAGCCCGCGGAAGGCAGCGAGCGCTCACCGTGCTCAGCAGGAGCAGGGGATCATCCACTCCGTGTTGCCCTGCTGCCCAAGCCATGGCTGGCACAAAGTCAACAAGACCTCCCAATTCCCTGCCCATCCAACCAGTATAGACAAACTTGCCCATTTTGGAGCCTGTGCCTTCTAAGGCATGCAGCCAACATGCAGGAAAATCCATCACTTTCCATCCCCATGCCTTGTCTCCAGCTCCTGGGCAGGATGTTGATCCATAGCATAGGAACGGTGAATATATGCAAGCTGCGAGGAGCTAATCCATTCTCAGGTTGCAGACTCGCAAGCCAGAGCTTGGAGTATCTCAAAGAAATACAGAATTACAGAATTCAAAGTGTGCTTCTTCCTAGATTAGCAGCCAAGGCACTCACCAGCTCACTTGCCTCAGTCAGGCCTTACTGTCTGCTTTAATTTTTGATGTAAATTGTTTTGTCTGTGCTTTGAGTTTGCCTCAATTTATGGTCCACTTTTTAGACAGAGTCCACCTTGCTTTTGTGACATGTGTGAACAGCACACGAGACAGGCAAGACCCTCCCTGTGCAATAAAGATGAGGGCCATACGGTGCACATGGTGACGAGTCAGAGAGGAGGCATGTAGGGTTGGGAAGGTCTTGTCTAGAAATGAGCCTCATGGCTTTGTGGATGCAAAGATGCTGTGCCGTCAGGCTCCCAGGGCAGCGCGCGGTAGGGCACCTGAGCTGGAGGAAGATTAATTACAGATGACGTTTTCCAATGCTTACAGAAATATGGAAATATTCTACCATATCTAACAGCAGATCTTACAGCATTCAGAAATGCAGCCTAGGAAAATATTGTAGTACTTTCTTCAAAGTGTTCTCTCACACTCGTGGAAGGGCTTCCTGGAGTTACAGATCCGTACTAGCTTTCAAAGGGAATGTAGCCTTGCAGCAAAACACAGAACACTCGGAGGTTTATTTGACTGTTTTCTACTCTTGTCCTGCAGTACTGTATTTTAGGTGAGTGGTATACTCATTTAGGGGTTCTTTTATGTGCTTGGCTTGAGTCATGCAGGACTGGTACTGAATCGCTCACTGAGTTCTTCTCTCTTTCCTCTGACTGTGGATGTTATTCCTGGGATGTACTGAGGCAGGATAGGGTGCTTCCAGGCAGCAGAGAGGGAGGCAGTGTGCTTTGGGGAAGTGTTTAGTGCTTAGGCTGCTTGGGATTTGCCGTGTGTGTATGCTGCAAGACCAGATGTGTGTGCTGTGCTGGTCGCAAGCCTGCAAGCTCCGCCTCATGGCATTGGGGACATTCTGCAGGTCATGGGGCCTCATCTGTCTGGGTGAACCTCTTAGGTTGCCCCATCCCCAGGTCCCTGAGTGAGATGATGTGTGGCAAACAGGTGGACACTCAGAGGTATGAGAGCGTAGCCCATTCACAGCAAGGCTTGGCTAGTTTAAAAGAGCAAGAAGAGGCTGGAAAAAGAAGCCCAAATTAGCAAGTATTTTGTCTACAATGGGAAAAAGCAAAGAACGTGCAGAGGTGTCTCTGCTTGAGCAGGAGGATTGAAGTAAATGATCTCCAGAAGTCTCTTCCAACCTCAACCATTCTGTGATTCTGTGATCTCTGTTTTCTCATGAACAGTCAGAAAAACTTCAGTATTTGAAGCTGGTGCAGTTAAGTAGATTTGAGGGAGAAAGATGGGTGTTGCAATCCTAGTTCAGTGAGCCAGGATAAGACCTGAGGCTCTCTCATAGACAAATTTCTACAACCAAGTTATACAGGTCAACCTATGTGTCTTAATTAGGCCATTATTTAAGAGTTATATAGAGTTAAATACTAATTGGGCTGAGATCTATGAGACTGACTCTGTAATCCTGTGATTAGTGCATTTGCCTTCCATGTGGAGAACCTAAATCAGTCAAGTCTCTAATCAGCCTGGTTTTCTGTCAGGGGAACTAAATATTCACCCCTTCATGCAAAATGAAAGAGCTGCAGCAGAAGGGACTCGGCCCTCCTGGTGAAGCCGCTCAGCTACCTCAGAAGGAGGGTATCTCCTACCTTCCTCCACCAAGAAGCATAAGGAAGCAAATTTCCTAGTAAGCATGTGGACATTCTGGTGAACACGGGGAAGGAGGATCATTTTCTTCCTGCTTCAGAATGAAAGTTTTATCTTGGATTTCAAAGAAAACTATGGCAAAACTGATGCTTCCCATCAAGGTTTAGTCTCAGTGAGTTTGGATGTTTCAGTAACGATAGTCTGTCCCCACCCCAATCTCCAAAAAAATAAAAATATCCCTGAAAACCTGCAGCAACAGTGCAAGTTCTTAAGAAATAAGAAATGTGTTTTCTAGGAAACAATCATCTTTAAAAAACCTCTTCTGCTTTAGTCAGTCCAGTCTGCGATATCCTGTGTTCATGTCTAGACAGGTAGCTAGTCAAATATGGTGTATCATATTTTTTGTCTTGTTACAGACCTAAAATTATACTTGCAGTTATTCATAGATGTCTTCTCCAAGGAGTCTTAAAGAAAATGAAGAAATCATTAAAATTTAAATGAAAAAGAAATATGTGCAAGAAATAAAGGCCAAAGGATACAGGCAATTCTTTGGGGCTTATTAGGCTAAGCACTTGTCCGAAGAAAGTAGCATCAAGTGAAATATGGGAAAGAAATTTCTTCTTTGGATGTTTCCATGGATGTTTCAACAACACGTGATTGGAGGTAATGAGTAAGGACCCGTGACGGGCCCTGCTCTTGGCTGGATGAGGGCAGTGGAGTCGGATGCTCACAGAGCTGCTGGGCTTGGAGGAGGGCTCATTACTGCCTGGTGAGACCGCGAGGACGTCAGAGAGGAGTGCGAGGTAGTCGGAGCTTGGTTCAAGTGCCATTCTCTAACTTATGCAGAATAGCAAGTGACAAAATAACAAAAACATCAAAACATATATTGATTTTTGTCATTTACTGGCAAAGTCAGTGTACAGCAAATCCCTGCTTTGTGTGGGGGCTTTTATTCATGTTAGACAGCTCCCTTAAAATGGATCTATAAAGTTTTCAGGATTATGGGTCTGAAAAAGAAGAAAACAAAGATTCAAACATAAATAAGAAGAGTAGTAGATATAATAGGGCAGAAGATTTACTAGAATCAACTGCTAGATGGATAGCTCAGGCAGTGAAGTAGCATCAGCTAGATGGATATGTCTGATTATTCTCTGGACGTTTGTGAAATAATGTGACAAGGTATTTTCCAGAGGAAGATTCCTTCTCTTTAAAATATAGATGGAGCCTCCTATAAGTCATCTCTTTCACTCACTGCCTTAAAAATAGCCCAGGGGTTAGTGGACATAGAAGGACATGGAAATCGAAAATTATTACTTCCTTATTAAAGAATCAATCAGAAATAAAAAAGCATATGAGTTAGCATAGCTCTATAGCCTGGTAGGTGATTGGGTTCTGGTCTGTATTTCCCATAATGTTATATCCAGGACCTGTTCAATGAAAAGTGGTAGCTTTATAGCCTGGTACTCCTGCCTGGGAGGCAGGAGCCTTGTGTGTCATATGTAGAGTGGAAAGGCAGGCTTTACATCCTTCAAGTAAGGCATAGAAAAGTGACTGAATTATGTGAGAAAAACAGAAATGCCAGTGTGGGTTGACCAATCCAGAAAACACCAACACATCCAAGCTCAGACAAAGAATTTTCAGGAGAAAATCTAGGTTTTGCACTTCTTAAAAAGGTAGAAGCACTTCTAGGAATGTAGTGATGCAGAACTTTGGGCCCATAAAAATAAAAAAAAAAAATCACATCTTGTGGTGTTCAGGTTTATCTACTGTTAGGAGGCAAACAAACAAGGTGTTTTGGGATCATGGCAGGGAAGTTATTAGCCTGCCTAAACAAACTCTATTCCATGTTCTTTACCTTTTCTCCCATGCCTAGACACGTAGGTGACCAAACTCTGTAAGCAGACAGTCAGGTTTGCTCCTATTCTTGAATCCTGCTTCGAGCCAGAGATTTAAAGCTGAAAATAGATAGCCGGGGAACTTTCTGAACACACAGACACCATGGCAGTAATCATTATACATGTATCCTGTTGCGCCCCCACACTGCAATGTGCTTATCGTGGTAAACAGAGTCCTCTTGCTCAAGTCTGGAAAAAGATAAACATTAAACAGGAGGAATGGGGGAGTGTGACTTCAGTTTCCAGAAAAACGAAGAACAAATAATCGAGTTTGTGAGCATCAATAGGGTATCAAAGAGACAGCTGAAAGCTAGTCTCCAGTCAGCAAGCAAATGTCATCAAACCAATCTTATTTCTTTCTGCAACATACTGAGAGGCTCCATGGAAAGGAAAGAAGCAATATGTGTCATACAGCTTAGGCTGTGTGAGGTTTCCGAAAACGTATCCCAGGACATTTTTATAAGCAAGCTAGGGAAATATCATCTAAATGAAAGTATTATCAGATAAGCTTGCAATAGCTGTGACACCAGAGGGATGGGTTAAGAAAGGTACTGAATCTAGTTCTGAGCTTTCTTTCATTCATGACTGGACAAGAAGGTATAAAATCTGTGCCATTAAATGGCAGATGCAAGCACCCAGGATAGTACAAAAGCAGTGAGATTAAATCAGGAAATGTGGCCTGGAAAAATACTATGCAATTACTAAAATAACCACGATATCCTGTATTTAGATAAGGATCAAGTACACCAATATTGTCTGGCTATTAACTGATTAAGCAGCAGAACTGTGGAAATGCTCTATTATAGTGGTCACAAGCTGAATACGTATGTACCTTTTGTACAAGTGTGGAAAAGAAAATATTTTAATTAGATGGGTAAGCAAGAGGGAGTTTGTAAAATCAGAGGCATATTTTTTTCTCTCTACTTGGTGGTAGCAAATCCTGAGTTGAAAAACTGTGTTCAGTTTTGGGTTCATCATTCCCAGAAAGACGAGGGCTAGCTGGAGATTCACCACAATGATCACAGGTCTGGATAACACCAGCTACCAGCAGACATGAAAGCAGTTGGAGGTGAGGGGGCGCTGAAGAAAAAAATATTGCAGAAAAACGTTATAACAACCTTCAGGTGTCAGAGAATAAGCTAAAAGGAGAAAGGAAATGGATTTTGGAACTTTTCTCTTTCTTTCTTTTTCGGGCCATTTTATTTTTATTTAATCTCTGCAAAAGGTCATAGAAAGTTTTTAGTTAAAAGGAATGTGAGCCGTTGAAGTACATTACTCAAGGAGGTTGTGGATAGGCCACTAACTCTTAGAGAAAGGAATATCTTTAATTCATTCTGTCTCTGCACAGAGGTAAATTAAATGACCTCGTAAGAGTCTATCCTTCTGTTCCATCATTTCTATGAATTTCTTTCATTTTTGAGATTTCCGAGGCATTTTAAACAATATAGGAGAAGCGATTGAGATGTATGAAGAGGAAAATCCTACCTCCTGGATTATGTAGCCTGAATAATCCCTGTGTTTAAATTGGGTCACTGAAACATACATGTCTATGTATGTGTATACAGATGTACACACTCGATCGATTGCTGCAGATCAGTATTTTAGTACGATACAACATTGCCCAACATCAGATGCAGTGTTACCACAGCCAGTGGTAACATCCAACTGGTGCTAATGCCGATGATAACTATACAGCCTCCTCCACTTTAAAAAATACTCAAGTCTATGCCCGATCAGTATGATGATGTGAAACACCCAAGACCATTGATGAAAGCAAGTATTCAGTCAGGCCAAAACCCTGGCTAAATAAATCTCTGCTGGAAAAGACGGAGAGAAAGAACCAACCATCCCGACCCCTTCCCTCACAGTGCAGACAGTGAAAGGTGTCACAATACTAAAAGGCTATGCCTACCGTATATGTCAAATATTTGCATCTAATAATAGGTTAGTGTCTTTACCTCTTCATCTGTGGCTATGTTTTGATCTTACGGTACCGTGATTCCCTTGGAGGACATGTGTGAGAAGAGGCTTTCATGAGGTCAGGGCCATCATCCCCCATCAAGAAGTTGGCCGAAGCAGCCGAAGCTTGTCTTGGTAAAGGTAGCATGGATTGAACTTGGACAGCTTTTCTGCTTAAGTTGTAAAAATCGCTTGAAATTTCCTACCTTATGAGGCTATAGATTCTTCTGCAATTGAGCAAGGTACTTCTGGCAAGATTTCTCTTTCATCTTAAAATGATGGAGTAGCATATTATAAAATTTGGTTTATTATTTGTCTTTTGTGCCTTGTTTGCTGCTAATGAAGCCGTGGCCTTTTAACTTTCAGTAATTGGTGTTGTGGTTAATATTTGTGTAGTCGGGAAAGGCCAGAGGTTCATGCCAATGTTAATAATCCCACCAGGAAACAGGCAAGAGGAAGCACAATAATCAGCCATCATTTTTACAAATCACTACTAACTTGAGAATCAGTAGCTAATTTTAAAGTTTTCTTTCTGAGCAGCTTTCTATTTTACTTCTTATTTGTTTGTTTATAATGCTTGCCATTACCTCTTTCCCAAGGTTTTCAAAAGTGACCTCTCCCGAATCTTCCTTTCTGAGTTTCTTATGAAACTCCTGTTAGAAATTAGCAGCTAACAAAGTTAAACTTCATTTTCCTCACATAAATAAGAAAGAGGTAGGTAGGATACCTGCACTTGGGGAAACACATTAGATGATGAATTTCAGGTGATAGATGAAAGCAGGAAGGAGAAATATACTGTGAATTGACTTTAATGTATATAAGTCTTAATTTCTGTGGTAAACGGTCATCAGGAAAAGCCCACTACAAAAATTCACTGTCAGATGGGGACTGTGTCTCCTGCGATAATGCTCAGCCCTTTGTCGATGTCAGTCTGGATCAACCCATGTTGTAACTCCAGCATTTTCAGTCGAGTTAGACGAGGAGAAAAGTGATCCCTATATTATAAAGAGAGGCATTTTATTTGCCTGGTGCTGTTTGCAGTAGTAATGACACACAAGATGTCATTGTGTGACATTCGGTACATGCTCCTTTGTTTTAGCAGAGAAGAAACAAGGAAAAAAAAACCTGAAGGATTGCATTTGTGGTAGTAAAAAGCTGTAAGTTATACAAGCTCTTCAATCAGAGATTTGGCAAAGGACAGTATTCTATCATATGCTATTACAAGTCTGAATATAAAGCAAAATAGCTTATTCCTTTATTTAAAAAAGTACTTCAATCCTCTTAGAGTAATAATAATGCCTGCAAAGCTTTCCATATTCAAACAGCTTCTGTTAGTGATTGACACCTTAGAAATTGCAGAAGTTCAGTGGGTGAATAGGCAGAACACAGTTTGCAAACATTAATCCCCCGACAGCTGTGGGCAAGCACGTGGAGGGATTGCTCTCGTCACCCATGCGGGAGCACAGGCGCTAAAGCAGCGGTTTCCTTTTCACACAATTATCTCCTTTGAAATCACAACAGTCTCTGCCATCCTCTCTATGGCAGAGCAACCACTGACACACACTGGTGGAAGCTTATTTCTCAGTAGATGATAGCCCATAAGGCTCAAGCATTTTGAATCTCAGTAGAAATAACTTCCTACCTCATCTGTGCCTCCTGCCTATTTTGTTGCCAGCCTCAGATCCAGAAGCTGAGTGGAGACAACGACTGATAAAATTCAGCATTTTTCTTCTAAGTGCTTTTCCTGCAGCAGCTTTTCACTGGGTGCATTTTCCTCACAAGAACCAAGCATTAAAATCCAGTCCCACAGACCACTTAAGGAGCAAAGCAGCAGGTGGCTGATATCTATATTTCCTTTCCTCCTCCTGTGCCTGAAAGTCATCAAGGACTGTTATCTGTGAGGGTCCCAGCTGAGATCTTCCGATACTGGTCTTGTCTCTCTTCATATAAGATAGCAATTCCACCTACAAGAGCCTTTCCTCCAGGCCCCATGGGAAGAATAAGACTGTTTTCATCATCAAACCTTTTTTTTTTTTTTTTTTCAAGAAAGAAGAAAAATTTGTCTTCAAGAAATAAGACTCTTTAAATTTCTGCCTAGCAATGCCATATCTTAGAATCCAAAACTCTATAATGTCTATCTGAATTGGCTTCTTTGTGATATCACTAGCAACCATTTTTAAAAGAACTGAAGGAATATTTTGTTAATTAATGAATGCGACCATATATAGCAGAGGCCAAGGGGAGTGGTCTGTTTTGATCAGATTGTAGTCACCAGGATTATAGCTTCTTCTGTGTAAATTCATTCCACGTGTTGTCAGGTTATGCCTCTCTCCCACTCTCCTATGCAGGATCTTCTTGCTGAAGTTCTGAGGTGTTTCAAGACACGAGTCATGGGTAAGCACAGAAGAACATACTGTCCACATTTTCTGTATTATGCTCAGATACTGACAGGAGATTGGAGTCTTTGTGCTGGAGAAAAAGAATAAACCCAGGCTAAATCTCTTACACAGTCGTGGACACATACACTTGGAAGGTGTGTGCTAAGGTCCCTGCTCCAGAGAAATGCTCAGTTCTATATGGAAACTGGCAGATACTAAGACAGTCCCAGCCCAAACTACTAAATAGCTTTATGGATGAATCTTGTGTGTAGGTTTGGGTGTTCAACTCCATGCTCTAAATCAGGACAAATCCAGTTTTCTAGCGCCTCAGGGGGGATCTCTAATCATGAACTGTTCTGGTCATGTCCATCCTTCTTTGTAAGTGGAGGTAGGAGTGGAGTCTTGGCAGAGGAAGATGATCCGCTGCCAGGAATATGGACCCATCTCCAGCCATTCAGACCCTCAAAACCTTCTAATTTCCAGTGCTTTTTGTGCTCCTTGCACTATTTTCAGCTGAGTTGGTTAATGAGTGCTGAATATCCATACAAACATTTGAATACACATGTGGAGAGCTGAGCGAAGTGGTGACCGTGGTTTCCAGCAGGTTGCAGGGTGTTCGGGGTCTGGGTGTTTGAAGATGTGGAAGAGTCTTGGACTAACTTCCATGCTGAGCTCCATTCTCCTGTGTGCAAAAGGCACAGCTATGGATTTTTATGCCCTCCTTGCCTGTCTTGCTGTTTTCCTGAGGGAAACAGCTGATCTTTATAACATTTGTGATACCTTGGTGAATAGAGATGTGATTAAAAAAAAAGAAGAGGAAAAGAAATGCTGGCTCGTTACAATATTGGCACTTAAACTTTTATTTATTTTAAAGACTTCTGAATGTTTGAAATACACCATGGTGTCACAAGTACCATATAAAAACTTTATTCCCTGAAGAGGCCAGATAGTGATTCCTAATGCTACCTGAGCTGGAGCTTTGGAGCCGCTCTGGCTTTTATGTGAGCTCCGTTGAAGAAGAGAGTCCCCAGCTCCCCCTTGTGAGGATCTTCCGCTCCTGCTACGCCAAGCAGAAAACAAATGTGATTTGCGCTGCTTTTGATCAGTCATTTCTACAGTGCTTTGCTGCTGCTGGAAAGCAGAATAATAGTGTCACCAATTTTGAATTAACAAAATATGCCTAGAAGGCATTGGTAGCTCTTGTTCAGCTGATTAATGTCAGGCTTGTAAAGCCTGTTCTCTCCCTCCAAAAGGGCAGCAAATGCTCAAGCATGAGATGTTACAAACAGAGACTCACCAATTTAGTGGATCTTGGTGTTTTAGTTACAATCTCTTAGTGCCGCACTCAGGACCAAAGTATAAAATAAAGAGGCATCAAGGGAGCTCGAATGAGGTTGTATCTGTACTCACTTTTAATTAGATTTGAAATGGCTATCCCACTTAGTGCAGCAGAGAGCCAAGGCACTGCCTTCCCCTCAGGCCTTATTACTGGCAACAACTTTCACATTGAGATGTGCGTGTTCAGCAGCTGCGTGAATAGGATTTATGTGTTGGGAAATACAGGCAGGATCTGAAAAACGCAGGATATCGTTGTAAAATTCAATGTCTGTTCTCAAATTGGGAGGAAGGGCACTTTCTTTGCAAAATGCAGGAATTCTTTGTTCTTGCAGGAATTCTTTGGTGCAGCTTTTGTCTAACAGATATCATCTTATTATGCTAATGTTTTGCTTCTCAATAGTGGAATCAGGGCAGCATCAGTAGCAGTGCGTATTATACCACCCGATATATATTTTTATGAGTTTAGTTTTTCCTCATGGACATTTCTATTCCTTCAAGATGTGCTCTTAGCCATTTTATTTTCAGCACACTGCCTGTCTCATTCAATTCAGCTGTAAGTTTTCCTGGGCAAGGACCATATCTGGATTCTATTTCATTATGTAGGAGTTCTGCAAAGTGGTGGGTTTGTTTTTTTTTTTTTTTTTCTTTGTCTTAGGTTTTTGTTTGTTTGTTTTTCAACGTCTCATGCTGAAGGAACAAATCTAACTTATCCCCAGGGATTTGTCAAGTAAGAAGAACATGTCCTTACCTTCCAAACTTTCAGCCATACTGTCTCCTCAGGTACACCTACGTTCGTTCACTCTAACCACATTGGAAATGATCACTGTAACAGCAGATTTTGCTTAGTTTTCCACTAGAAATGGAGAGGGGATATTTTTTTCCTACTGTTCCAATTTTCACATCTATTTCTCTTTCAGGTGCGAACAGGAAAGTTGTCTATTCCCTGGCAGACTCTGCAGATGGTTACTTCTCAGTCGACCAGTCATCAGGAATCATTATTTTGGAGCATCCACTTGATAGAGAGCTACAGTCCTCATATAACATCAGTGTAAAGGCCTCAGACCAAAGCATTGTGCTGACCTTATCCTCATTTGCCACCGTCACTATTACAGTACTAGATATTAATGACAATCCCCCAGTGTTTGAAAGAAGAGATTATCTTGTTACGGTACCTGAAGACACCTCACCTGGCACTGAAGTCCTTTCTGTTTTTGCTACAAGCCAAGACATTGGTACTAATGCTGAGATCACTTACCTCATCAGATCTGGGAATGAGAAAGGAAAGTTCAGGATTAACTCAAAAACAGGTTTGTAAAGTGGCTTTTATTTGTAGTGCCTGAGAAAAACTGCAATACTTTGAGTAGATCTGTTGGATGCAAACAGATGCAGAGCCTGCCAGTGTGTAATTAGTTTCACCTTTACAAATCAATTTTACTGTAAAAACTGATGTAAATTACAGTTACGCTCAACTGCCCCAACTCTAGTGGAGAATCCCTTTCTCCAGTAGTGTGCTGTTGAAGTCAGCATTGATGTGACATCCCAATAGCCAAACCTTGCAGTTATGAGCCCTTAAAATATTTAAATGGTTACCATTGAGAAAAGCCTCGGTAATCTAGACCTTGGCAATCATCAGAGGACCAAGTAATTTACAATCCTAATATGTCAGACAGTGACTGTAGAGTATTCAGCTATCAGTGGTTGCACTAAGTTAGATTGTTCCTGATCTGTGTTGTCTGACAATTGACTCCAACTGTGCATTTTTTGGTTAACGTGACAAACGTAGAAACACGTCACTCCTGCTTTTTAAGAAAAGTTAAGAACTGCTGCCTTATTTGAATCTTGTTTTTAATAGGCTATGTTCTTTATCCTTATTGAGGTTTTAATCCAGCAACGAACAGTAATCTGTGATTCTTCTGCACTGTAGTAGATTCTTCTTTCTGTAGTAAATTCCCTTATTTTCGTAATATTCAGAAAGACCAGTACAAACTTGCAGCCTGAACTTCAGACCTGAGCAATCTTAGTTTTGAAAGGTGAAGGTAACACTTGTCTGAATGCTTCTGTAATCTGGAAAGTCTCAAGATGATGCAGGGTATCCTTTATATGACTGCAAGCAAAAATCTCCATCCTCTCTGCAGGCCACTTCTAAGGGACTTAAAATAACATAATTGAGTGTTATCTGTTATCTTCATAATGTTGATTAGTGCTAACAAAATTTAAATATAAATATGCCTAGACAGCAGTATTTAACTTCACATTTGACAATGGAGCCAAGAAGATAAATCAATAAAAACCCATGATGAAGCTTAATCACATAGGAAAAAAAATCCTATTTATTATTCATTAATGTGTGACAGCTCCATTATTATCAGTTTGGAAGCAGGAGCTGAGATTCCAGACAGCTGTGTGCTGATGCAGCATGCTTGATCGAGGCTTGAAAAATAATGCTTCTCATACCATTTATCAGTGGAACCCCCTGCTAGCCTTTTGGAAGCTTCTCTTCAGGGCTCCTGGTTTCAACAAATTGTGCTGAAAGGTGGGATTAATTTGCAAAGAGTCCAGATGGGATTAAGAATAATGATCTGAAGTCTATAACACTTGAGTTACAAGGGAAAAATAAAGACATTGAGGCTATCTAAGCTAAAACAGCAAAGGGATGATGAGAGTATCCAGAGGTGTAAAAAGTAGCTGCAGAAAGGAGGAGAATAAATTGTTCTCCATGTCCCCTCATGAGAAGTCATGAATGGGTTTACATTGCCTGTGGATGATTTCTTTTAAATGATAGGAAGAAAGTCCTTACTGTAATGATAGCTAAGAACATGAGTGTATTGCCTGAGGAAGTTGAGAACCTGATGCTATTGGACATTTTTAAGAACTTGTATATAATTTGAAGAACTATTAGGTCTAGCTTGGACAGCAACTGAATTAAATGATTTTTGAATTCCCATACATGCTTGCTCCTAACTAGTCTATGCTAAAAAAGATTTGTCTCACTGAAGTTACGGTTTTACTTTAATGCTGCCGTGCCCAGGATTACCTCCTTCAAAGCATTGCTAGTAATCTATGCAAAAACAAATGAACAAACCTTTTTGGAAAGATTTTGGATATACTGGAAGCAAAGAGATCACATGTATGAAAAGCATTTCTCTCCTAGAGGAGGTCTTGGTGCACTAGTTAATGGGTTTACTGGCTAAATCCATGCTTGGTCACCCAAATTATAGAAAAATGATCTCTCAAAGGTGTTAATGCCTCATTCATTACATTAAGTCATGCTTAAGTATTGTTAAAATCAGACCTTGCTGATGAAGGCTGCTTTGCTGATCCAGTTTTGCAAGCTTAGTTTTAGTTTGGTAGAGGTGGAGGTCCATTGCCTTGTCAGTGATTTCCAGACTCTGTATCTAGTTCTTCCAGTGAGTCTGTGGATGAGCTGCGTAAATGGGTAGACTGTGGTGCCTCACTTCTGATGAAAGTTATGATGGAAGTAATGTTCCTGAGAAATCATTAACTAACTGCTGCATGTCTTTTGAAGATCCTCTCATCAGAGGCAACCCAAGTGCAATTTACATCATTCTTTAATCAAACAACAGCTGGAGGAATATGACTAAACATTTTTTGACAATATTGCAGTTAGAATAGCATGGTGCATATTTATACTGCAGTAATAAATAACATGCAGTATTGTTTACTATAGTCAAATACTTTAATCTACAGCATTATTTGTCATTTGCTGTCTATTGATATTCCCTCCCTTCCTTCAAAGGAGCCATCTCCATTTTAGAAGCTTTGGATTATGAATCGTGCAAGGATTTCTACTTGGTGGTAGAGGCAAAAGATGGGGGAACTCCAGCCCTGAGCGCCGTTACGACAGTGAACGTGAACGTGACGGATGTTAATGACAACGCGCCACAGTTCAGCCAGGTGGTCTACAGTGCAGTCATCAGTGAGGACGCGGCCATCGGTGACTCCGTGATAATGGTCAGTTCAGCATGTGCACAGGATGCACCGCGAAGCCTTCTGGCACATTTCATAAAATACTACTGCACTAATTAATACTGATAACTGCTGCATCTTGAATCCCTGGACCTGTTCTCTAGCTAGTGTTCCCTCTGCTACTGCTTTCCAGACAGCTGCCAGTTTTCAACAAAAAAAAAAAAAAGAAATAGTAGCAGAATGTTTCTGTTTTTTTTGTTTGTTTGTTTGTTTTCCCATGATATGCTGTCCAAGAACAATGCTATGTTTAAGGCATCGTATTTCTTTAGTCAGAACAGCTGGAAACAAGTAAGCTTTATTGGGAAGGCAGAAATCAACTTTTCAGTGAAATACATCATATTTGTAAGTAGTTGACCCGGAATGCCAGAACAGACTCACCCAAAACTCACAATAATCTCATCTTGCAGCTATTGGCTTCAGAAGTAAAGGGTTAGATTGAATACTAAGGTTAAAATATTTCAAGGCTTTAATGTTAGAATATTAGAAAAGTGCAAGAGGAGTAAAACACACTTCCAACCAAATCTTAATCAGCTTGATGCTGTAATGGTGCACAGCACATGCATATGTACCTCCTCTGACAAAATATGAAGCCCCACTTTGGGGAGTTTGAGCAATCAAAGTAGCATACAGATGGTATAATACTTGTTTTGCTAATTTTTACTCTTCTCTCCAAGTTGATAGCAGAAGATCTGGATAGTCCTTTGAATGGCCAGATTCATTTTTCCATAGTGAGTGGTGATCAAGACAACGAATTTTCAGTTGATCCTGGTTTGGGCCTCGTGAAGGTTAAAAAGAAATTGGACAGAGAAAGGGTAAGGCAAGCGGGACTTCTTAATTTACAATGACTTGCAGATGTATATTGATTTCAAATCTGCTGCTGGCTAATTGTGAAGAAGCTGCTTTTTCACTCTGTACTGCTCATCCAAGATGTTCCAACAGTTCTTCCTAGTGCTGTGCTAATTCCTTCCCACCCGAAACCCGTCCTTGCTCCTGTCTACAAGCCAACTGCTCTGCTAGAGTTCCCACCCCACACCAGCACAGCAGCTGAGATCAGGTTGGGGAAAACAAAGCAGCTTTGGGTTTCCCCCGTGGTGGTACCGACAGCTGTTGCTGTGCTAATGAGCTGCCTCCTCTGTCCTGCGCGCGCGGTCGTCCGCGTGCAGCCGTGGATGCCGCCGGAGTGATCACAGCGCGCTGCAGACTGCGGCACCGAGCACAGAGCTGAGACCTCAGCGGTTAATTAGCGCTCTGCAAAACATGTCACTGGGGAGGTGATGTTACAAAGTGCCCAGGCTGTACCAAAAGTGAGGGAGTGCTTGATTAAACAGATTCTACTGCTTTGTTTGCTCACTAGATTATTCATCCAGGGTGATTTATCACCATTTTGCCATAGTTAGCAATTAGCAGCTTTGGGGGAAGAAAAAAAAAACACAAACAAATACAGTTGCCTGTGCTACTATCAGGACAGGAAAGTGCTGCCTGGCTTCCAAGGTCCTGCAGCACAGAGATCTGTGTCTCACCCCTGCAAACAGTATATTACATTCTGAAAGCAAGGGAAGCCAAATGCTATCTGTCGGATGTGGACTCAGCTGGAAAAGCTCCCTAAAGAGGCCTGGCCACTATTTAAAACAGAGGCACATATCCTTTCTATATGATCATGAAAGCAGGATTAAATTGTCTGTGTTTGGTATTCCCCTGGTGGAATAACTTTACTACAGATTGTTGAGGCCAAAGAAATAGCAAAGAACATGCACACCCATTACAATGAGATGTTTTTCTAAATATGTAAGTTTAAATTCTTAATTTGATTTATTTAGTTTCTGCCTTTCACATTGCTGTAAAGTATATGTATGTATGTGTGTTTAGAGACCTACATGTCACTTTTACCCAGCCTGTGTGTGCATTTAAGAACAACTCTGTTGGATGTGCAAGCTCCTATGTTTGTCTTGGTTAAAACAGGCTGTGATATTGTCTTTTGCTTTGCATCCTTGGCACATTTCCTGGACTCAGGTGCCTCTGACTCCTTTGGGAAAAAAATGAGACATGATGTCCCATCTGCTGTAATTCACCAAAGACATTGCTGACTCCCAGGTTTCTCCAGTTGTTTAAGGAAACTCATTTCCAGAGCTGTCATTCTGGGAAATCTTGAGTTTTGCCATGTACCCTTCTGCAATCTGTGCAAGTGAAAGCAAACACAAAATTTGAAAAAGGGCCCACACCACTGTCAATTCTGACCTTAGCTAGCCTAAGAAATACACAACCATAAAGGAAAAAAGTAAAGATTGACTCTTTCCGTCACCCAGATTCTTCTTCCCCGCCACTGCCCTTGCATCCTTCCAAATCGCAGTCTTTCCCTTCCCTACAACCTCCCAGAAAATGTGTTCCCTTTTTTCTTAGCGTGGTCCCACATCCCAAAGAGACCCTGTGTTTGTAAGCTCGAGTGTTTCTTTATCTAGAAGGCAGTTAATCTTTCATTCTCTCCAACTAAGAAGGATTCATGGGCAGATATGTCAGCAGAGCTCCCTTAGGAGCATGAAGTAAAAGACAGTCATAAGGCATAAGGAGCCCAGCATAAGGATGCAGTTCATAAAATGAAACTGTCATCCATAAGCTGTGCAGAGACAGATTTTGTGAAATGTAGCATACACTCACATCTCACACCCATGAACACAGGGATGAAGGGTGAAGTTCGCCATGGGTGCTAGCAAGTGGAACTGCTCTGTGCTGCCCACGTAATGATGAGCAATTTTGGCTGTTGCTAACAAGCAGGCTCAAAGCAACCCTTATCTTCTGCTGAATGGAGGCTAATATCCTGTTGCTACAGAGACTGTGTTGTCCCTGCTAATCCCAAATGTTTCTCAGTATATTTAAGCCACCTGCCTGTAAGCTTTATCTCGGTTCTCCATCACCATGTTAGAAATAGTGTGTCAAATTGAGGCTTACTCTAATAAGTAATTTATACATTATCTTGGAAACCAACCGTAAGAAAAACAGAGTCGGGTTGTCTATTCTAGCTGCCACCTAGGGAAGCTGAACATGTTAGCTAAAAATCGTGACAGCTCAGTTTGGATATTTCCTGTTTCCTTTTTTTTTTTTTTTTTTGTCTGTCTCTTTTTTCAGGTATGCATTATCTGCTATAATCTGGTTATTTTAATACTGTAAAAGAGTTAGATTTGTTGATAGTCTTATAAAACAGAGGTTGGAACACAGTATGATAATAAAGAGGATAATATTATACAAGGGCAGGAAAGGTATTGGGGCCAAACAGCTTTCCTTAGAAAATGGTAGATGATTTGTTGGATGTAAGAATATACATTAAAAATGAGGATCACATTCACATTGATTTAATGTTTTCACTTTTTTGCAGATATCTGGTTATTCATTAGTTATTCAGGCAAGAGACAGCGGCATCCCTCCTTTGTCGTCATCTGTAACAGTCAACGTAGACATTTCTGATGTGAATGATAATAGCCCTATGTTTACTCCTGCTAACTATACAGCTGTAATTCAAGTAAGTTTATCCGGCACATCAAAAACTTCTCTGACCTTTAAAATAAGAAAGCATTTGGTTTTACTTAAGTAGCTTTTGATGATTTATCTGCCAAAGACATATCAAAAGATTTTATTTAAAGAAAAGGTAAACCTGTCTGTCTTAACTCTTTGATAAGTTTCTGTTTGCCGAGGTTCTCTTATATCAGCATCTGTCACACATTTTACTGTTCATTCTTGTTGTGCCAGAAAATATAATCTGGCCTCAAAAATTTGCCCCTTTCCCGATCCCTGCCATGCAGCAGCGCCGGCTGCCATCTCACTCCGCATCCCTCCTGAGAGGGAACTGTCGCCCCTTCCTGAGACAAAGAATTAGCTGAAATGATAAATGAAGTCTCAGGTCCTTCCAGTGCAGAGGATGGAGGTGGAGAGTGAACAGAGTCCGTGAAATTCTCTTTTCTGTCTGGGAAACTCTGGGTAGAGTTTCTGGTTTTTAGATGAGTAGCTGTGAGAAGCTCAAATACATTAATAAAGTCAGTGCTGGAGCTCTGGGGTGTCCTGAGTTTTGTGGAGGAGTAGAGGCTGCCCAAGTTGTCTTACATTGACCAATTTCTGTTATTTTGCCACCATGGGGCTTGTGTCATGGGGTGTGTGGGGCTGTGATATCCTTAGACCTTGCCTTAGGCCTTGCTTAGGCTGTGAGTCTTACTCAGGCTGTCCTAAGCAGACGCAGTGGCCAGCAGAGCTCACGGGAGATGCTGCAGGTACCTCCACCTTCCCCTCGAGCAGTAGGACTGCAGGCAGTTGGCAATAACTGCCACGGTGTAGTGCCCTCTTGGGCAAAGAGCATTCACTCAGATAGCCTCAGCAGAGAAACTTATTGTTTTATCCCTCTCACAAAATGCATTGTTTCAATTCTTCTCTTTGTGCACTGTGTATATGTGTAAAGGAAAATAAGCCAGTGGGCACGAGCATTTTGCAGCTGGTCGTGACAGACAAGGACTCTTTTCACAATGGCCCCCCTTTCACCTTCACCATCCTAACTGGCAATGAAGAGGAGGAGTTTTCACTGGACCCTCACGGCGTCTTGAGATCTGCAGTCATCTTCAAGCACATGGTTGCAACCGAGTATGTGCTTTGTGTGCAGGTATGGCTTTATTTTCTGTTTTTGCACCTACACAGAAACAAAGAAAACCCATTTAATATTAGGTCACGTGTACATTCCCTGTATGGCTTGGTTTTAATTGACTTTATTCTGTGAGTAAATGCCGTACATTACAGTTTACAAGTACACGGTGTGGTATAATTCCTTTGATGTCCTTAAACCCAATTTCATATAAATATAAATAGGTAGCCAGCCACCTTTCCAATTTTCTCCCATGAAATGGATTTCCTGAGCAGCAGCCGTTATGATTTAAGATTTTCATCTTTTTTTTTCTATCGCTAAGAGACGAAAATAAGCAAAAATACATTATATACATATAAATACACCACAAAATGAGTGACAGCAAAATATTGTTCTAGGAAGTAAAATCACTTCTGCTTTTAAGACATAAATTTCATCATAAGTTTTTGGAAGCCTACCAAAAATTCATGAAGTCGCATTTCCTAGGTCAACTTAGCTTTTAAAAGAACGGGAAAATAAGACATGTAATAGAAATACAGCTCAAACTTAGTTTTTTATTGAGGAATTCTGTAAACAGAGTAATTTTGATTATTAAAAAAAATGTAAATCAAAAAGTAATTTGTCCATATTTCTCAGCTTTTCCAGAGAAAAGAATAGTAGAGTTCAGTAAATACAGAAGTCTAGGGAATGAACTACAATTCTTCATTGAAAATGGACATGGTTCTGTAATCTAATTCTGAAACGCAGACTTCCTCCACCTTCTTGATGGTAGTTAATTTCTCTAAATACAGCCTGGGTACTCTTTGCAAGCACATTTAATGGTATTTGAGGCAGTAATATCCTAAGTTAGTTCTAATTTAAAAATTATAAACACTGATGCTAGTTAACAGTTCAAATCAAAGTAATACTTTTGCATCTTGCCATTTAATGTTACTGTAACCAATTTTCTTTGAGATTAATAGGAAAATAAAGACCTTCACCTTTCATGCTCCCTGTGTTTTCATTCTAAAATATCCCATTTTCAGGACAATTTGCAGGGCAAATGTAGCCAAAATTGGCCATGTGAATTAAATTTCAGCAGCAACATTTTCTAGCTATATAGATTAAGTATGTGTTATAAATGAAATATAAGGCAAACCACAATGTCTAAGGTAAAACAAAATCTTTAGAAAACTCTGCTGTTGAACTGTGAAGGCCTAATTCTTCCCAATATTACTTTTTTTAGGAATTTCTGTTATGAAAATATTTTTAATAACTTGCCATCTGTATGGACCATGCCAGTGGTCCATTCATGAGCATCAAAGTGTTTCTTCCTCCTTTCTACCACCAGGCTCCTTCTCTGTATTGTATTTCTTGTTATTTATGTGTATCCACACATGGATCAAATCTGGTCTAAATTCCCCCATCCAGACCTGTCAGGAGTGAGGAGGAAAGATCTGTAGAGTCTCTCCTTCTGAAGTGATGCACCTGATTGATATCACCATCCTACAGTTAGTTCATCAGCTTGTAAAGTTTCATTCCTGTGTCCAAACACATATACATCTGTGCTCAGTGTATATTTTTAGTCATCTGTTCATCTCTGAAGCAAATAAATATATGGATTAATATATTTTAATGTAGTGACTTTGTTTTTCTTAGTGCAGAAAAAGGACATTGTTTCAAGTTTGCACTTGCATTCTGTCAAGATGGCCAAGTTTTTTGTGTTATATTTGCTCTTTTACTCTATAAAAAAGTGCAAATGATGCTATCATATGTGCTCTGGGTCATAGAGTCATTTATCCAAGTGCAGTGCTGCTCTCGTATTTTATTGTTAGCAGTAGCACAGGCACCGTATTTCATTTTTGGAGGGTGATAAATTGTATCTATTTCAAGCGTGTTTCTCACTGCTTCAGCTGAAGTTGTACAGAGTACTTTGGAAGACAGAACATTCTCATATTCACAGAGGCTAAGCAGAGTTGGAAACACTCTGGAGCCCACCAGGCACTGTGTTTCACTAGGCTTCGGTCTCTCGTCTGGAGGGGAGCTGAGCCCAGACTCTGGTTGCAGAATATCCCACATTCAAATGACTCTATTGTAGAGGAGGCAGTTGATGGCTGTGGGATCCTGGGAGCATTTCATTTTGAGTAATGACACATTCCTCTGACACATTTCTCTCTGTAATCTACTCGGATAAGATATCTTTGCTTCCCTAAAGAGTTTGTATGCACCAATGCTGAGACATTTCCTTACATATGTATTTAGCAAATGCATTTGGGAAGCTTTTTTGAGAGGTCTTCAGAATTACTGATACGATGAAAATATATAGAGCAATGAGTTATGATTATTGCCTGTGTTATATAGTGTGTTTATTTTTTTTTCTTTTGCTTTCTTTTTCCCAAATTACATCAGGCAAAGGACTCTGGGAAGCCTCAGCAGGTTTCTCACACCTACATTCAGGTGAGGGTTATTGAAGAGAGCATTCACAAACCGACTGCCATTCCACTGGAGATTTTCATTGTGACCATGGAAGATGATTTTCCAGGGGGAGTCATTGGGAAAATTCATGCCACAGACCAGGATGTGTACGATATCCTCACATATACCCTAAAATCAGAGCAGAAAAGTCTGTTCAAGGTTAACAACCATGATGGGAAAATCATTGCCCTTGGAGGGCTGGATAATGGCAAGTACATCCTGAATGTGTCCGTGAGTGATGGCCGGTTCCAGGTGCCCATAGATGTTGTGGTCCACGTTGAACAGCTGCTACAGGAAATGCTGCAGAACACGGTCACCATCCGCTTTGACAACGTTTCCCCGGAGGATTTTGTGGGCCTCCACATGCATGGCTTCAGGCGAACCTTGCGAAACGCGGTGCTCTCCCAAAAGCAAGACAGCCTCCACATCATCAGTATTCAGCCCGTGGCAGGCAGCAATCAGCTCGACATGCTGTTTGCAGTTCAGATGCACAACGGTGGTTTTTATAAGCCTGCCTATTTGATTCAGAAGCTTGCCAATGCGAGGAGACACTTGGAAAATGTGATTCGTATTTCTGCTATTTTGGAGAAGAATTGTTCTGGACTGGATTGTCAGGAGCAACACTGTGAGCAAAGCCTCTCTATCGATTCCCACTCTCTGATGACCTATAGCACAGCCCGAATCAGTTTTGTGTGCCCCCGTTTTTACAGGAATGTGCGCTGCATGTGCAATGGTGAGTACTGCTCTCTCTTCACCTCCCATCCTTCCGCATTATGCGATAGGATCGTTTTATTCCTCTGATGCAGATTAGAAGGGGCATTTCAATTCAGCGAGTTAAGGCACGATTGGCTGCTGTATTGTGGGAATTGATTTCTCAGGCTCGGGGAGAATTGTCCGTGTTTACTGATGTAAATGGAAGTTGATGAACTTTGGCCTTTCCCGACAAAGACCGCTTTCCTGGAGGCTCCATAATGAGATCCAGCAATAAACTTTCCAGGGGAGGGAAAGGAAGAGGAGAGAAAGGCAGAGAAGAGTCTGGAAAAGAGTTTCCCACTTACCAGCTGCCAATACTAGAATAAACCCAAAGTCTCAGAGCAACCTGGTCCTAGTGATGTGCCAGCAATTTCCAAGCAAGAAGACTTATAACCTAAGCCATACAGGGGAAAGGGGCCTTTCCAGTCCATTTTCACAGAAAGGAGTGGAAACCAGTGAAGTATTTTATTAAGTAATTGAGAGCAAGGACCGCTCCTGACCTTTAATGCTACAGTGAGGGGTTTTGGATGAGTTTCAGGCTGTTTCACAGTTTGCAGAGATTCCACATGGGTGTATGTGACAGATACACTAGGGAGCTAATCTTCCTTATGATTCTGCACTTTAACTATAAAACCTCAGGCAGTTATAGTAATAGTTCTGTTTCTTTTGTTTGCCAAGCTATTTGCTCTTCATTCCACTTCATTTCTGTGTGGAGAAAGAAACTGCTGTAAAATCAATACTTCTAAATCACCTGCAACTTAAGCACACACACACACACACACACGTGTACACACAAACACATATAATAAACCAGTAATCATGTCTCTCAGTAACCAACCTTTGCTTCTCGAACAGTGAACAGAACTTTGTGTCTTTCAGCAAGAATGAAAATAGTCCCTAATGCATAAAACTTTACAAGAAATTGTATCCTGCCACATATGAATAGTAAAGACTTTAAGTTTGATTCTGAGAAAATAGCAGAATACTGCACCTGAGGCATTTCATGTACATTAAAGAGCCAAGAAGCTGGACAGTTTTTAAATAATAGTGTTAAAAGTTTGAAAGAGATGACATATAGTAGAACAATAGCTGGTATTTTGGTGCAGATGAAAGGCATTGAAATAAAAAGAGATTTTCACAAGTTTGAAAAGAGCGATGCTGCAGCGTCCTCCAGCTGAGCCCAGGAGCCGGTGCGGGATCATTGTCCACAAAACACTTGCTGTGTGCTCTAAGTCTTACCTTTGTCTCATTTACATGCCAAGAAATTGCAGAGCCTCATCGCTTATAGAGATGCTAGTCCTGTTGGTCAGAAATCTTCTCAGCAGCCAAATTTTGTGCTGTTTCTCATTTCACTTCACTACTCCTATTTATACAGTTTTTTTAAATTAATAAGGTAGATATTCTCATCAGATACTATAAGAAGTGACTCTCGTGCTCTTTTAGCTTAGACTCTAAGAAAGACTTTGGAATAGTTGTACAGTTCTGATCCAGCAGCTTTCCTTTTTCCTCCCTGCCCATCAAGTTTGCCCCAAAGGCATAAAAATTTAGTTAGAATTGCGATTTCCAAATTTTTCTGTCCTGCCCCAGTGAATCCTGAGGACAGATTAGAGGCTGCTCCGGGGGCAGTGCTGTTCTACAGCCTTTCTGTGCTCCGTAGCCCCTGAACCATTAATCATGGCCACAAAGATTGCTGCATAGGCAGCTGCAAGAGGCACTGCCTTGGTCAGCTGCAGTGTTTGAGGGGTTGGAGCAACTTTGGGCTCATTTTCCAATGTCTGTTCCACAAGCAGCTGAAAACTAGGCAGAGCAGTGCCCCAAAGCCTTGGGTGGGTCTGGGACACGTCTAGCCCACTGTCCCGCCTGTAACAAAAATGTGACCAGAGCTGACAGTTTAAAAAATGTAGTTAGCTACCAGATAGATGGAAGTCTTGGGGCCTTTTACTTGCACAGAAATAAGAGATCTTGGTAAAAAGCAGGGATTCTGTGTTTTGCCTTTCACCACATGAGTCAATGCTGCAGCATCTTCTAATGTTTTCGATTAAAGGAGCCCTAAGAAATGTTCTGATATTTTTTTAAATACACACTGGGTTTTATCACATAGACCCTAACACAGACTTCTGAGGAGATACCGATTAGAGAACCTATGTATAATCTTTAACACTCATGAAGGCAGAACTAGGCCCAAAAAGAAAGAGCTTAAAAATCTGCATACTTCCTCTAATCAGTAGTTCTCATACATGCTCATAAATAGAGCAAATCAGGGAAAGACAATCTGCAGTAGATTTCTCACAGCTCCTTTAAAAAGAGAGCATTAGCAAGATATAATTGAAGTAATGACAGTATTGTGGTTCTTTTGTTCCTAGCAGAGTTTTGTGGTTCAGTCCAGTAAATATTGATAACTTGAAATATGAAAAATCCATTAAAACATTGCATATGTTTTCACTGATCTGATTCAATTAGGACCCAGAAAGCTTGAGTTTGAGCTAATTCAGTCGTTCCTGAAATATGTATCATACTTGGAGTGTTTTTCCCACTGGCAGATGTCACAGATATGCAGAGTTTATGCATGCCAGCTGTGCATAACTTACGTAGGTTACCTTTGTGAGCAAACGGAGTTACCTAATGTGAAAATACGGAGAGGCTGCAAAGCAGGGTATGGGCGAACCTCCGAGGAGCAGCTCAGTCCAGGAGGGAGAAGTTCAAAAGTTCAGGCGCATCAATCTAAGCCCTTAAAATCAATAAAATTGAGCCAAATTGTTTTCCAATAACAGACTGCCTCCTCGGATTTCTGGGTCTTTTGCTTGTGTTTGTATGAAAGGTATTATAACAAACAGGGGCTTTTTCTAGTGTGGATGTGGGAGCGCTGCAGTCTCCGTTCTCCCCTCATATGGCAGAAGGTAGGCAAACATCTGCTGGTGCTTGTGGCAAGCAGAGGCAGGAGAACCAGAATAAATATATTCCTGCAAATAGTTCTCATAACAACCTCATGTTGGAGAATCAAAAATGTATTTTGTGTTTTCACGTTTTAATGTTGCAAGGCATTTTTTTTTCCAATTTAAGAAAAATAAATCAGGTTGGTTTTGTTGGAATTACTTTGCTATAAAGTCTTTCTTTATTGTAATCTTCCAAAAGCAAGATTACATTAATGTGTTTGTAGGACAAGGCTGGATGGTATTCATCTTGACAAATGCTGGTATATATCTTTATCTGAGATGGTCACTCCAGGCCCCATTTCCAGACAGTGGAAAGAATGAGGTATTTTTAATGATGTGATACATTTCTCCCTAGATGTCTAAAATCAGTCAGATGAATCATGCCCTAAAGTTAGATGAGATGAAATCCATTTCCAATGTTTAATATGGTTCTGGCTTAGTAGTTTGAAGGATTTTTTTCTAATAGACCCAAAAGTGTTCTGTGAAAATGCAGACATTCACATCCACATTATTTAATCTAGTGAATAGCAGTCTTGGACCACTTTCTTGTAAAACCAGGGAATTTAGACTTCATGACGTTATGAAGCATTTTGTGAATATTACAACAAAAAAAAAAATCATAGACTGAGGCATTATAAGATCTGTTTTTAATATAGAATCACATATTAAGGGTTGTTCTATATCCTCAGCTCTTCGGAACACACTCTTAAAGAGTCCCAGGTATTTTTCTGGTTTTACTATGGGAAACATAAATTCATATCTGTAGAACTGAAGTGTTAATACCAAGATCTTGAACCCCCACAGCTCTTTCATTTTCAAGAAGCACACAGGCATCTGAGTGGTTCTGGCAGAATAACCAAGAAAAAAATGAAGAGAGAGATGCCCTGACTGTGCTTGGAAACCAAAGAACTACAGATAAACCTGATATTTTGATTGATTGAGCTCTACCCCTTATAACTTTGCACTTTTGAGATGGGTAAGGAGAGATGTTTCTCCCCTTTAAGGCTCGCACTAAGAATGCACAATCCTGTGTAAAAGCTGCTCCAGAGAGCTGAACTCTGAGGTGGAGGCATGACTGGAGAATCAGGGAAAGGGGATGCTGTAGCTGTCGTGTAGGGGAACTGAAGAGAAGCTTGGTCAAGGAAAGGATGGAACAGATCAGATGTCTCAGCCAGTTCTTCTAAAATTGGTGAAGAAACTGCTTTATTAGCACGCATTGAAGAGCATGTCCAAAAAATGCCCAGCAATGTGCTCTACCAGCCCTGGAGGTGACCTTAACCCATGGCAGACTTGTGGAGAACCAATTGGGTAGTATTTGCACTCATATATTCTATTTGCTGCTTACAATATCTGGTCACCACACTCCAAAAATAAAAGCAAAGGGCAGCTAACCAAGCATTCAAGTATCATGGCTGTTTCCTGCCTTCGAAAATGATCATTAGATAAAAATAGCAGTTCAGAGTTTTGCTCTATTTGCTTTCTGGAGCTCTGACTTTCAGGAGTCACCTTACAAACTTTTCTCTGCTACCAAGAGAAATAGCCTTTTTTTTTTAATCTTCATATGGATTCAGGAGACTAGGCTCACGTAAATGTACCAGACATCCCAAGACACACCTGATTTACAACTGTTAAATTGCTCAATCTTCGAATTACATTTACATTCCTAGAAGTGATCCTTCTTTAGATGTGCAGGATTTAAGAAAATGTAGCAAGGGAAGAGCGTTTTCTTCCACAGTATTCTGGTGGGGACATTTTAATACTTCTACTTCCATTTATAGCATTAAATTGACGGTGATCAGTCAAATTAAAGTGGGCCTATTCTACCTTTTCCTGTCATATACTGGTTGACACTAGCCCCATGTGTCTATGTGATAGCTTGTAGAGAACAGCTTTATTAATACTAATGTGAGTTTCATGGGAATATCATGGATTTTCTGGACTTGCCTGCAGGAAGAAGAGATCAATCCAAATGCATATGTCTTGAATCTCTTATTGAATGGCAAAGAGACTGTTCTTTGGAGTGGAAATGCAACATTAAAATAATTTTATTTAAACTCAAGCCATAAATCTTTGATGTGGACAAAGTAACCTTGAATGGTTTCACAGTTTTGCTCAGCACAGTTGTGAAATCAGCCCAAAAAGGCATGTTAGCTGAGGCAGTACAATAATGCAGATTTGTAGCTTATGGACTTATAACCACACAGACAGGCATAAAACATTTCTTCTCCTGAGTCTGAATATTTTAAAACTTTTGTGACAGCTATGAAATCTGTCTGCAGCAGGATAAATAAAAGTTGTTTTACTTGTAGTTTCCCTAAAAGAACTGTTCTAGGCCTACCAAGATGAGAATTCTTTAGTATATCATCAGAGTTACGCTAAATGTGTTTGATACTTTCAAGGTATTTTTTTAACTGTGCAATGATGACTCTGAAGTACAAGTCAGAGTCTGAATCAGCTAAAAAGCTGGCAGAGATTGATAACAGAGTAAGCTACTGATTTATTGCTTAATGTCAAAGATGTCAAAGATACAATCCTAGGTTACGGCTTGTGAACATTTCAAAAAAATCTGAAATCTCAGTGTCCCTTTCTGCTACATACTGACAGACTGTGGGGTTTTATCCAAATGACTTGTCTGTTTGTCAGCTACAGAGAGGCTCACTTGAGTTACAGCCTTACGTAAGGCCTAAGTGTGTTCAGAGAAGAGATACACTGTGTACACTGTATGTATGCAGTATGTTCATCGCAAAAAGATTAATTAAAAATAGCCTACAGAAACAGGTAGAAGATCACAAGTCTGTAGATTATTTAACTACCTGATATAATTTAACAAATAATTGTTGTACACTATCAGGTTCTGGAGAATCAGTTTGAAAAACAGCTATAGAAAGCATCACATTGTCAGTTAAATTCTGTAGACCTTAGATTTCTAGGGAATATAGTTCTATAGTGCAAAACCCTGTTAAATGTCATTTGAGCCTTGATTCTGTAGGACTTAAAATATAGCTGTGTATTGCTGCTGTTATTCCTGTTATGTAACCTGGTAAACTGATTAATAAAGGTTGCTGTGCATCATTTCCTAACTGTGGTACAGACGGTACTGTAAATCATTTACTGCACAGAGCTCTCAAACAAATGTTTGGCAAAAGAGGGGAGGATGTTAAAGATTAAATTGACTGTGCTGTACATCAAGGAAGACATTTACAGTCCTTGCTATATTTGTAGGCAGCCCATGTCCACTTTGAAACTACAGTAGACATTTGTCTTTTTCCACAGAAATACTTAGAGTGCCAGGTAATTTCAGCTACACTTAGGCTGAGCCCTGCTTGGCTTGTGCTAAAGTGCAAGAGTCTTGCACTTTTCTGCAAGACTCTTTCTTCCATTACTTTAGAAGATTCCCTCTGTTACAGGTTGACTTCTTCCTTTATAAATTGCACATTAAATATATGTGTTCAAAAGTTAAAGTGTTGGACTAACGTTAATGTTGTAAGGCAAACAAACAAACCAGTGTTCAAAAACTGGCAGGTGGGGAGGTGCTGATTTCCCATCATTAAAATCATTGCTTGCCTGTATGGCTTTAAATAAATGAATGTGATGTGCAAAGAAAGATAAGCCTGTCCTTTCTCAACAACTGACTCTCCCTGTGCTCAAACTGTGGTCATGAATCCACAAAAATAAGGGTGGGAATGCCTTTTTTTTCTGCACTTAGACGCATGTACTTCCGTAGATGTCTCACACCATGCAAAAGTAAAACCTGACTTTGCACGCACTAAGTTCTCTATAGCAACCACAAAAAAAGTCAATGTCGAAGTAGCTAAGAATTGATATATTTAGCATGAGCAGCTGCATTGCACTGTCTACAATATTTTACAATATTGTAGACAGTGTTTATATCTTTTAAGAATAGAGCAAACTAAACAGATTTATTTAAAGAATTTTAAAATATTAAATAAATAATTAAATTAAAATGTTAAATAAAAATCTGTATCCAAACTCCAGGATTTGTTAAGTATTAACAATTCTAAAAGTTTGAAGTACCTTGAGGCCTTTGCATCATGCAGAAATATTGAGTTCTTCACTTGGAGTTCCCAGTGTCCAAAGCAGATTCTTGCCCGGACACAGGGAAGTGCAGATGCAATGGGGCTTGGGTTGTTACATTCAGAAAAAAAGGAGAATGCACCTTTTGCAGGCTGGGCGAGATGCTCATGGGATGTAAGATTTGAGAAAAGCCAGGAGGACCAAGGAGACTGGGCAAGTCTGGCTCTGCCTTTTGATGACTGGCAGTGTGTCCTGTGCATTATAAGGATGAATATTTCTCTTTCAGTTTGGAGCCTGGGAATGGTCATTCCACGTTTTGTCTCCTAGGAGTTCTGCTCTCTCCCTAAACTCACTTTGTATGGATATGCTGGGGAGAAGGGAATTGTGTTGCTCCAAATCATTTATTTGCTCCATTTCTTATCTCTGAACTCTCTGCATACAAGGATGTGTGAGTAAATTGCTGGCCTGATGGTCACAACACCAATTATGAAGCAGTTATTGATCAAAATAGTTGTTTTTGTACACCATTGGGGCCTATGGCAGCCTTTGGAGAGGAACCATAATTGTTTTGCAACGTACTTTTCTGAAGAGCATCTCTCCCTGAATATTTAAATTATTTTTCGTATTCTTAAGGCATGCTTGGCTTGTATGGAGGTGTGAGATCAATAAGTTTCTTCCTTTCATCAATGTATTTCTAAAGAGAATGTGGCTTTTTTTTCACATTGCATCTCTAATAGTATTTTAATTTATTGCAGGAGGGCTGTGTCCCGGGTCTAATGATCCTTGTCTGGAGAAGCCGTGTCCAGGGGATATGCAGTGTGTGGGGTACGAAGCTAACCGGAGACCTTTCGTCTGCCAGTGCCCACCAGGAAAGCTTGGCGAATGCTCAGGTGCCGGCACACAGTAGGGTAAAAGGGGATATAAATGAGCAGCAAAGTGCTGCCGTTGTCGGTCTGCAGGTGGAGATGCCACTGAAGTCAATTGAAGCGCCTAACGCTTCTCAGCGCAGGCACTCAAGGCATCTCTTTATGAGCCTTGTGGAAGAGTTTCCTTTACAGCTGTGGCTCTCTAGCGAGACCATGATCCGGTTTCCACTGGAACCGCTCCCAAATCTGTAAAACTGGCCATTGAGAAAAAAGGGCTTTTCCTAGACGCTGCTCTGCCAGATGTTTTCCTACCATGGGCAATGTTCTAATTAAGCCTTGCAATTATGAGTGAGATTACCAAAATTCCAAACTTTATTAATGAAAACAGTGTGCTATCCTGAAAAAAAAAAACCTTTCAGGACATTTGTTAGTTTCTTCAGCTCTGTTGTTCCCTACAAAGAGCCCACTGGAATGGAGCCTTTCCATTGACTTCAGTGAATGCAGGACAGAGGGCACATGGTATCCATACTCCTTGGAAATGTTTGATTGGCATCTGCCAGCCCAATTTTACACCCTTAATTCAACTGCCTGAGGTACAGGCATGGTCATCTTTGACTCCCTGCAATATCAGCGAGGAGAAATAGGTGCCTCCAGGAGGATATAACCTTGTGAATGCTGAAATCCCTCATTCTTATAGAATTATGAAGAAATAGATCTTTCCCTGAACCCTTCAGAAATAATTTTCCTTGAAAATTGAATGTTTATTTGCAATAAGTCCAAGCTGTCTTCCACATCAAGGTTGGGTTGTATTTGTAGGTTTCCTCCTAAATATTTTCATTAGTTCTATGAATTCTTTAATTAGCTTGGTGGTTATAGAATTATTTCATGTGTCAATAAAAGAACTTTTTTTTTTAATATTTATTTCAGGTCACACTTCCCTTAGCTTTGCTGGAAATAGTTACATTAAATACCGAGTTTCTGAAAACAGCAAGAAAGAGGAATTCAAGTTGGCTCTACGTCTGCGAACCCTGCAAAGCAATGGGATTATAATGTACACCAGAGCAAATCCCTGTATAATTCTGAAGGTAATTAAAATAACTTATCCTTTCCACAGTTATTTTTCCTGATTATTTGTTTTCTGTTGGCTGTTGATTTGGAGAATGTTGTTCTCATTTCAGCCATAGATTTAGGAGATGACGTCTAATCTGTTTCATGGTAACAGGAAAAAACAGCAATTTTGACAATGGCAACAACAACAATAATCAAAAAAGCAGATCTTTAGTAGTAGTCTACTTGGAAAATGCTCCATTGGGTGCTGTTCATTATTGGAACAGCATGTGTGTCTGCATGCAAGAACCAGTCTGCACAGGATGTAAGATTTAGCTATTTATATGATTGCATAGTCAAAACCACACATACTGAAATAGCTGTTCTTCCCCTGTGTCCATCCCATGGTTAGAGAATGTGCCTTCACTACTGTAAATTCCAGAAACCAACTGCTTGGAATGTGAAGGTGAGAATTTCTTCACTCCATGAATATATTTTTTTCAGGAGGGACATAGGGTAGTTAGAGAGACAGATTGGATTGATAAGCTCCCCATGCTGTCTAGTTGCTTGTTGGTTTCTTGTGAAATGGTAAATATCTCCTGATTGGAAAAGTAGCAATGGACTTATGCAAGAGTCAGCATATTTCAGTCTAATATTTCTATTAGAAAGTGTAAGGAATGAAATGAAGACACTGACTTCGTAACTTGACCTTGTCCTATAATTCTGCAGGGGAAGAAATGACATAGAGCCTTCTGTGTCTGTATTTGCCATCTTTACATTTATTTGAGGTGAACAGTTAGGTAATGTATAAATTGCAATATCAGTTATTAATGGTCAACAAATAATTTGCTGTCATACTGAAATATTGCATGAGCAGGAGTACAGTGCCTTTAATTCACTAGAGAACCTCAGGGCTTCTCGTATTTGTAAGAGACATAATTAAGCCCTACTTGAGATATGTTGAAAGACATTGTTTTAAGTTTTTGATGTATTTTTTGTTCAAAACAAAACCAAAGGCTTGGAGACTTGCTTTGAAGTTCTCATCATGGTTGCTTTTTGTATATGTGGCCATGTAATGCCACAATTTAATTTTGAAAAATATTCAGCAAAAAACAAATGGCTCTGGGGAAAGATGCCACTTAAAAACAGTAGGAGATCATACAAAGGCAGACTGCAGTAGTGTTAGAATGATTATAGGAGAAATTATTTTTTAGAGCTTAGTGCTATCATGATTAAGGACTTTAGCAGCTCGAGTTGCGTTGTATGGCTTTGCAAAAGCAGTCTGTTCTAGATGGTATGTTTTTTATTTCAAATATTCCAGAAATGTGCACACTACACTGCAAGCCTGTCTTTCTACACAATTATCTCAACTAACAAAGTTGAGATAAGTTTTGTTATTGTCACTATTAATTTTAATTTTAAGGAAGATATGGATGGAAGTAAAAACACTAAACTGTGTTTTGGTGAGGTGGCCAAAGTGAAATGCAAACTGAACGGTAACTTCAGCAGGGTTTTGTTCAGGACAAAGCCCTTCCCCTGGCCTGGGCTGCTTTTGTTCTTAATTATTTAATATAAAAGTGTCCAGAATCACAGGTTCTTCAGCTAAGCCAACTGTCTAAGCCTATTTGAAATCCTGGCATCTCATAATGTTTCCTTAAATATATGCTGAGAATACACCTAGTTGGAATGTGTTGAATCCCAGCATTGCTGCTTCCCTCTCCTCCCACCTCCATTCCTGTAGCCACCTGGTTAGTGTCTTCAGCTGCAAAGTGGGAGATGTGTGAAGGCCCACACAGGGCTGAAGTTCTGAGCTCAAACTACTCTTCACCTAGAGAAGCATCCTGATCATAAGCACTTGGTAGAAAACTCATATGAAGTTGGGAAACTGCAGCCAGAAGTGAAAAAGGAATGGGATTATGGAAAAAAAAAAAAAAAAAGAGTGAGAGAGCTCCTCATTACAGGTGTCTGCTTTGGGATTTTAGTTGTGGGGTAGGAATTATGTAGTTTTGATCCTGGCTTTCCATAATCAACTAAACATTCTGCTTTGAAAGACTCTGGGAGGGAAAAAATGGTCGAAGGAGCAGGGGCAAGAGCTGGGGTATCCTGCTCTGAGTTCAGAGATCAACCTCTTGACCTCCTACCTCTAAGAAAGGTTTCTCAACTTTGGGACCTGTCTCACAGAGCACTGCTTAATCTCAGAGCTTTGCCTAGAGCTGCTCCCAAAAAATTATGCCATGAAAGAAGTCAAGGCTTGCATAAGTGGTGCCGTGGGATTGAGACCACCATATTCTTGCATGCGAGAGGCAGAGAGGACAAAGAGAAGTGCCCTGAGCCTCATGCTTGGTTTTTATATAGCAGAGTGTGCACTCTAACAAAGTGCAAGTCCCCTTCCAAGACCTGCCCCTTGGATACTATAAACATGCATTTAAGTGGGAAGTGGAACATTCCACGTGGGATTTTGTTTGTTTGCTTGTTTGTTTGCGAGTGGTGGCGTCCATTAGAAGATCAGGATTTTCTAGACCGTTTAGTGGAGGAAGACCAGGCTAGAGTTTCACGGAAGTGCTGGGTGATGGGTGAATGACGGGAAACTCAAGGGATGTAGCGGTAACAATTCTCTTTAGGGAACCAGGTCACTCATGAAGTGCCCTTTGGGGATCCCTGATTAAGATCCTTTCAAGCGTACTTAGACCTCCCAAGAATATGTTTCTCCTTTGCAAAACAGAGGTAAAGCTATTTATTTGGGGGGTTTTGTTGTTTTTTGTTTGTTTTTATTTTTGCATTTTTTAACAGATACGTAAGTTGTGAGATAGAGAGGTACTCAGAAATGAGGCCATTATGTAGATTAATTAGGGGTCCATAAATGTGAAGTTGTTTCAATTAAATTAAACACGAGGAGATGCTTTCCAAATAGAGGATAAAGGATGGGATCCAGTGCTCTTGTGAGCCCTCCGGCAACACTCTGGCAAGCCACTTAATCACTTGCTTAAGTTCCTGTATTCAGAGGCAATTGGAACTGCTCACGTAACTTAATTTTAAGCTTGTACTTAAGCATCTTGCCTGATTAGCACCAAAGGGTTCCATGCAAGAGCACTCAGCCCCAAGCAAAGGTAGCAATGGAAGAATTGAAGATCCACCACATAGTAGGATCCCGTGGGACAGTATGCTGAAAACAACAACACTATTGGGGCATTTTGTGGCATTGATTTTTTAGGCAAGTCTCCTCCATTGTAATTCTTTCCCTATTTAAAATTTCATGTGGCTATATGGTTTTCAGTGTTAAAATGACCAGCTTAATTTTGGAAGCTCATACATTTGTGATAACTCCAGGACTGGAAATATTTCATAATCATAGCGCAGTGTCCTTCTTGGATGAATAATCAATTCCATAGAGCAAACTGCTTGTCTGCTACTAGGCTGAAAGCGTATAGCTACTCTGTGTTGATACAATATAATATGGATGTTATTTATTCAGCTGTTTCAAATAAAGCAACTCATCCATCGATTTAGAGAGCTTGGCCGTTCTTTTAGCTGTGTGCTCTTGCTTTTAAGACAATTGAAGCAAAATGAGATGCAGGTCAATAGCCCTTTTTTCCTTTTGGAAGGATTACATGTGTTGAAAACAGTGTCACAATTTTCTTTTATGTAGTATCTGTGTAAAAAAAAAAAGTTAATTTAAAACATCGTAAGGCCACTCAAGAAGGGAACCCCCAAATTTATTCTCTTTATCACAGAGTATAATTTAGATTCCACCAATTTAGCAAAGTTTAGAGAATGAAAAAGAGGTAAGCAAAGGCTTTCCCCCATACTGGATAAAGAAATCCTAAATAGTAAAAGTGAAGCATATGTTCTTTAGTCCAGGCAGCTAATGTGAAGCTTCACATGGCGCAGTTAAGTGTATATTATGCATTTTAAAGCATTTCTGCTGCATGGCTTACGCTGGATAAGACTAAAGCTTGGATATGATCCCAGTTATGGCTGGAGTTGAAACAAGTAATATTTTAATTAAATATACCGTTTTTACACAAATGAACGTGAAGTGTAATTCAGCTAGCAAAATATTTCCCCAGATAGATTAGCAAGCAACGTGCCATATCCATGGTGTATGGCTGCAGATGGACTATGTGAGCCTAAGGTGGTCTCAGAAGAACCGTTTGATCATTTTAGCACTGATGTTGATATACAAATATGGATGTTAGCCAAACGTCTTAGGCTAATATACTAATATAATTTACAATATGTGTTTGGCTCTGTTTTGCTCATTGAGTGAAACTCTTGAAATGTAACAGCATCTATCGCCTTTTGGAGCCTTCTCTGTTCTTTGTACTTCTCTGCCCATTGATACGGTTGAGGAGGGCTGTATCTGTGATGGTGGACATGTCCACTGACATCCTGTCCAAATACCTGTAATGAGAGGTGCTCTGGCTAAGCCCAGGGGGCTTTCAGAGGCCGCCAGCCACGAGCTTGGTGGGAACCATGTGTCCAGTGGAGATGAAGTCCCCCGTCCTGCACGGAGGGGCTGGCACTTGACCCACTGGCCAGACCAGCTATCCCACTTGTCCGGGTAACTGCTAAGCTTTGACCTGAGCACTGGTCGGTCACTGGGTTTTGTAATATTCACTTGCATGTACCTTGTTTAGTCAGAAATTAACGTAAATCTCAGATTTTCTTAGTACTGAGGTTTAGGCTCTACTTTAGAACCTACTTTGAGCATGCAGCAATGCCTCTTGTGTCACAGGGGCTGCTTGGGAGGGGCTGCCAGGAATGACAAGAACACCAGGGATGAATTGCTGAAGATCAGTGGTCCCATGTGTAGGAGTGGGGACGTGGTTTTACCCCTTTGCGTGGGGGACACCTCTCCTCCCTGGTTCTCCAGAAGAGCTGTTGCATGGCCAAGATACCAGCCCTTTTGGCTACTCAATCTTCGCAGGCAGTTCCTGCTTTTCCTCCTCAGAGAAGCTTGATTCCAGTGGGAATATTAACTCCCACCACATTATATGTCCCACCACAGCAAGGCCTGTGGCTCCTGATTAATTAAAGTCCCTTTATGGCCCCATCACTATGGACATCTGAACATGCCACAGGCTTTGATGTATTTATCTATAAAGCACTGATGTGAGGTAGGGAAATGATGTTATCCCTGTGTTGCTGATGGAGACCTGAAGCTAATGACTTGCTTTAGATCCCAGAGAGGGGCTGTTGCACAGTATGAATTCCCATGCATATCTGTCATGTAAGTGTTGGACTGTCCTTCCTGGCTTTCAGTGTAGCCTAAAGTGGGTGTTAACAGTGTTTTTTTTAATAAAAAGAGACATAAAATTTCAGAGAATATATATTTATTGTGAATCTCAGATCATCTGGGATGAAAAGAAATAAAAATGGATGAGAAAGAAAGAAAGAAAGAAAGAAAGAAAGAAAGAAAGAAAGAAAGAAAGAAAGAAAGAAAGAAAGAAAGAAAGAAAGAGAAAGAAAGAAAAAACATTTTTATGGTAAATCTCTTAAATCATGGATTGCCATATATAAATGGTGTAATATTTATCCCAGGTGCTCATATTTGTGCAGCATTTAGGAAGGTAATTGGAAAAGCATGTTCTGTGAATAGGGGGAATAGGCATGCAGGCAGTGGGTTCTTTGGGGTGTAAGTAGCCTTTGGGGAGGTAAATGCATGTTATATACAATCAATAGAAGAAGAGTTCCCGTTGTAAAAACCTTTAGAGTAAGAACCAAGGTAACTGCTTATCCGATGAAAGCAGCTTTTCAAAGTATACTGTGGTGGCTTATGTTTTTCAATATGATTTGTAATTGTATTGAACCAGACCACACTTCCTGAGCAGCACCTTAAAGTTTTGTGGACTGTTTTGTTACACAGGCAGCAAATAACCTATGGCTTCATCTCTGGAGAACAACTGGTTCAGTTTAGCAGGACATCATTTTTACCAAGATTCCTCCTCAGCAGATGCTCTAATAATCTACAGAAATAGTTTACAGCTGAGTGTTGAGTCTGGTGAGAAAAGATTTTTTAATGAAACGTGAATCCAGACTTCTTTTTTTATACACCCATTAGCTTTTTTAAATAAATTTCTTATTTTAAATAAGAAACAACATTCATCCCTCAAGCATGTTATGCTACAGTAGTAGATCTCATTTCAGTTTCATTACATTCTGCAGGACAATGACTTTGAAATAACCTGCTACCCATAGCAGGGGAAAATTCTTGTGCTTTTCTTCTGGCTCTTTCTGGATGTTCTCAGCCCTCATGTCATGCAGAGTAGATGGATAATTGTCATTCCCGAGTAATTGGTCATCTTCTTTAGCCATCTCCAAGCCTGCCCCATCCAAGCAGTTGTGGAGCAGTGGAGTGCTGTGGTTGACACCATGACTGTCTGATGTCAACAGATTTACTTGAGATTAACTAAGATTCAGCTGAGGTCTGGGAAGAGATAAAGGAAGTTCAGAGATGATTAGAACTTAAGATTTTACCCTTAGCTTTCTTCTGGATAGTTTTGTAAATCTCTAAGGGCAGTACAATGCTAATAGGAATAGGAAGAAGAATAGGAATAATATCAAGAAGGAAACTTTACTTTGAGGTATTACACAGACTCACATTCAGTCAAAGTGTAGAGTTTAAGCACAAGGAAATGGCAAAAAATACTCCAGACTCAAGATCAAGATTTCTGTACGTGGAGAAAGCCAAAGACAGATGGACACAAAGCATCATCCTCATGTCAAGCCTTAGCTATGCCATCTTAGAGGGCCGCCAAACTCTGATGGATTTTTGCATTTTTGACCCAAAGGGCCCATGGCGCTTTGACAGCCATATCAATGCTGTACAAAGGAGGACCATCTTCTATAGGGTCCTATAGATAGGTCTAGGCCCTAAGAACAGCTACCTCTCCCCTCTCCTTTGTGTTTTCACTAGCGTTAGTGATGGGTCTGTTTCAGTGCCTGGAAGAAGGGAGTTAGAGCAAGTTCTGGTCAGCCCTCAACAGAGCATCATCCGAGAACTGCTGGAGGAGAGCAGCTGCATTGAGTAAACTGGGGCAGAGCACAATGTGTGCTACAGGAAAGGCTGCAAAAGGACACAGCACCTGAACTTAACAGGGAATAAATAATGGGACAGAACTGTCTTGAGATGGAGCTTGCAGGAATAAATATTTCCTAGAGCATGACATAAAGGTAAAATATTTGCAAGGGCTTTCAAAGACCTTCAATCCAATTAACATGTCATAAGGAATTATCTCCTATCTCTGTCAGCCATTTTAAACTTATCTGCCATCTGTTAGAGAAACCTAAAATCTTTGGGTAAAATACTAATGAAGGAAATAAATAGCACTCAATGCCCTTGCTCTACATTTAGCTGACCCCAGCCTTCTGGCATGAACGTCATGAGGATTTCCAACCCAAGGAGACCCAAGCCTCCGCTTCACATCTCTCTCTCTCTCTCTGTGGGTAATTGCATCAGCTTTCATCACTGGCTGTGTGGGCCCCCTCACAAGCCTGGACAGGTTTTGCTTTTAGACTTTCCCGTTTAGGGATGGAAGGGCTGTACTGATTTTAAAGCTGAAACATGGACAGATTAAATGACGATCTCCCATTCCCCTCCAGTGCTCCATCACCCCCACTGCTTAGCGCTCCTCGCTTTCCCTTTGCAGTCACCTACCTGGGCAAAGGGCAAAAAGGGAGAGTTAGAAACCATAACAATCCTTCTTAAGCCCTGAACCCAGCCTAAATATGAGGAAGAGAAGAAAAACAGAAGCCATCTTGCAGCATCTGTGCAGAAGGCAGAGAGCAGGTAGTTCCAGGATGTCCTGGCATGTAACTATCCCTTGACCAGCCAGAAGTTCTATGTTGATCAACAGAGGACCTGAAGTTACAACACTTAGGGAAAAGTGCATGTCCTGATGAGATACACCTCAAAATTACAGAGACGCAGGCACAGTATGTGCATTTCCAGGGCATGTCTGTACTTGCTAAAGTACAGACGCTGATCGTTTTACCTCAGGAATCTCCCAAACACTGGGAAGTGACTCCCTGCCCTGAAGAGCTGCCTGTTCAGTGGCACCAGCTTCTGGGAGATGGAGGGACTTGCCCAAGGGAATGGGTTATGGTCTGTAGATCTGATGGGTTATGGATCTAACCCTTAGCAGCAGAGGTGAGAGCAGAACTTGAGTCTTCCAACCTGTGCCCTATTCAAGGAGATAGACCGTTTTCCTATTCATCTTATGGACTGTGTGCTGTTATTTCTGCAGTTTGTCTATAGCAATAGGCTTTGTGTAAATTCTTAGTAGGCTTATGTTTATTACATTATGTTTGTGCCTGATGCTAAAGTTACATTTGCTGTTAACGCAGGAGAACAGGTTGAGTGCTGCATGCAGACTGTCCAGGAGACTTCTAGGTTTGTGGGTTCAGCCTAAGGGTGGATTATGAGATGTGCGGGTGTCTGAAGCGCTTTGATTTGTGTTTTCCTCTCGCAGATTGCGGATGGCAAACTGTGGTTCCAACTGGACTGTGGAAGCGGTCCAGGGATCCTGGGAATTTCTGGCCGGGCTGTTAATGACGGAAGTTGGCATTCGGTCTTCCTGGAGCTAAATCGCAATTTCACGAGCCTGTCCCTCGATGACAGCTACGTGGAGCGCCGCAAAGCCCCCCTCTATTTCCAGACCCTGAGCACGGATAGCTCTGTGTATTTTGGAGCCCAGGTCCAAGTGGACAACGTCCGGAGCCTGACGGACAAGAGAACAACACAGGTCTTGAGTGGCTTTCAGGGCTGCCTGGATTCCGTTGTCCTAAATAACAACGAGCTGCCGCTCCAGAACAAGCGCAGCAGCTTTGCAGAAGTGGTTGGCCTGACCGAGTTAAAGCTTGGCTGTGTTCTCTACCCCGACGCCTGCGAGCGGCATCCGTGCCAGAACGGTGGGACCTGTACGAGCGTGCCATCTGGTGGTAAATACTTCGCATTACCTTATGTCTTTCACCTTTTTTCATTTTCCCCCTACAACTTATTGTCAGAGATGGTTTTATGCAGCAACATGCTTGGAAAATCCTACAAACTCCCTAAAACTGAAAGGTATTGCAACTTTATAAACACTACGTGCTCTGTAACACTGAAACCCTGCCCCTTCTCCTGGCACTGATGTTGGGGAAGGAAATGGATTTATTGGCTGCTGGTATAATTCCATGTATATGGAAATCAAGAGAATTACAATTACTGTAATGCTTAGCCGGGTTTTCAGGACTGAGTTACAGCTCCGAAGGTTGCATAAAGGTGGTGATCTCTAATGTCCATCACAGATGAAACAGCAGTGATGCCTTCTGTGTTTCTGAAGTTCACAAATAATTGCTTAGCTATCCACAAACACCCTGGTCCTTTGGGGAGTGAGTAATTTGATTACATGCCTGTGTGTAAAACAGGGAGTCCGTACCAGTATAATCCCCCCCAGGAGTCTATTTTAAAGCTTCCTTGAAGGTCAGAATGCGTCAAGGTCCCAGTAATGCTATCCAAAGTTTGTAAGGCATTGATTTAAATAGTGCTTATGTCAGAGTTTCCTGTCCAGTGGTTATGTGGTGGGTTTTGTGATTTGACATTATTGATTTACTAGATATGATCAAGAGCACAGGTTGAAAGAATCGTAAGAATAGTCAGCATCTTACCAGTGAAGGAGCTGAAACTCAGAGTTTTCCAAGTCCCTACCAATCCCTCACCTGGACAGAGGTTTTCAATGCCCAACCTGCTTAGTGGCGGTGGTGGTGCTGTACGCAGCAATCTCTTTCTAAACTTTAAGACAGTTTAGTCTTCAAGGCTGAAATCTGACCAAAACTGAATGTCTAGACCCACACATAAATTTCTTACATGGGTAACCCTGCCCTATATAGTAACCTCGGGCAACCTGGATTTCCTCATGCTGAGATATCTTCGCTGGCATCTCCTCTGGATCCTGGATGTTGTAACAGGCTCCTCTTCTCCTGTATCTTGTTTTCCTTTCCTTATCTTACACAGGCCATTGATTTTGTGGATCCAGGATCTTTCCCTTAACAAAACTCTGGCCTATATATAGTTCATGGACTTTTCAAAACCTTTGCCTTTTAGGTGAGAATAATGAAAAATAACATATGTACCTATCCCTAGTATTAATACATAGCTGATACCTCCCTCCAAAACTGAAGCGTTGCTCATCAGCAGAAGTCTGTTCTAGATGAAGAAGCTGGGTTATGGCTTCTGCAGAGCCAAGGCCACAGTCAAGCTGTTTTCCATGTTCTCCCAGGCTGTCTGTGCTTCCTGAGCATAAGGCACCAGGATGGGTCCCTGCCCTACCTAGGAGGAAAACGTGAGTTTTAAGAAGCGTGACCACGGGTGTTGGGGGTCTGTTTCCCTCCGCTGCCGAAATCCGCTGCCTGCAAACCACTGCCACCGGTGCCAGGGGCTCTCTGCACATCTCCTTTTGAGTTTGTCCTGCTCCAGGTCCAGATTGCTGAACTTCCTAGTTGGCCGTTGTTGATGGCAGGTGAAGAAAAATATACGGGGAAGAAAAGGAAACAAAATGAGTGCTGCAAAGAAAAAGGGGGTCGAAGGAAAATAATTCCCAAAGGATGCTACGACCATTGAGAAATTTCTAAACCAGATTATTAAAATTCCTCTGAAATATGAAAGCAACATGAACATGGCTGTAATAAGGCTTTGATTCAGATTCCATACTTAATAAATTAGATTAAATGTTCACCAGGCTAGCAGCCTGGGAAGTGCAAGAGCAGCTCCGTCTATTGATTTTGCTGGAGTCTATTTACAGTACTGCTCGGCAATCTCATGATGAGTAAATTGAAACCTTTCTAACAAATCACTTTACAGTAATTCCTTTTCCCAGGGCCGTGTGTGTGCCGGTTCAAGCCGAGCAGAGCAGTGAGGTGGGGGAGACACTAGCGGCTCCAAGCACGGGGTCTGTCTCCCCGCTGGAATGCCGTGCACAGCTCTGCTGTCCGCGTCGCTCGTGGCCAGTGCTCGGGCGCGGAACTCGCTCCGCGTCGCGTGCGGCGCTGCCTCGGCGCGCGGCTCTGCCCTGCGGCGATACTGCCGCCGCCCGCCGTGAAGAAATGCTGGCTGCTTGTACTGCCTCAGCAGTGTATGTAAATACAGGATAGTTATAACGCCACAATTCCAAAGCAACGGGCCCTAAATATACTTCAGTGGTTTTGTAAACCAGCCCACTAGGAGAAGTCGTAGATATTTTTGTTTCCACCAGACGAAGGAATTCTGCTAGTGTTTGTGTGCTCCGTGTATGAAAAGACCGTGTAATTAAATTCCCTACAGAGGAGAGCCCCACAGTATTGCAAATGCTGGTTACAGAGCCACAAATTGCAGCATACGCTTAAGAATGGCAGGATGTTGTTCTTGCTGACGTAGATGTTAGCATCCTAATTTGATTTAAATTTTTTAAAAATGAAGTAAATCTTCATTATTTTTAAATCTTCATAAAGAAAACAGTATTTGGGGGACTGAGAGGGAAGGGAAGCATTCATAAATACACTGTAGTAGCAAAGTCTCCTTTCCCAGCCTTAATGTCTTCAGCCTCAAGATTTCCTCGCTAATATTTTCTGTGATGTTTTTCTCTTATTACAGTTACTGGAGAATAATGCTCATTTTCCTAAGCAATGAGTGTTTGACATAATAGCAACCCTGCTATATTTTAATAAATTAAGTCTTGTAATTTGAATCTTACAGACGATTTCATACACTATTAGCATTCTTTTTCCATATAAAAGTCCGATGGTACTTTACGAGGGAATTAAGAGGGAAAAAAAGAAAGCTCAGATTTGTAGCTACCTTTAAAAGAAAACATTCAAAGAAAAGTTGCCCAGCATTATAATATCAAAGAGGTGATGGTCTACATGCCTGAAGCCAAAGGGGTTCTGATTTGCATATAATTTGCATAAAGTGGTCATCTAAAATACAGACCTCTGCAATTATATTCCCTTTGTTTTTGGTATCTTGCTTTCTGAATAGAAATACCTATAAATATTACTCTCTCAGAAATACACACACAATATTGCCAGGTAATGTTCAAGTAATAATTAAGTAATAATTAAAAAGCCTCTCTTTACCTTTTACTTTGCCATTCAGCTATGGGAATAGAATCATAGAATCATAGAATGCCTAAGGTTGGAAGGGACCTC
>JAWLRI010000551.1:295720-330048 GCA_034781795.1 Crypturellus tataupa | reverse complement strand
CATTAAGGGTTTGTAAGTTAAAATATTAAAAAAAAAAAAAAAAAAAAAAAAAAAAAAGAAAGAAAAGAAAAAGAAGCTTTTAGCATTTTGAAACCTGACAAAACAAGTATTTTTTCTCAACCTCACTTTCAGAAACTGCCTGGCTCTTTGAACTGAAATTTCCAGATAAGATTCAACCAAGTGTTTAAAGTCTGGCTAGGTTATAAACCACTGAGTAGGAGGTCTTAAAATGGGAAGTGTCACACAACTTAAATAATAGAGTGGCAATACCAATTCTGCCAATACTAAGTGCATGTTTATCTGCTTGAATAACAACATGAATAATCACAGTGATGGAAAGCTTTACTGTAATCAAATCTGAATACCACGCCAAGCTTTTCAACCACACACACAAAAAAGTGCTTTTAGAATCTGCAATTATAAGTATAGTTACTTCCTTTTAATTTGATCAGTCCTACATACATCTGGTTTTGATTGAAATAATGGCTTATAGGAGCCGGCAATTTTATTTGAATATAAAGCATTTGAGCAGAAATATCTATCAACCCAAGAACTAAAGACAAAATTTGAGGAGAAAAAGCCACTGCTTTCCCCACTACTCATTCTTTGAAACCTTTCTTTTTTTTTTTCCTCTCTTTTTTCCATCAACAAGTTAAAATCCAAAGGGAGGAAAAACTGCAACTTAAACTAAGATGATGATTTTAATCACTGAAACATATTAGCAATATTAAGACATGGGCATTTTGAGGATTAGGTAGAATGATGTATAGGGAAATATTGTGTATTAATACCATGGCCTGGACCTGGACTTCGTTCTTCTCAAGCATTAACTCACCATGAACACCTATGGTGAGCAAGACCCAGGGCAAACCTGTTTCAAGTCTAGCTTCACAGCATGGAAAGGAACTACGCAGTGAGATCAAATGCCAGAGCTAAACCTTGTACCACATGAAACCTGGGCCCTATTGCACGTGATAGATTGAAATGGGAGCATATACATGTTCAAAAGAAACATCAGTAAGGAACAACTTCTTAAAGCCAAGTAACCTGAGGATATAGAGGCATTGAGATGCTCAGACTGGGAATTCTCCCAGCAGAGACATTAGCTGCATAAAGGCATCCATCTGCTAGTGGCATGGTGCCTTCCCTTTGACACCTTCCCTTTTTGTTAAATGCCAAACAAAGACAGATGTAAACAGGAAACCTGTGTCATGTCCTCGTTTAAAGCAGGCTGCAATACAGATTGAAATATCCTTTTCCCTTTTAACATTTTGTATGACTAAAAAAGACGCTCTAAGAAGGCAGGGCTTGCTAGCTTAGGAATAGCCTGATGTGTTGAGCCTGCCCTTGCTCTTGATGCCCTCTTAGTGCCTGTTGTGGCACAAGCAATCCTGGATGACTGGAAAGAGGTTTCTTTCTTCCTCTACTGAGAAGACAGGGACATATAATCTTTCCTTCAGCTGTCCTTGGCTGTGGAAAGTTTGCTTATTATTCTTGTGCTAGAAACGCATAATATATAGTATGGATATTCAGTTAAAAGCGCAATAAGCATTTTTGTTAGATCTGGAATGGTCTCCTGACCGAGAGGTATTTTTTTTTTTCCGGATCACAGTCCTCCAACATGTGACTGTGATCCAGCGGGAGATCCTTACATCGAGTTCAGTCAAAAATGTACACTTCCATAAGCAGGCTTTTCATTTTGATTTTTGTTCATACGCTGCCCTGTAGAGCTCTGATCCATCCAAAACAATCCATTTCTCCTCTTCTTCATATGAAATGTTCATTTAAATTAGTTCATATTACCCACTTTTAATAATGGGTAGTAACAATAATGAATAAATCCACCTCTTTATAATGATACAAAAGAGGGGTTTTTTTTGTACTAAATAGTATTTCTCAAATTGTCTACAGTGAATAAATATGACAGTGAATGAGAAGCCAGAACTGGAATTAATGTGATTGAAACAAGTGGAAGAAGTGAAAACGTAGATTATGTTTTAATAGTGATTGGAAACTACTAATTTAGGTACAGTTTTTTTTAAGTCACTCTCAAGTAACTTACTTTAAAATACCATGTAACAAATAGAAAAAACATATCGATTCTACTATCATGTACAGCAAAAGTGCATTTAAGAATAAAGCAGTTTTATGTTTGAACATTTTCATTTTACTAAACTCAGAGAGACCATAAAATTATATATAAAAACATTACTCGAAATTTTTGAACTATAGATGTCACTATTCAGTCATAAAATGGAACACTGAAGCCTTACTTACTCATCCTGTGATTTCCTCCTACATTATTTCTAGATCAGGGACTTTTCCAGCTAATAATAAGTCTTCCATAGGGATGGCCTCAAAATACAATGGCCAGCGCAGTCTAATTTTCCAATGCTTCAATCTCAGGTGTCTGTCTCTCCAGAAGGTTATTCACATTAGCCAAGTGAATTACATGCAAGAGCCCAAAAAATAATCCCATCTTGCTGATGCAGACCAAACGTGCTTTCTGGGAATTCCCAACGTGGTTTTGTTTCTCTTCATTAACTCTGCAACCTTGAAAATAACAGTGTTCTATCTTCCTCTTTAGAGCAGGGCAACAAAACACCATGATATTTGAGTATCTATTTCATTTATCTTAAATTAAATGGGATTGGACTCTTGACTGAATAAGCTAGTAAGTCTGGTTCCAAGTGTGTTCTCTAGAGCCGGTCCTCATGAAAGAATTCAATTAGAGTAACGGAACAAGGAGAATTGAACCAGATAGGACATAAAAATGGGGCAGCCCTCATGCAGAATTGGTTTTGCCTCATACCCCCACTGGGCTTTTCCATATTGTTTGTGTGAAATTCTCTTCCTCATAACTGTGCCTTAAATTCCTGGCTTCTTTCCTAGAACAGTGTCTTTTAAAATGCTTATCTCTAATTTGTGCATAGCTTCAGTTGAATAGATACATTTTTTTTTTAAATATATGTGTTTATCACCAGTGGAGTGGCATTTCATCTACATCAGCTTATCTCCAAAATTCTAACACTAAAATGAGTTGCGTTGAACCATTTCAGCTCTAACCCCAGCAGTATGAATTGCAGGAAGTTTTCTTGTTCATGTTGCTTAATAGAACGTTTACAGGAAGTTATTTTGGTATATTAACACCAGAGCTGGGTTTGAACCTCCCCTACAAATTCACGTCTGTTTGGAGCATTTAGATTACAGATATCTAGGAAAATTTAGCTAGCTCAATATCTCCAATCCAAGAGACTTTCTCCTCCCAGAGACTGCCTTAGCCACATTTTCTTTTTTACCACCAACTACATGGTCTTTGCTCTCTTGGAGTGAAAAAGGACTCAGATTTAAATGCCTAATTCACAATCCAAAGAGGTGCACTGTCTCACTGGATTTCTTTATGACCTTAAATAAAGTTTTTATTAATGGCTTTTTGCCATATGAAGTCATGAAGAGAGTTAAAAACATGTCATTTAGTAGTTGGAGGAGAGAACTGATCATTTCAAAATCTGTTTCTGACTGATGTTGCTCCTCTGCAGGCAAGAAATATGGAAGCAAGACCATAATCTCACAGGGTCCCTCTCTACTTGAGCAGAGTTATGTCTGATTTATTCCAGCTTGTGATTAATCAGTTTTGTATAGCAAACACTGCAGCTAATCAGCTCTGATTAGAGATGGCATTGACGAGTTCAGCTGCCCTTATGAAGCTCATAGCTCATGCCTAGATGATGCATTTTATGAAAGTGTTAACTATCATTGTCAAGTGTTTTATTATTGCTGTCACATTCCTACTGTGCTCTCCTTGTAAACGGCAGATGCAGAAATGCATTTGCTCTTGAGTGAAGCCCCAAGAGAAGTACAAGCTGCTGCTGTCAGCAAATATGGTATTTTGGGAGGGCAGGGGAAACAGGAACAGGAGGATATCCTTGATTTAGAATATTTCTTGCAACAAAACTCTTGATTTGCAGCGATGCCTCCGGTCCTTGGTTGTAGACAGCTGCCCAGACACGGGATTTATTTCTCTGTGTTCCTCACCTCCCAGGTTATCAGTGCAACTGCCTATCCCAGTTTACTGGAAAAAACTGCGAGTCGGAGATTACAGCCTGCTTCCCGAATCCCTGTCGGAACGGAGGGTCATGCGATCCCATCGGCAATGCCTTCATTTGCAACTGCAAACATGGCCTGACGGGCGTAACGTAAGTAGGCCTCCCCACGCGGTGACTGCAGCCTTGCACTTCAGTGACGAGAGTGTAGCAGAGCTGATAGGGCATTTTGTACCCAAATACTAGTATTTACATATCAAAAAGTCAGTCAGAATTATTTAGTGACCTTAGGCTTGCCATAAAAGCTGAATTTATTACATTCTTTTTTTTTTATTATTAAATCCTGGCCTTCAACATATATGCAGTGTGGAAATAAAAAATTCCCTCACCTGTACTTTGGCATGTTTCTTTTTCTCATGTGACTTGTTTCATTTTTTCATTGTTTCAGTTTTTGTTTTGTTTTGTTTTTTGTTACCTGTTCGACTTTCTGTCTATTTAAGGTTCTTCTTTCTATTTTTAATGCTTCTCTAATATTTGCTCATTTTATGTTCAGCCCTAAGTAATTTTACATATTCATTATTTCCACCTCCTCTCTCAAATTAGTACTCTAATTTTTCCTATATTTAGTCCCCCTGCTATTCTCTCCTTGAATCCTCCTAATATTTTGTACGGAATCCCATGGGATGGTTCCAGAAAAGTATAAAAACGCTGAAATTTTTATTACATTCTGTGAGCAGCATAAGAATCAAGAAGCCTTTTTCTATCAGATGCATTAAACTCTTAGGACCATGTTGATATTTCCATTTCATTGACTTGTAAAGCCATAGAGTGCTTTTTTTCTGTAGAAAAATATAAATGCCATAAAATAAGATGTTATTAATACAACCATTTTCTAAATACTGACAAGGTATTAAATGTAGTGGTGCCCCTTGGCAATCCAAGTCACCACGTGCAAACTGGGCTGCTCACTAAATATTCTTCGAGATCCATGTTCTCTTTTTCTTCAAGGTGCGAGGAAGATATCAACGAGTGTGAGAGAGAAGAATGTGAAAACGGTGGCTCCTGTGTCAACATATTTGGTTCCTTTCTGTGTAACTGCACACCTGGCTACGTGGGGCAGTACTGCGGCCTTCGGCCTGTGGTGGTACCCAATATACAAGCCGGACATTCGTACGTCGGCAAGGAGGAGCTAATAGGAATAGCTGTGGTCCTGTTTGTCATATTTGTGCTGATCGTCCTCTTCATCATTTTTCGCAAGAAGGTCTTCAGGAAGAACTATTCACGCAACAATATCACCCTTGTCCAGGATCCAGCTACTGCCGCCCTGCTCAACAAGAGTAACGGCATCCAGTTCAAGAACATAAGGAACAGTGGAGACAGCAGAAATATCTACCAAGAGGTTGGGCCTCCCCAGGTTCCCGTGAGGCCGATGGCCTATACTCCGTGCTTTCAGAGTGACTCGCGGAATAACCTGGACAAGATAGTGGACGGTCTTGGGGTGGAGCACCAGGAGATGACAACGTTTCATCCCGAGTCCCCTCGAATACTGACGGCAAGGCGGGGTGTCGTGGTGTGTAGTGTCGCTCCAAACCTGCCCGCTGTGTCTCCCTGCCGCTCAGACTGTGACTCTATCAGGAAGAGCACGTGGGACACCGGGACAGAAAGTAAGTAGTGCTGCACGCTCTTCTCACTCTTGCCTGCTGTGGGTAAGTGTCGTTTTCTGGATGTGGTAGTTGCAGTAGTGCAGGAGTAGCAGAATGAATCATAAAATGTTCTTTGGCAAATGCTCTGCAAGCCCAATGGAGAACATTTAATGCACTGAACTGAAGACTGATGTACTTCACAGTGTTGTTATTTCAAAAAGAAATGATTACGTTTCAAAATGATATAATTAACCTAGGCATATGAGTGTTCTACCTACCTGCATCTAAATATGACTAAACATATACTTGTCTTGCTTGTTCAGAAAGCAGGTATGCTTCTTCAGGTGACAGGTGATACAATGCAAGCATCTTTGTTTGGAAAAAAAAGGGTTGAATTTTTGACTACAAGCTCTGTTGTCATTGCACAGTTAGTCTTCCAAGGAAGTTTAAAATGTTAAAAAATTTTGCAAAAAGCAGTACTGTTTTTTAAGAGCTCAACTGCATTATCAAGTACTTTGTATTTCCAGTGTCTCTGAAAAGGAGCAGGGAATCATACACTACTTAATGGATCACTTGTTCAGGTCATTGCATTCTTGTCTTCATTCAATATCAAAATGATCACAAAACTTCTGATCTTTAAAATTAAAACATTTGTGTTCTGTTTCTCCAGCCTGATATCATAGCACACCACCATTCCTGAACAAGCTGTAGGAAAACTTGAAATATTCTGTCACTTCAGGAAATATCAGTTTGCAGGGTCAGAGTCAAGATCCTGCATTATCTGTCTTCAAAAATCAGGAGAGGTCATATGGACTTTGATTGTTTTGCTGTTTGTTTGTATTTTTTTCCTAATGCATCCAATCCTATTGCCTGCTTAAAACTAAAATTGTCACATAATCCCCTATGACCAATAACTTTTATAGTCCCATTGTTTTTTCAGACAATATGATCTGAGGAATAGAGAGAGGGGAATCTGGAACCTCCTTGTATCTTTATCTTGGCATGCATATTTTCATCAAAGGAAATACTCTGGCAAAGGGCTTTTAGTGAATATCAAGGATAATTTTCATTTCTTCAAGTGGTATTCTACAAAAGCTGTGATAATATAGTGGTGGAGCTTTTTAACCATTTAACATACTTTTGTTGGCTGAAAGAGTAAGTGTGCAAACCTCCGTGTTCTATATTCTGTGGAGTGTTTCTGCCACAGACACTGGTAGTATCTGAAAAAAAATTCTATACAGCATGAGGATATACCCCAGAGACTGACCTCAGCTGTCAAGAAGTGGGAAGTGGTGTGGCTTCATTACTGCAGCACTCATTCCATCTAGCATGTACCCTGTTTCTCAGCAGGAGCTAATCAACCAGTTCTGTATGGAGGTGCCTCATGCTGGTTAGAAATATCTATAGATACCAGGTGTAGAGCTGAACTTACGTGAATAGCCTGTTTGCAGCACCTGAGCTTGGCCATTTGTAATTAGCTTAGGTATCTCAGTGCTTATTATAACGGATAACTTTTTGTTCCTTATTATCACTCAGAGAATGTATGATTGAATGTGCTTATTTTTGTGTGTTTAATCACATGAGAATTGTCAAGAATGAATGTCCTTGATGAAAAGCAATGTAAGTTAATCTACTATTTGTCAGTAGCAGAGCCATTAAAATCTGATCCAAGGACCACTGATGTGATTTCAAAGATACCCAATAACTTCTCCAAGCTTTGAATGAGCTTTTAATGAGACTCTCAAATTAGGAAATAAACAGTAAAGATAAATGTGACTGTGATGTTTATACCACAGTTTTTAAGTCTTCATTTTCTTTGCTGCTGAGACAACGTGGCGTGAAAAAGGCAATATTGAATACATATTTTTCTTCCTTGATTATGGTGGTGAGAGCCACTTGAAAAACTATTGGGCTTCAGATGCTTCAAAAGTCTAAGTATTTTCATCAGCTGCCTTCTTAACCAATAGGTCGTTTCCTCTGTCTGAGGGAACGAATTCCATTCTGACTAAAAAAAAAAGGCTGCTTGGTGGCAACATTTAAATGGCTCCATGGTACGAATAGACAAATGTGCATACCTATAGAGCACCGTTTTGCTTTGTTTTTGCTGTCAATGAAGGTAAAGGGGTTGATGACGCTGAAGAAGTGACCTATTTTACAGGAAGCAATAAAGGCAGCAACTCCGAAGTACAGTCCCTCAGCTCCTTCCAGTCGGATTCAGGTGATGACAATGGTAAGAGATGTTTTTATCTTTATTATACTGGGGATAATTTTTCTAGTACTATAAAAAATAGGAAATATCTAGGAAACCCTTTACAACACTGGAAGTTAGAAAGTCCTGGGATTAAACCCTCTGCTTGTGGCCTTTTTTTTTTTTTTTTAATTATATGACTGTAATTAGAATCTTGATGTTTGCAGCTGTTGTATCACTTCTAAACTATATGGTGAATTAGAGGTGTGATACAGCAGGACGTCTTTGCCAACATGAGTTGACTAATAGGGAACATGCTTAACTGTAGACTTTCTACCATTTTCCCTCTTAGAACAGGCTGACTTTCATGTTTTACTACTCAGTGCAACAGGGATTTCTGTGCAGTGTGCCAGGTCTCATTCATGGGCCCAGCAAAACTCTGCTAGTGCTCCACATGAAGCAATGAGCAATCTTTGGTGAGCTGGCCTGTTCCTGGTAATCACAGCTGAATGAAGAATAGAGCACACTTAAATTCCTGCTTGGAGAGTATTGGTTGCCCACTGTCAAGTCCTAGATCATTATCTCAGTGGGTCACATAGGCAGAGCCGGATGCAGCCTGAATGAGACCTACTAAGTCAGATGAAACATTTGCTCCTAAGGCCCATGTGTGTTGAGCAGTGGATCTGAGAAAAGGGAGGATGTTTCTGCCTGGGAGGGATGATGAATGTCAGAGAAGCCTCATTCAGATACACAGAAAAAAGATTATCACAAAGAAATTGCACTTATAATCCTCAGTACCATTTAATGAACTGTCTGGAGACTCAGTTGCACAGTGATGACATGCAGCCCTTCCCTAGGTACTCTTAAGTGTGGGGAAAAGCCCTTAGACTGAAGTGCACTTGTAGTTCCTTTTGGTTCAGCTGTGGCCTTTTTCCATCATGAGTGTCATGAGTGTTTTTGTCAAGCTTCTCAATGCTTTTCAGACACCTTTTTCCTGAAGAAGAAAAAAGAAAGTGATAGATAATCATTACTCAGATATTTATTTATTGTACACATGGTTACTTTTTTATATCTCACAAATACGTTTTGGCCTTTTCAAGTGTGGGATCCCACCTCCATTGAAATTGGTGCCATAGTACCCTCCAAAGCTGAATTGGCCCTTCTGCACCCATTCATATTTTGTGAAAGCTGCATTTAAAATATAGCCTTTAAAGATAAGAATTCTAGTTCAGGGTCTAAACAAATCAATGCTCAGGTATCTTCAGAGTGAATGAGGGAGAGGACTTAAATCATCTAAATCATTTTGCAGAGGTAGTGACAGGCTGCATGCCCTAGCTTTCTTGCACTGGCAGAGGAGTGGGAGAGGGTTTGCAGTAGAAGAGCCTAAAATACAGATACAGATGTAAGCAAACATCTACACAGTAATGTGAATATAGGGACTAGAGGATACTGCTTTTGGAGCCACAAATTCTTCCTGTCATTTTAATCCTCCCCACTTCCATCCAGTTAGTGCTATGAGGTTTTCAGTGAAACTGCAACAAAGGCAGTTGGGCATCCGTTGTCCTTCAGGGCGATAAGAAAGGATGCTCCTTCTTCACGCCTGTTCTTCCAGAGTGGAGAGAACTGTAGCCAGGTGCTTATTTGGCTGAGCAGAGAGGACATGCAGGCTCACGTCATGTTTCTGAACAAAACATGTCACATGTTGTTGTGACAATGTGGTAAAACCACAGTTCTGACTCTTGCACCAGAGAAGCAATGGGCCCTGCTGGAGCTGTGAAATGCCCATGTAAACATGTTGCTTGGAATGGAGGGGCTGTGACAAAAGTCTTCACGTAACTGCAGAGTGATGGCACCAATTCTCTACCCCAAGGCAATGTTGGGTTTGGATATATTGCCCTGTGTCACCTCTTGGTTCCGAGCCAGTCCTTAGCTGCCATGAGGATGTTACGCTGGCCCTGATTTCCATGACCTTTAGTTTCTCACTGTCCCTTGCCTGTAGCTCCGAGATTCTTGTAGAAGCCTCACTTTCTCTGTTTCCCATTTGTCTGACCCTCTTGTTAGCAGAGGGGCAAACTTTGGTGGTGGCTTCTTTGTTTCCAGCACTCAGATCAGCAGGGAAACCAGCACTAGGATGCTGTTGTGACTTTCCTGCTGAAGTGTTGGCCAGTGCTCCTCTTGTGGCTCTATTCCTAGCTGCACAGCAGCTAATTACATGGTGTCTCTTATTTTTGCATAATGTTTATATGCATTAGCCACTATAAGTCTCCCTTGCTTATACAATTACCAGTGCCACTGATGGCATAAGCATGACATAAGCGTGCTCAGCATAGCACTAGAGTATAGTTTCTTTGGCTTATCAAGGCTCTTCTTGGCAAGCATTCAACAAGGACCGAGGAAATTTGATAAGATCCTTGGTCTCCTACCCAAAATTTAACAGAGTCTTCGATATGTTCAGTGTGTTTGAATGGTGCTACTACTGTTAACCCATTTTCTCTAGGTGGCCTCTAGACCTATTAAATTTATGACACAAAAAATGTCTCTGACTCAGCATTTCCAGTCCCTACCTCAGCCTGCTCCAAAGCTGTCAGTTGTCTCAGAGTGATTGAAGACAGGGGGGATAGTTGGGTCCAGTATCTACCAAACATAAGGAGAGCTTCCCCGCTGTTTTGACTGGGTTTTGTCTCAGGTTGTCGAGCGTCAGGGTGTCAGCTGGTGCAAACTCCAGATCACTGAGAAGGCCACACATTGTAGCCCTGTTGGGCTCTGTGTTAAGTGATTGCATTTTTTATGTTAGCATTTTCAAGGGAAAAGTATATTTTGGTAAAACAGATGCAAAGTACAGGTCATCTGTGAATGTATTCTGTCAAATGCAGAACAAATTTTGAACAAAGCCTACTTGACTGTGTCCTTTTAATTATAGTAGTACTGCTTAAAATCCCAGAGGCATTATACTGAACAGCACATACAGTAAATAAGTAAAACATTCCTGTTCAGAAGTAGATTAAGCTGAGGACTTAGCACCATTTGAGATTTTGTGATGGTCTAAATGATAATGATCCCTTGGAGCACATGGCACTGTCTCTGGAGACCTTTAAGCAAGAATGAATTAGAAATTAGTGTCAGGTAGACAAGATACTGCTTTGGTTAATTGAATCAGCTGACCAGTCTGTTTGAATTTATGAGGTGATATACATCATCCCATATGCCTTTTTGGAAATGCTGCTTTGGAATTTATCACCATTCTGAAAATGTATGGGATTATCTGAAATGAAATGTCCTGCAACCCACTGCATAAATCATGAATTGGTTGGCAGCCTTTTTTTTTTGTTCAATGTCACTTCTGTCTGTTTGAGAGAATTTATTGTGGTAACATATGATCTGTGTTTTAAATACTAACCTGAAGCTGTCCTTCCCTTCCCTTTATTTTCTGCTTTCCCTCCCATGCAAGCTTCCATAGTGACTGTCATACAGCTTGTCAACAATGTAGTTGACACTATAGAAAATGAAGGTATTTAATTTTTTTTCCTTATTGTTATGCAACAATGCTTCATGTTCTCATTGTGAAACATCCCAGCAGAACCTCACTAATCTACACTGACCAGCAAAACCATGGCGGGTGATTGAGATTTGCAGATCAGCATGTTCACCAGCAAACTCAAGAACACAAGAGTGATGTAACTTTGGGTAATTGGAGGTGATAGAAAAGGAGCCAAGGCCTTCATCCTCTTCTGTTCAAGTCGATGTTTTTGCTTGCTTATTTCCATTGCCTTCAGAGAAAATAGGATTTAATTCATAATGCAGGCAAACCACTGGGATTATCCTGTTTGCAGAGGCTGGGAAGCTGGAGAAGATGCAGGAAGGCTGTAAAGCATCCCAGGCAGCAGGAAAACTGGATTATAAACTATGCGGAGAGGTGCAAAGTGGTGTTAGGCAAGTAGCCAGTTTGCCCCAGGTAGCATGGTGTCAGATAGACACTAGATAGATTCATGTATAGGCACAGCCCCAAGGATGTCACATAGTGAGGCAGCCTGGCTGCATTGGCTTGACCATTGGGAAAGACCATCGCAGTTGAGTCCAGTCACCCAATACTCAGCTCTGCCACTGACTGCCTAGATAATCTTAGGCAAATCGTGTTTCAAGCAGACTAGTTTCTCTATCTGTAAACAAGTAGTATCACTATTTTCCTCTTTTGCACAGCATTTTGTCTGATAAAATGTGATCTTTCAAGGCTAAACATTACTTTTATTTATTTATGCTTTACCCTAGGGAAGGTCAGTTCATCATAAACTCATGTTATTCATGAGTCTAAAATTTAACGTCTTTAACAAAGTTAAGTCGGCTTTGAAAACTGCAGCTAACCCAACCTGAATAAAACTAAAAGATGATTTATTTCTGTGGAAGTTATTTCTGTGAAATAACCGATTTTTCTCTTGAGGTATTCTCACAGCAGTTTTGGAAAGCACATTTAGTCTTAACTCATTATGACATTTGAATATTTGTTTATGGCATTTTTACTTATTTCCTGAAATGTAACAATGACCTGGTTTTGGCAGTCCTATAGAAAGTTAGCTGAAGTTAACAGCACTTAAAAAAATAAGAAAGCCTGACCATAAATGGTCCTATCTTCCTACAGAAAGAGTTGAGCTCTTGAGCAAGAGTTTCAAGAGGTTTTGCTCACTCTTGAAATGTTTGAAACCAGTTAATCTTACATGTTCTGCACCAGAGCTGGTGCACCTTCCCACGGGAGCTGCGGGTTGTGCAGTCGGCAGATCAGTGAGGTTCTATGGGATCGCGAAACGACGCAGCTCGGAGGTATCTGACACAGCCTGGGTGCAGTGCCTTTGCACTGACGGAAAGACGGCAAAATCCACTTGAAAGAAAGAAAAACAAAGGAAGAGAAGGGAAACGGGGTTAGGGCCGGTTCAGACAGAGCTGCCAAACCTGCAGTAGCAACAACCCTCCTCACGCCAGACTAACACAGAGCAGTAAAAAAGCCACTCTCTAGCTAATCAGTAAATCACATCACGCCATGCACTATGTGGTGATAAGCAAGGGCAAGAGTGGTCACCGGAGGCCTGGAGAATTGTCCTCTCTCTGCATTTATCTCATCACTGCTTTAACCCCAGAGATTAATGCCAGAGAGGACTATTCCCCAAGCAGAGCACCTGCAACAATGCGGCCTTGAGACTTCTTGCATGAAGTGACTTCTTGCATGAAGCCCAATAACCTGTGGCTGAGCAAGAGCATCTCATCCAGAAACCGCTGCAGCTTACTCTTCCCCTCCTGTTTCACACGCAGCCTCTCCCCTCGCTGTCTCCCCTGCGCCTGCGCCTCTCCGTGCTGAATGCCTCGCTCCCCACAGCTAGCATGGCAGTGCAGGGGGGGCGGGTTGGGGACTGGGGGCCGCTGCAGCCGACGGCCCCATTAAATGGCTTTGTATTCTATTCTATTCAGGTTCTTATACCGTGCCCATCACCATGGTATCTGAGCCCAGGTGGGCCCAGATTTGTTTGAACCGGCCCTGAGAATGGTAGATTCTTATTTTTCTGTTTCAAAGTGAACAAGTGAGAGAGAAATGTACTTTTGCAATTAAAAGCCTTACAGAGGGCAGATAGCCCTTTCTGTGTTAAGAATTCCAGCTCTAATGTAATTTAATATCTGCACAATGAGGGTAAACAATTAAGACCCCATAGAGAAGGAATATAATAGACATGACATAATCATTTCTTTATGTATGTCTGTATTTGACGGGGCAAGCTTATCTTGTACATTAAAACAATAAGCAATTAAAACTACTAAAATGACCCTGAGCCCGCTGTACGTTAGAAATATGCATGCATTTTGTGTTCTCATTTGTAATATAGTGTGCTGGTAACCAGCTCCAAGTTACCAGTTTTTACTTTTCACTTTGTGTCTGACAGTGTCTGTAATGGATCAAGGACAGAACTACAACAGAGGTGACTTTTCTTAGACACATTCTGGTGTCTCTTGGTCTGCGCTGGGGTGGGGAGGGCACTGGCTTAATCTTTTTTCACTTTGATCTGCTTCACGTGTCCTGTTTTGTTTGAGTTCTGTTGTGTTCGAATGCTGCATGAGTATGGCCGGCCGCGTGTTTTTTCTTTCAGGACCCAGTTGTCCGTGTCTCAGTCGATCAGATTGTTTGCTTATACACTTTCTTTCCTGCAACAAAGTCATTGGAGGTGGAAGGGGAGATTCAGTGCAATATCCTGAGCATGCTGACTTCATTCGTGTATTTTTTTCAATTAAGTATAGAAAGCATTAATTCAAAGATTTTTATCATTTTGGTTTTATAGTCTCATAATTTCTAATACAAACTAGTAGTATCCTAAATTATAAAATACTATAGTGTGGTCATGTGTTGTTTCTTTGCTTGTTTGCGTTAGTATAAGATGTTTTTGTTTCTCTCTCCTACCCCTCCGGTCAGAGCATGGCTGACCCGTGTCAGTGGCCTGTGGCGCATGCTGCGGTTTGAACGTGTTGTGAGGATTCACAGGTTGCTCTTTAGCCAGTGCATGCAGGGCAGCTTGTTTCCATCAGGGGCTGCATCCTAACAAGTTGCTGCGCTTCTCTCCCCCGCTGCAGCGTATCATTGGGATACCTCCGACTGGATGCCAAGCGCGCGTTTATCCGACATCGAGGAAGTGCCCCACTTCGAGACCGCGGATGGAGGCTCCGTTCACCACGGCAGTACCAGAGAGCTGGAAACAGATTACTACCTTGGTGGCTACGACATCGATAGCGACTATCCTCCCCCTCACGAAGAGGAGTTTTTGAGCCAGGACCAGTTACCACCTCCTCTTCCAGAGGATTATCCGGACCAATACGACACCCTTCCGCCCTCGCAGCCAGTCTCAATGGCAAGCACGCTCAGCCCCGACTGCAGGCGACGGCCGCACTTCCACCCTAGCCAGTACCTCCCTCCTCATCCCTTCCCCAACGAGACGGACACCACAGGGTCTCAGGCTGGGAATGAATTTAGTACTTTTGCTGTTGGCCCAAGCCAGAACACAGAAAATGTTGGTGCAGGTAAGATGCCCTTATCCTTGCACAACTCTCTAGACGCCTCCTCCTCTGACGTCTCAGCCAGCTGCGGCTTTGATGACTCTGAAGTAGCCATGAGTGACTATGAAAGTGTGGAGGAACTCAAGCTAGAAAATGTTCACATTCCATTTGTGGAGACCCAGCATCAGACACAAGTGTAGGGAAAACTCCCTTCTTCTTCCTCTTCTTTTGACTTTTTTTTTTTGTCATCTGGTCCAATTAATAGTATAAATATTGAGAAGAAATTTTGCTAAAGGTGTATCTATATATATTGGGCAAGGCAAAAATACACTATAATCCATTATTAACTTGTTTGGAAATGATACTGTATGTGCAGACACAAAGAGATCAATTGTGTTAAGTGTTACACATCACAAAATTGTTCCAGGCAAGCTGGAGAGCTTGTACCCTCTATTTATTAGCAAGAGTAAAACAGAGCTTATGAAGCAGGGGGTGGAAAAAATCTCATTGCTAGATAATTTCTTTCTTTATGTCCTCATTTCCCCAGGGTTTGGGTGTTTTTTGGTATTGTATTATTAAAAGTGTTACAGTGTTAAATCTCCCCACAGTATTAATGACCTGGTATGGATCATTCCAAGACACATTGTTGCATGAAATTTTATGTCAGCAAAAGAGTGAAAAGTAAGTGATGGCTGAGGCTGCTTTGTATAACAGTTCTGATGGCGTAAAAAAAAACAATTAGTGTTGATGTGTTGAAGATAAGCTACCAGTCATTTGTTCATAAATATATACCTATAGTTTTTGTTATATAGCATTTCATTATAACTTGCATGCATATAGAGTGGCATATATGCAGTGTATATTTACACCAAGTTGCCCTACTTTGGGTGCCATTTTTTAAAACTTAGCTTCAGATATGTGGCAGATTTCACCTTCTAAAAACATCAGATTTTGACTCACTAGTTGTCCAGTCCGGCCCCTAGCTACGTATATGTGGCTTCCCTTGTCTTCACATGCAATGTGAATGAATATACACCTGAAAGCAGTCTGGAAACATAGCTTTCTACAAAGTGCTGCTGATGATTTGACATTCCTGATTTGGGCAATAGTCTTTTTAGCAGTAGTCATTGAGCTGCAATTATTGCAGTAAAATTAGTTGTAATTAAGTTACATATAATGGTGCTATAATCTCAGATTTTCAGTTTACCATCATTTGGTAAATGTCCATCCCTACTGGTTATGGGATTCCTTCTCAGCTGCTGTAAACTGTCTCAATTAGTGGAACGCAAGGTGGGACTGTAGCCAAGTATCTGGCCCTAGATTTTCAGCTGGAGCTAAGTGTAATATTGAAATACGAGATTTTCATTCAATGTTTTAAAGTAGAATATACATACCCTTGGTTAGTACTATGAAAATGTTTTTACCTCCACCATTTTGCAGCATCTCTACACCTAGCACAGTGAGCGTGAGTCCAGAGCATGCATTACCACTGGGGTTTCATGCATTCTTTCCATGCCATATTTCAGTCATTTTGATAAACTATTGGGAAGGTGAAACATTGTTACGGATGAACAGATATATCAACAGGTTTCCCATGCCAGTTTCCATATCCTGTCTCTTGGTCAAGTGTCTTAATTGAATAGTTTGAGCAGTTGTATTCTAGCAATGTATTCTTAACTGAATTGATTTTTACTCCAAATTAAATTGTGGGCCATTTTGTGACATACAGGACCTGTTTATTCAGAATTATTCCAAACAAAAAGAAATTAATAATAGAATGTAATTTAAGCAATTGCAGCTTGTAACACTTTTAATAAAACAGGATCTCTCAAATTCATGGAGTAGATGTGCTATGTTGCTGCTTCCCTCCAGTATCTCATGATCGTTGCAAGGTTGGTGTAGACCTTTTCTTTGGGTTCATGCAGCAGTTCTTCATTAGAAACAGCTTGTTTTTCAGAGGTACATGAATAAATTGAGCAAACTTTTAGAAAAGCCATGTACTGCACATACAAGTATTATCAAGTACTTGTCTGCGTATAGTTCCTGTTCATTGAATTTATGAATGTCACTTGGTCTTCTCAAAGTTAATATGCTTCTGTCACAGTGGTATATTCTGAATGTGCCCATGGTACATTTCAGCTCCTTTTCCCTGCTTTCTCCCAGTGTTTTCAAGAGAAAAAAATTGAAATTTGCATCATGATTGCAAGGAACATAGGGATTTGTTTGAATGAAGCCATGAAATGGTTCACCAAGTGTTGAGGAACAGATAGAGGATGACTTGCATTGCCCACGATGCTTGTGTTGCTGGAAAACAGGTGCAAGAATTAGACTGATGACTGTTCAACAGCAGGAACATTAGAGGTGGAAAAATATACCTGCAAGTGCAGGTGCTGCAGTAATTTTAAAGCTGGTATCACTTTCTGAGAATGTAATACTCTTTCTTAGCATCTGGCTGCAGTATTTATGGAGTTTGTTCCTAGTCAATTTTGGTGTGATACATTTAAATCTATTATGCAACTAGTTGTATTTTAGCCCCCAGACAAGTGTACTTGTCATCTTAGTAGTGAAAAATCTGGAGAAAGCCAGAGACACTGATATCAAACCTTTACTTGGACATATCAAAAGTGTCACAAGGGGAAACATCACTGGGAGCCTAGCAATTGCCATACGAAACAGAGCAATGTTTTTTACTAAGCTTGTTGCCTCAGTAATATCTTGTTGGTGAAAATAGTGAGTTTTACTAGTAAAAGATGCATAAATACAATGTATAATATTTTTCCTGTTTTGATATTGTTGCCATTTCATTTCACTGAACACCTACTTATTAATGTGCTGTTGGGAAGGGTCGCCCAGTTCAGCCTTCTCTGTCCCCCTCATGACTTCTATACCTCAGTATCCTCCTCTCCAAATCCAACAGGCCTCGTCTCACCTCTCCATCTCCTAGCAGATGCCCTTCTGTGCGTGTTACCACTTCTGTGGCCTTTGGCATTTCCTTCTGCTCTTTCTAATAAACTGGTTAAACCTGGATGCAGATCCCAAGGTGAAATACGTCCTAGGAAGTAAGATTTTCATGTTGATATCTCTCTCATTAATCCAAACAACCATCTTACTTTCTTTTTTAATTGCTGCTGTACATTGGTGACCCCTAGTTTTTAAACCTGTGCAGTTACAACACAGTCACTACCTGATGTAAATATATTAGGGTTCACGTTGCTTCATCCAATATCTGTCTGCCAAATGATTATTTCTATATAGCTGCTGCTATATCCATGCTCCCAGATCCATGGTTTTTTTAGAGCCTCCTTTGACATCTTTGCTGCCTGTCAGGCCTTAATCCTGCATGTCTGTATTTCTGTTCATGTTCTGTAGATGGCTCCACTGCACAGTACTTTCCTTCCAAGTCATCTGTAGGAGAGGTTCCCTAGGCAAAAGTACAGCTTATCAGCTGATAAGTATCCCTTGGGATCGCTAGACACTTTGCCTTCTGTAAAGAAGCAAGGAGAGAAAGAAGCAATTTGTTAAAAAGCTAATGCATGATTGTATCAAAGCCCACTATATTTGCAGGATGTGAGTGTCTGGCTGAAAGAGGGTGCATGTTGTCCGTGTTTTGGCCTGGGTTAAGGATGCCACATGCACAGGCAGCTCTGTCGGTAATTCTGGCAATGGAAAGAGCCTTACAGTGACTGACAGCGTAATTTATACTGCCAAGACTGCATTAAGTATCCTCATGCGAAAGGAAAATTTAGACTTACCAATTTTTCTTAATTATCCTGATTACTCTGCCTTTAGATTTTAAATATTAAAAAAAAAAAAAAAAAACTCTCAGAGATACTTGATGTAATGATTGTGCAGATCAAATGTCTTTTGCAGAGGAAAGGACCAAAGGTGATACCATGACAGAGCATCACTTCCTTCCCCTAGGGCCAAAGGGACAGCCCCTCCAGGAGACAACTGCAGAGTGGCCTTCTGAGGACCCTCCGATAGGACATAGCACGTGAGGGTGACCAGGAGGATGTAGCACTGCAGACACTCACAACAATGCTGTGATATCTGTGCCGCCCAGACAGGTTCCTATAACTTGCTGTCGCCCTTGATCCTCAGTTATCCTGTGGGTTTCTTAAGCCTATAGAGCAATGCAAAGCTGGAAGGAGTCAAAGACTTCTCAGAGCCACTGTTTTTCTAAAGGCTAAAGGTTGTGTCTCTGCAGCAGACTCTCATCCTTTGTATGTTCCATAGACGGGTCACATTTTGGTTCTCAGATTTTTATTTTTCAAAATTCCCTTGCATGGTCTGACTTAGTGCTAGCCTACTCTTTTGCTGCCCTCCCTAATCAGAAACTCAGACTAAATACCACGCTGTAAGGAAATGCTTGCCACTGATATGCTGGTCATAAAGAAGGCAGCAGCCTGTTGTCCCTGAAAGTCCTGCAGAGAGTCAGCTCTGAGAAGATGAAGTGTTGCTCTCTCAGCATAAATTCCACTGTAAAGAGAAAGGTGAAGAAGGAGAAAGGAAAAATATCTTCAGATCACAGCTTTGCTGCTCATCAAGAGTCTGTTTGAAAAAAAAAATCATTAAAATAAATGGTATGGCAACTTTTTATAGCCAGGAGACTATACAGGAGAATGCTGAAGGAGCCCTGGACCAGTTCTACTTCACTTTGGAAAGGCAGCATCCATCCTAATGGAGAACAGCAGCTATTCAAACCCAGCTGTGGAAGTACAGCTGCACTGTGTTGGAATTTTGGAACTATTTACTGAGTAATCATGGACATTTCAAGGTTTCCAAAGAGAGAGCTACAACTTCAGGTTATTTTTGTGATACAAGGTCTGTGGAGAACTGTACTTTTTGCCTGTTTGTGTCTTATTTTTCTCAATGCACCAGTGATTTGGGCCCTAGAAATTTAGATTGTTGCCCATTATCCATGGCCTTTAGTCTGCATTTCATAAACTTGACTTTCAACATCCACTATCAAAAGGGGCATTCAGCTAGCAAATGAGATGTATCATGCAAGGGGTGGGTGAATGGAGAGGAAATGAAAGTAAATTCATTTCTTTATGTAATAATGAAAAGCAATAATTACAACCATGTCGTATTACACAAAGGCCATAAGTAATCTTTACCAGTGTTAAGAGTGCACTTGAACTGTGTTATGGAAGGAGATTGGAGCTCTCCGATCTGTGGCATTCGTCTGTCCTAGGAATACCTGAATTGCTCTCATTTAACAGTCAAATGAGCCCATACTGCCGCTTTTGAGGAAGTGACAAAAGTGTTTAGGAATGAAAGCAGTTCTCTTTAAAGCACTGTATCGGAAAGATTGTCTTGTAAATTTTACCTGTTGCAAGCAGGCTGGTTTGTAAAAGATGTATGTTTTGGTGTTGAAAAAGAAGTTTATAAAATAATGTATATAATGGTTTCAAATTACCAGGCTTTTGTAGATATTTGATGCCAGTCAGGTCGCTTTAATTTTTTTTTGGTTCGTTTGTTTGATATAATTCTAAAGAGTCATCCAAGTTGGGTTAAACTTTTAAGGTAACAGCAAAAAAAAAAGTTTTAGATTTGAAAACTGGTACTTTTTAATCATTTCAAAATGTACTGTAACTTTCCTTTTGGTTCAGCTCTTTTTGTTTAACTTTTTCTGTTTTTAAGAAGATGTTTTTTATTGACTTTTTTTAAATGAATGTGTTTTGCACAAAAAAATAGAAATATGATTTTTATGCCATTTCAAGTAGGTATTAAGAGATGTCGTTTCTCCAATGACAACAAATCCAACCTTATGCAAAAGGGAAGGTTTATCACTTCAAGTGGGTATAGTCCCTCACCTGAAAACTAATTGTTTCTTCATAGTTGCTGTTGGCAGTATTGTCTTGTGTTCTTTTGCTATAAAAACAAAATGACAACAACAAAAAAAAAAAGTGTACAGGTTTGTAACTGCCAAAATTTGCTAAAGTTGATGGTTAAAACAAATTTTCCAAGTAAACAAAAAGAAAAAAAAAAGCCTAGCTGTGTTGATCTTTTTCTTGATTTTTATCCTGTTTTCAAAGGAGGGAATAAGACAAGAAGTGTTAGTTCTCCAGGATTGTAACATGCTACTTTTTGGATTCTTTAATTTCATTATAACACTGCAATTCCTCCTTAGAGACCCCTCAACACACTGCGGGGTTCCCTTGACAGGAGTTCATAGTGGATACGCGTGCGCTGACACTGTTGGCCATTAAACCCACGTCCTCGAGAGACGTGAAGGACGTCGTCTCGTCATGTTGCCATCAAAGCAGTGAGCTCCATCATCAGAGCCAGGTCCAGGGGTGGTTTGGCCCTCCCGTTGGCTGCCGAGCGGGGACACGTGGGATGGGTGTCCTGGGCCCAACGTGCCCTCGAGCGCTGCCCTGCTGTGGCTGCATCCCCTGCTCACTGGACGAGCTCTTCTCCTTTCCTAGCTTTCCCAGGGGACTTTTTGCTCAACAAAAGTGTAGCACCGCAGTCTGGTGATGCTCACCGATACTGTGAGACTGAGCAGAGCAGTAGACAGAAGCAAAACTAGAAAATAAATGACTTAAAACCCTTGCCTCGGTCTGATGTCAAGACCTGGAGTTCTGCAGTGGTGTGAATGTTTCTTTAGGATGGAAAATATGAGAACTGAGGTGGCAAATGGATCAAAATTCCTGTGTCATGAATTTTGAAAGTGTCATGTGAAAATGGAGACAGCACCACTAAGTGTCCTTAGGTCTTAGGTCCAAAATAAGTTAATTATTCCTACCATGTGAAATAATAACAGGTCGTGTAAACATTCAGCTTCTTCGGGACAACAAAGTGAAACCCCTCACATCAATATTGCAGTGTTGCCAATGAATATAAGAGTCATGAAGTAGCCAAAGCTATCGTGGTCTAAAAGTGAGAAAATAAAATTTAGTGAGAAAAAGATGAAAATGAGCAAGTGCTAAAACACAGACTTGGTGACATGAGGGACCTGGGGATTTTATACTCAGATTTTTTCCCTTTTTTCTGCACAAACACATCTGCTGCAAAGCAATATGGAAATCAAAGCTGGGTGGCTATCTATGGCACTTCCAGCCCTTCACAAGTACTGGGGATGTCGCAGTACTCTAGCAATTGGTCACACGGAAGTGAAGAAAAAGTCTTTCCTACCGGTTAGCACCTCAGTTTTCAGCTCAAAGATATTTCCCTGCTGGTAACATCCTTTCTCCCTCCCACTTTCCTCCTTCCCTTCCCCACTCTTACCATGCAATGAGAAGAAAAAATCAGTGCACTAATGAGACTTTCTCTTAAGTTCAGAGAAAGCAATTTAGAAACCCCCTACCTCTTCTTAGCCAGCAGTTAAACACTGCAAGGAAGAAAGCTCTTTCTGAAAGGTTTATCAGCTGTAGAGAGAATCGTGCCTGGTTTGAGAAGAGAGGAGGCAGAGAAAATGGAACAGCAGGTGAAAGTCAAGTTCACTTATGACTTTTTCCTATCACAGTTTAACTCTTTGGGATGTATTTTTTCCCTTACAGAAGTGATCGTCTTTCTATGCATGTAAATAACCCATTTCCCAGGCTGAACTTGTTTTTCTGCACTTGAGGGAGTACTCAGATTCCTCCCTCCTGCCCAAGGCTGCAGGACCTGATGAGCCAGACCAACAAGGACCCAGTGGCTGGCTCCAGCGGCCACTGCCTGGGTGTCTCTGGGAAAGCTACATCCTATCCACGTCCTGCCTGTTCGACAGGCCGTGGCTTCATCCAAGCCACGGTCTGTCAAACAGAAAAGTCAAGGGAGCCTTTACTGACAGGCATGTGAGTTAAGTCTGCTGCCAGGTGTTCACCTAGGATCATTTGATATGAGGATTAGTTTCCAGCACCTTTGGAGAGGTGGCCAAATACTAACCTTCTACAGTTTCACTAACAAAAAGCAACCAGCAGACTCAGCGGGGGCTATCGCTCAATCCACCGACCTCTGTGGACACAACTACTCCAAAGCTGTTGTCTAGGGAAGCTACAAGGAACCAGCTGCATGGAAGCTAGTCCCAGCTGCCCATGTGCCTCAGCATGTCATAATTTGCCTTTAGAAGGGCTGCTGTAAAACGGCCAAGGAGAAAAAGCAGGTGCCTACCTCAACCTGCTGATTGTACTGTGCTGTGCTGATGCTCTCAACCTGTGAGAGTATTACTTAGACCCATGTATATGGAAAATAAAGAAGCAAAACAGTGAATAGACGCTTCTTTTCCAGCTACTTTAAGTGATATATTTAAAAGGATGTAGAAAATTAGGAACATTAATTACTGTTAACATGATGTTATAATGTAATTAGGTCTTTAAAGAAACAGATGTGAGACTTAAAGCAGCACTAGCAATTTGGCCCTAATGCACGTAGAAGGTGACGTGCTGGTTTTGTTAAACTTATTATGTGACTCCCCTTGTCTTCAGTGTGCCTGGGATTCTGCTGCATATCCCTGAAAGAGGGATGTTCCCAACCGGCAGCTGAGGCACTATCGCTGCAGGAAGGATCTCACCTGGAAATTGCTTATTAAGAGAATGTAAATACTCCAGCTGATACTGTGTGAGATTTGACAGGTTGCAAGGAGAGCAAGTGCCTGCCATTCCCCATCCCACTTTGAGTTAAGCAGGGCTAAGAGTTTCTTTGCATTTTAAGCTCAGAGAGTACTGGGAGTACCCGAGTACTGCTGCCTGCAGGACTGCGGGTGCAAAACTGTGACGACTGTGTTGTCCCCAGAATGGAACAAAACGCAGTCACTGGAGGGAGAGAATGAGTTTTGCGGTGGGAGACTTCTAGCTTTAGTGAGTCATCTTCGCCTCCCTTAAATTTCAGTGGCAGGAACTAGATATTTTTAGGTTGGAAATTAATTTACCCAATTCTTAATGTCTACCTTGGATACCAGCTGAGAAGACCGTTCAGTGACAGTAAGGAGACTGCAGAAAAGAATCTCGGCCATGAACTACTTCAGTTTTGGATCCTGTGTATTCCTCCTTCGGTGTGCACTTTGCTCTCAGGAATTGCTGTTTTGTGTAATTGGTTTAATTATATTTTTTCATATGAGAGAGATTAGCAAACTGGAGACAGGCCAGAAGAGGGCCATTAAGATGTTTAGAGTTCGGGAGCATGTGACGCATAGGGAGGAGCTAAGGAACTCAATCATCTGCTTTGTTCTATGACTCTAGTTCTGTGCTTTCAAAGAAATTCATTCCTTAAATCAATCCATTCATAAGGAATCCATTCCTTAGGAATATTGAGAGGGGATCTGATCAACGTATATAAATGCATCAAGGGAGGGAAGGAGGACGATGGGGCCAGCTTCTTTTCAGTGGTAGTCAGTGATAGGGCAAGACAAAAACTGAAGCACCAAAAGTTCCATAGGAACTTAAGGAAAATTTCTTGACGGTGGGGGTGACACTGGCACAGGCTGCCCAGAGAGGCTGTGGAGTCTCCTTCTCTGGAGATCTTCCAAACCCACCTGGATGCCACCCTGTGCCCCGTGCTCTGGGTGTCCCTGCTGGAGCAGGGGGTTGGACTAGGTGATCACCAAAGGTCCCTTCCAACCTTAATGATTCCATGATTCCATGAATGCTGCTTTCTCCAGAAGCCTACTCTTGTGAGCAGGGTAGTATGAGTTCTTGGCTATGCATTCCCTACAAAAATTTTGTGTCTCTTGGGCAGAAAAGCAACTCCATCTCACTGTGTCTATGCAAGCCTAAGTTGGTGCAACTGTAATAAATTGAATGCTTGTATAATCACAGAACAGAGCCTGCTGTACAAATGAGAAGCAGCAGAAACCCCAGGTCAAGAGGTCCTAGGTTAGCAGCATGCTGGTCCTAACCAGGAAAGAACCAAGGTCAAAGAACAGAAAACCTGAAGGTAGCCAAGAAACCATACATCTTTTCAAGGAAGGGCTACAGGTCATGTCCCATCTTTTCCATGAACAGCTCATATTAGCTAAAATTCCAGCATGGCAAGGTGACATACGCTTACTCTGCCCTCCCTCCAGCATTTCCTCAGGTGCAGGATTTCTTCAAAATACAGCAGAACCAGAGCCAGAGGTACAAAGAAGGCTTCAGTGCTGCAAGATCTCGAGTAATACAACACTGTAATATTGCTAAGTGACGGGCTGTGTACTGTAATGGTCTCTTTTTATATAAATGGCACTTTTCCCTCAGACCAGTAATACGTGTGGCTAATTTGCTTTTAATTTTAGCCATTTTTTTTTTTTTAAAACTGATTTGTAAATAAGAGCAAACCAAAATAAGTTCCGGAAAACATAGTCATTTCCCTTTAGAAGTACCTGAATGCCAGCTAACCTTGATATCGCAGTTCTCTCAGCTGTCCCTAGAAGCTGTTCAGCATTTTTCCATTGAACCAATGGAATATTTTTCCTTTTTCCTTTGCTATCTATCTAGCCTAGAGTGATTTTTCAGCCTGTCAGGGCACATTAAGGGCCCCTCATCCCTAAGGGACAGGAGCTGCTGACCTCAGCAGCCAGGGCCTCAGCCCACTGCCCCAAACAAGGTGAGCGGGACAGGCCCAGGGTGAGCAGGACAGGTACAGTCTGGGTCACCAAGCAAGTCCCTGGTGATGGGGCAGGAAGATGTTCTGCAGGTTCAGCCAGGTTCATAGCCACGAGGCATAGCTGGGAAAGAACCACAGACAAATATTCTCAAGTCACAGTTCAGGCAGGCAGTGGAGGCCCAAGGCTGAGCTCAGATGGAGACCTCAAGTAAGGCTGATCATGGCTAGTAAGGTCTCTCTGCCTTGAGAGGTCCTCTCTTGAAGACAGAAGAAGAAGCCTCTCTGATAACAACTGAAGTAAACTGCTTCGGCTGCTTGATCACCTTGGCCTTAAAACTATGAAAAAGAGAGGCTGCAGAAACCACAAACAGAAACAGATGTTTTGACAAAAGCTAAGAGACGTCTCTAATGTGCAGCCGTAACAATGGCACAGAGATATATTCCAACCTATAAGAGGTTGCATCAAATTTATTATCTCTAGCGTGCCGAAGATAAAAGAATGAAAATATGTAAGAACATAATATCTTTCAGGGTAGATCTGTGCTGTGTTACTCACTCTGTTTATGGTTATATTATATGTTTCAACATCAAGGAATGGGAATCATGTAATGCCCTCTATTTTGTCCCGGGGCGGGGTGATCCAAGCTCTGTCTCGAGTCACTGGCTTTGGACTATACATCCTGTGTCAGGTTTGCGAGCTCTGTGTGAGACCTGGATACGGAAAGGAACATGTTCATTTCACTGGGCTTAGGCAACTGATTCAGCCTCAGCTCCTGGAAAAGGTTTCTTACCCAGATTCTTCCTGTTCTTCCCCTGCCCAGAGGGAAAGTGGGTGATAGTCACTTTCAGCTGCAGTTGTACGGAATTTGGAGAGACCACTGTCATCCCTGTTTTCTTCTATTTTTCGTAGTTCACACAAACACAAGCAGTTCTCTTTGTTCAGTCAGAACCAACCTACCTGCATCCAGCTTTGTGTCACAGCTCCAAAACCTGAGGTGTACTCAGTCACTGTTTGTCGTTACCTGCTTATGTGCATAAGGTTGCCATGTTCCTCCTTAGAATGACAATTTTGAAGACATAGGTGCTGTGTTTCTGTGTTTTATACAGTTCAGGGAGGACAGAGCAAATAATGACCCAACTGAGAACTCAGCTAAAAGCTGTGAAAAGACACAGAAATCAATTAGAACTGAATCAAGCTTAGAGGTCAACATAACTTCGTGAAAATGTACTAGCGTTATAAGAAGAAAAATGTCACTTCTTTTTAAATATCTTAGATATAGGACTGGTAGTATTAAAAGAAATGACTGCAAATCATCATCCAGGGGACAAGTTTCCATCAAAGTATAGAAGAGTTCCATTCTTCTTAGAATGGAAATGTATAAAAGTTTTTGCTTTTAAAATTCATAGATGATGCAATGATACAGAACTGTCTGAAACACAGGATTGTCTGTGCGTTTGATAGTGATAGAAGCTGATTGATTACACACAACGGAATGCATCACATGGAAATCCAGGAGCATTAAGAAGGATGAACTTTTTTGATACAAAGAAAGTCATACATCTTAGACAAGGGAATATAAATTTCAGGTTGGAAGAAATATCACTTAGTGTTTCACTAAACAGAATTCAGAAATTGTAACAAATAGTCTTTTAAAAAAGTCCTTTAAGTGTGATGATAGGAGCATGCTCTGTCATTGAGAGGCAAGTTTTGGTTGTATAAGACTAGAAATACTAAATGCAACCAGGTAGATGATATTGCCATCCTTACTAAAACTCATGAAATCCTCATTGTTTAAAAGGGGTGCTGAAAAATAGAAAAGCATTCAGAAAAGCTCCAGGATTGATTTGAAAGTTGAGATTCAAACCTTATAGTTTACTTTGGAGCTCTATTTGATCCACAGTTGGTTTATTCAATTTATCTAATAATGATTAAAAATAATTTGAGTGTAGTAGATCTATAATGGGCAGAGGATTATGAGAGAAGAACAAAAAAGACATAAGATTTGACCACAGAATAAAAAAGTTTGGCAAATTCAGACTACACCTATGGTTCAGCTATTCATAAGACAGGGAATTAACACCTAGGACGTCCTTAAATCAGTCTGATCTTAAATCAATCTTTAATCTATCTCTCTAAAAGATGAAATTAAAATTAAAAGCAAATTATTAAAAAAGAAAAAGAACTGACATTACCAAAGGAATTTTTTTTGGTCTATGACAAACAGAAGGCCAGTCAATATGATCAGAATGGTCCCTTCCATTATAATTCCATTATTAAAACCAAAACAAAACAAACTGTTAAAGAGGAAATGAAATCTCTGTGAAACATAAAGTTCACTCTGGCACCAAGCAGACCTTGTCCAGAGAAACCCCCTAGGCCACATCTGCCTTATATATAACATGAACACCTCCTGCCATGCCCTGCCAAACCTGTGCAGCTGGAGCAAGGAGACCAGCCTACAGTACTGAGGTTTACTAATAACATCAGTTGGGGGAGGGGTATTTATTGATAATTTATCATTTGTAATACTTGCATTCTTACTTTTTTTTCCTGAGTTACATTTTTATTCCAGCAAGTACATTTCATTATATTGACTGCAGTATCAGAAGATTTCAACAATATTGCGCCAAAACCCTTTCTGAGGGAATTTAGCATTTGCAAAGGAATTACTCATCACACAGTCTGTAGGAAGGAAGAAATTCTCCGCTAAATTGCCAGAGAAGGTGTTTTGTGGTTTTCTTTCCTTCCTTTTCTTTGCTCTGATTTCTTGAGCCAAAGATGTTTCTGACATTAGATCACTACCTTGACGTGGTTTTTTCACAAGAGACTAATTTTAGAGGGCAGTGGAATTTATCATCTGGAGAATTACTCATTGCTTACAGGAACTAAGGAAGGAAGAAAAACTTCAAATTGTCAAAAGTGCTCAATATAAACTAATTCAAAAATCTTTAGACAACAAAAAGGGCTCCAGCATGTTCCCATACACAGATAACTACGGAAGGATAAAAGCTGACCTCTTGGCAATACAGAAGACAACACTGCATGGGCTTTTGTGTAGATCCTCAAAACAGATTATGTGTCGGAGTGAGATGATAAAGGCATCTTGGAATCTGTTACAGGAAATCCATGGTGTCTGGTGTTACCGTTACATCCCGCAGATCTATTGCGCTAACTGCTTTGCAATCACACTCAAAGACATCTCCACACAACATACAACAGCAGGAGCCACTTACTGAGCTTTTCACACAGCCGAATGGAGTTAGGTGCATACGGCTCACTCAATTTCGGGGCTGTGCCCTCTTGAACACTCACTCTCAACAGTGATTTTCAGGCTTTGGAACATCAGCCACCATGTACACTCATACCGTGTATGAGTTGGTAAACACCTGAAAGGTCACCTAGCACAAACGATGTCTTCCATCAAATGCTATTCCATGCTTAGATGCATCACTGCTAGTCAAATCATCCTTTCCCCTATTGTTTTATGGCTCTTTCCAGTATTACAGAATCACAGAATAATTGGGGCTGGAAGGGGTCTTTGAAGATCATCTGATCCAAGGCAAGTCCAACTGCACCTCATTTCTCAGGGCCTCATCCAGGCAGGTGTTGAATCTCACTGAAGATGGAGGCTCCACAACTTCTCTGGGCAGTGCTAGCATTTAAAGAATGCAGGAAAGAAGGAAGTTAAGATACTGCTGGTACCCTGGTACCCAAAGATATCTTGGGAGAAACATACTGTATGGCTTTTGCTACCTTACACCTCATTCACATTTAGCTGCTGCACAAAATGGGCTCCAATGACCAGGCTAAGCTGTCGAGTGGCTGTCTCCCACAAAAATTAATATATAGAGCTCTCAAAACATGATCAGCTCTGATATTAGCCAGGATAAACAGCATAGAGAACACTGCATAGTACAATATTGCTAGCACTTGGAGGAAATTTTCAGAGAAATTAGACAGGAAGGTAGCTAGCTGGGTATAGGACATCAAAAGCCAGAGATGAAGAAACTGAACATCTAAATCTTTATTTATTCACCAGGAAAGGCACACACCACTGAGCTGCGTTTATTTATTTCCTGTCATATTTCCTGCCCTCCTATTCCGCAGCCCCCGGGGGTTGAGGAGCGAGCCCCCGCTGCTGGGCAGCAGCAAGGCAGCAAGCTGCAGTTTTGTCCAGCATGGAGACATCCACGCGCCTACTTGGGTCTGTCTGGTGTTCATTCTCTCCTCAATATTTTTGCCTCTATTCTTCCTGGAAGACTTGTACCTTGTGTCAATCCCTGCTTAAAATCCTTGCCATCTTTCTAACCATCACTTGATGGATGAAAAAGAAGGAGAATAGATAAACAAGTGGTATGAGATGAAAGAATATTCTAGGGAAAAGCACACCGAGGCTGAGGATAAAAAGAAAGCTGTTACTAAAACAAAGCTCAAGGAAGAAACAGTAGTCAAATTGAAGGACCTGTTTTCTCAGGAATGTTTAGGCTGTTTGAAAGTCCTGGCCATGACCTCGGTGAGTCAAAGCCTGCTGCTTTGTAGTTTCTCTTGGATACAGAAGATTCTCTTGGATTTTTCTTATCTTCATCCTGGGCTCCTAGTAGCAATTATAGCATGACTTTCTGTCAGAGCAGGATCCCAGGGTTCACCCTCCTGCTTTCATCCTACAAGCAGTATTTTCAATATGTGGCTACTCTGAGCATCTAATGGCAAGGTAGGGTGGCTAATGCAGCCTCCTGCATGCACAGAAACCGCACTGTACCAAAGTACATGCGCTCTAAGGAGGAGGCATTTGTACACACAACCTGTGAGTAAAGCTAGAATGCAACTGAATAGCTCGTATGAAAAGAGAAGAATGGTAGAAAGATTAATACATGGCCACAACAGAAATGCAGGAAATCGGCTGACAGACCACAAGGAGACACATAGCTGTGTCAGGGATTATTCCCTCTAGTCTAAAAACCTATGAATATTTTGTCTACTTAGGCCTTGAATTTTCTTTCAGCTAAAATAGACCATTTGAGAGATCACATTATTGGCTACTCTCTTATTTCCCTTTTTGAATTCAGGAAAATTAGCATGACTTCTTAGAAACAGCAAATACACTGAACCGTTACTGAAAGAAAGAATTTCTAATAAACAGCCAAATACTCTTGAGAGGAAAAGAGAAATATTTTACTGATGGATGCTGATTATAGAGAAAATTACATTTATTATCTCAAAGTATCTTTTCAGTAATCTTAATATTTTAAATATTTTTAAACAAGAACAAGAAACGGAAAAACTAAGTAGCCACTTAGCTCCAATTTTCTTTTGTGGTATGAGAAAGAATTTTTTGCTTTTACTCAAGACTCCCTGGATAAATATTTTATTTCATGGGATTTATTTTATTCTAATCCCCCTAGTGTATATGTGAAAGCAATTGTGTGTATAAGTACACACAGCAGCTGTAGTCATATTGGATAATAGGCCTGTAATTACTTCTTGATTTAAAGTCTGAAAGGTTATTCCACAACAGTTGTGATGCATTTTGTCAATACTGCAATAATTTCACTGACCTTTTCCTTAGTTACATACCACTGTCTGCTAAAATAAATGAAGTACTCAAAGCATAAGGGGTAATTGTAAGTGAGCTCTGTATGGAAATACTTAACTCTTCGATGAACCAAATATTTACTCTAAGAACCTAGGAACTGGGCCACAACAAAAATCTGTATTTGAATTGGGAATAGAATCCAGTGCTCGCAATTGCTATTCTCACTTTACGATGAGACTCTCCAACATGAAATTCGAGTTTTGACTTATTTCTCTACAAATGTGAATAAAAACAGTCTAAAGTTTCATATGCAATAGGTCACTCAATGCTGCCACAAGCCAATGACTGAAGCTATAGAGTAAGAATCTATGGAGGGACAGCTCTGCCAGGGCCCTGCCCAGGTTCATAAGACTGCCAAGAGGGCAAGAGCAAGAGCCCTGCCAAGAGAAAGGGAGGGATCAAACTGCATTAGGTAGGAGCACAAGTGAGATAATGAAGATACAGGTAAAATAAACAGGTCCAGCCATGGGTAAACAAGCTGCTAGCCCATATGTATGTCTGGTCAAGTCCTGCACCTGCTTTGCTCTCTGATGTGTATGTGTTTATGTGTAGCTACGAATGAACTTCAAACTGGTCTGTCTGGTGAGGAGGATTAGAGGACTGAGAGTCAGCAACCAAACACATGACCAGAGGTCATAGGGGCCATAGATGTACAGGCCAACAATACTGGGCTTTAGGGGCCAGCCACTGAATAGAGCAAGTGTCCAGGTCCAGCTGCTGTAGGGATCCACGTCTGTGCGTGTGAGACCACGAGCAAACTCACACCCTCACCAGCCAAACAAGGAAGAGGACCAGACTGTCTCTGTTGTGTCCATATCAGTGATGTTTGCATCTATGTTGGTGTCAGGACATCAGCAGCTGCTGAGGGCTGGGACTGGAGTAACCTCAAGCCTGACCAAAGGCTGGCTTAGTGAATGGGGAGGGTGAAATCTCCCCATTTCACTGGGGAGTTTATAGAATCCCCCGTATGTGACTCCCTTAACAGAAGACCTTTGGTTCCACCTTTCAGGGATTTAAGGAGTGCCTAGAGTCAAGTAATTTGACTTCCTGAAGGCTGCTTTAATCACAATAATTAAAAAAAAAATCCACCACTTATCTTTGTCGATGCAGCTCTTTATCTATGCAAGTAACTTGGTGAAGTTATTTGACTGCACAGTTAAAGGGAAAAGATAAAATCTGCTCCAGCATCAACACGTAAACTCTATTTATTTAAAATCAAAAGCAGTTTGGAGCTTTAAGTCACTTCTTAAATCATGACATAGGGAAAGCATGATTTGAATGTTCCCAAATAGGTCAGTATTTCTTTACCACTGAGGCCAAGCCTCTTTTCCATCTCTCCTCTGAAAATACTGACCTCTTCCCTCCAAGTTTTTGTTACAGTGAAAAAAGAGAAGCTTTTTTAATTTCAAAGAATAAAAATTAGATGGAAAAGATATGATTGGTTTTAAAGGTCAGTGTCCTACAATGAGCTGTTGAAAGTGGTTCTTCTCATAATTTTCACTCCACAGTAAGTGCTTTTTACAGAGAAACATGTTACTGAAAGGTAGACAAAAATGAACTGCATATTAACAGCTATGTCATAGGTCTTTATATATATACACTAGTACCCAGCGCCTGTGTGTATGCAACAACATGAGAAGGCTATTTCCTATCTGAAACTTCCTTTAAACATTTCAACTATAATTTAAGAAGCCAGGTGTCAATAATCTCACTTTAAGCTTGTAGTAAAAAATATGAATTTACATCAAATATCAAGATTCTGATTTCTTTGTAGAAAAATGAAAGAATTTTGCCCTGGGTGAAACTATTTATCCGGCAGACCTTGTAAGATCCATATTAAAAGCAGTAAGACAATGTGTCAGGAGAAAGAGAAGACGCAAAATGTGAACTTCATTCAAGGGGGTGGGTTGGGGGCTGACTATTTGTACAAAAGGAAAAATAATTTAGATTCTGAATACCATATCAAATTTCTGTGCTAGCAGTGACTGCTACAAGAAGGTCCCTCCTCTGCATTCCAGCATAGTCTGATTTCAAGCATCTGCTTTGACATTTGATCAGATGATTCATTAAATGCAGTGAATATCTGGAGGCAGAGAGGCACTTTTTTCTTCATTTAGCAGCAGACTGTATTCTAAAGTACAAGCACCGTTAAAGAGTGTCTGCATGCTTTAAAAACAGAACCTTTCTTTCTCAAACTTGCTTGTGAGAAGTTCGTAAGAAGTCTCCTGTCTTACCTTATCCTTCTTCTAAGACCAGACAAAGACTCACTTTTAATGAATATGGACCCTAATTCCAAAACATATGATAGTGCTGGAACTGATTTAAAGCTGACTTTGTTAAATACATACTTGTGTTTCTGTAGCACTCATTGAAAGGAGAAGAGAAGAAAGAACGATGCCATGTTGATTCCTCAGAGTAATGCTGTCACTAATACTAGACAGAATTCTCTTTTTTTTTTTTCTCTCACTTTCAGTGGTATTTGTAGAGAAATGGCTAGGAGGAAGAAAATTTACTTTCAGGAATCACTTAATGAAATATTATAGCATATGAACAAGCAAGCTGTACTGTTTTATCTCTTTCAACATGATTTCCAGAAGAGTAAGTGTAATAAGAAACCAAGTATGTTTGCGGGGGGGCGGGAAGGGAGGGAGGGAGGAAGAAGAGGCAGAAAAGAGTCAGAAATCAAGGAGGGAAGAGTAATTAAATTAGTACATCAGCTTCCTCTTCTAGAGCTGATGAAAATGGTGGCTTGTTTGCCATCTTGAAATAGCATGTGAGAAACCATGAGCAAACTGCAAAGCTAGACAGATAATAGGATTAGAGCTCATGGCTCTGTTATCTAGTGGAATAGGAAGAGGCAGAAACTTTAATTTTATACATAAACAGGTCCAGTTGGACAGTCTTGAAAAGTTATTGTCATAACTGACAAAACTGATGATAAAACTCTCAGACTGTAGTGGATGATACAGAAGTAACATACAAGCTATGGGGAAGTCAGAGAAGAAAGGTCAGAGAGTTCTCACAAAATTGGCCCAGAGCATTAGACCGTGGAAAGGTAGTGAGCAAATCTGCATCAAAATGCAGAGCATATTTGGAGATGATAATAATTGGACAGATGATTCACCCATAGCCTGGAGAAAGTAGAGAAAAAAATTGTATAAACATAAGCAAAGGAACTTAAAATAAATTGGTATAAAAGAGCAAACATAAAGTAAGGGAGGAAGAGCAATACCTAATGGTGAGGTTCATAAGAAAAAAAAATAGGGAAGGGAAGGGAAGGGAAGGGAAGGGAAGGGAAGGGAAGGGAAGGGACGGGAAGGGAAGG
>JAWLRI010000551.1:248457-289422 GCA_034781795.1 Crypturellus tataupa | reverse complement strand
ATCTGTCCTGGTGCCTGGGGTTATTCCTCCCCAGGTGCAGGACTCTGCACTTGTCCTTGTTGAACCTCATGAGGTTCCTTTCTGCCCAACTCTCCAACCTGTCTAGGTCTCTCTGAATGGCAGCACAGCCCTTGAGAATGTCAGTCACTGCATCCAGTTTGATATCATCCACAAATTTGCTCAGGGTGCACTCTGTCCCCTTGTCCAAGTCATGAATAAGTTGAACAGCAGTGGCCCAGTCCCGATCCCTGGGGGACATCACTGGTCACAGGCCTCCGAGTAGACTCAGCCTCATTTAGGATGGCCCTGTGAGGTCTACCATCCAGCCAGTCCTCAATCTACCTCACTGACCACATTTCCTGAGCTTCCCTATGAGGATGTTATGGGAGGCTGTGTTGAAAGCCTTGCTGAAGTCAAGGTAGACAACATCCAAGGCTCTCCCATCATCCATCCATCCAGTCATCCCATTGTGGAAGGCTACCAGGTTCATCAAAAATGCCTTTCCCTTGGTGAATCCATGCTGCCTACTTCTGATCACCTTCTTTTTCTTGACATACCTAGAAATGGTCTCTAGGATGAGCTGCTCCATCATCTTTCCAGGGACGGAGCTGAGGCTGACCGGCCCGTAGTCTCCCAGGTCCACCCTCTTGCCCTTTTTGAAGACTGGAGTGACGCTGGCTTCTTCCAGTCCTTCGGCACATCCCCCACCCTCCACAACCCCTCAAAGATGATGGAGAGTTCCCGCCAGTTCCCTCAGCACTCTTGGGTGCATCCTATCCGGGTCCATAGATTTATGGGTGTCCAGTTTGCCTAAATATTTCTTTAAGCCAATCCTCCTCGACTACAGCCTCTCTCCTAGTTCTCTCTCTTATATCTGGACTCTGTAGGTCATGGGGTCTAGCCTTAGCAGGAAAGACTGAAGCAAATAAGGCATTTAGTAACTCTGCCTTTTCTGTATCCTAGATAGATTCATACCACAGTTTAGTTATTTGCATTCTAACATCTGTTTTGTCAATGATGCCTGTAAAATACTTTTGTGAACACTACTTCTTAGGAGTCACACTTCCATTACACATGTATGGCGTTGCCTGCTTACACTTACATGTCTAACTTTGCTGTGGGCTACACTGAAACACAGATTAGATAAGCTAAGGCGATGAAGCAAACTAGATTTCTCTGCCCATTCTCATTCTTTGTGCCTGTGCCAACCTGCAGGCTGACGGTCTGCAGTAATTCAGACATTCAATGATGAAGACATTTAATGGCAGTGATCTTAACACTGCCTTAATGGCAACACTTGATAGATAACACCAATGTGTTAGATCTATCATTCATGCTTCCCACCTGTAGTTAATACTTTTACACGGAATTTGGGTTAAAATCCTTTCTGGTACTTAATTCTAACCAGTCTTCTTGCATGGACCCAAATCTAGAGCCAAGAGTGGGCACGAGATAAATCTTGGGATATCTCGGCAATTCCGCCTTGGTCAATTCCTTCACTGTCTACAGCCATGATTGATGAGACAGGTAGACAGCTTCCCCATGGACTACTTTGAAGCAATGTGGACACTGGTCACCTGATTCCCAAGATGTCTGCAGACAGAAATATTGCTGTATGGAAGTAGGTAAGCAAGCGGAATAGCCATGTTAATCCTGCCAGCCTGCACTGGCTCTAAAGAGATGGATAAGAATGTTACATCACTTACAGATGTCTTAATCCATTTCACATGTGCAGTGTGGCACAGTGCTGATTTTTAATAGGAATGCCAAAGTAAGTTAAATGACCTGAAGAATTAAACTAATAGAATCATTATCTTCAGCAGTAGAATGGAAACACAGATTAGACTGGAAATGCTACTTCATTAGTAATGGCACTATCTCCACCTAATAATGACGGTCTTCTGTCATTGCTGGAGTTTTTATATTGCTAACACTGTTATAATTTCTCCCATTTGTTTCCTTAATTACCGTTATGCACAATTTACATTTTAAATGGAATGCTATTTCCACATTTTCCTTTTTTTGATTGTTTATTTTTTGTAAGTAAACCATTGTTTTACCTCTTTTCTCTGTCAAAGCAGAGACTTGAGCCCAGCACTATGGGATTGTATTAGCTTGATCACTTAAAGGCCCATCTCCATTGCTCAAGGGAACACGGTGCAAGATTAGTTCTGACTGATCTGTTATGTCCACACACAGACATGAAGATGTGTTACTCTTGGAGCTTACAGTGGTAGAGCACACTGGCTAAGGCACCCAATTCTGCCACTTCTACTACCTCTGAACCAGGCTACATTTTGCAGAGTAGGTATGATCTAATGAACTTCTTCAAGCTTTCTTCATTCACTGTGTTTTATCTACATGTCTCTCCCAGTCTATTTCACAGCACGAAATGTGAGCAATCTGAGAAATCTGTCCTTGTAAAATACAGAATATCTCTTATAGCTGGGACCTTCTATGTCTTCACAAGTTCAGAGAAAGCAGGTCTGCAAAGTGCAAAATATGATTGTTTGGATGATCTATGCTTCTTAGAAGTTGCAGATATGATTTATTGTTACTAATATGAGATTGCCTACATCTCCAGAATTTAGATTCTTCATAAAAGGCACTTTCTCCCCACCATATGTAACCGGTGCTTTAGGATAAAACCATCCTGGTCTCTCTGCTTTGATTTAATAATCGATCTAGAACTTTCCTGAGATTCTGATAACAAACTGATCCACACACATTCACATCTCAGTGCTCTCAAGTTAATAATGCCTATTAAGCAAGTAATAGTATCTTAGCTGTAATCCGCCACCATTGCTTTTGCCTACTCTTTTTTTTTTAAGCCAGAGATTGTAACTCTTGAATCATGAAAATTGTCTCACCATGTTCAGCAATGCCAGTTATATAACCTTTCTTGTCATAAAGGGAAGTTTCGTTTTCCATTATTAGTCAGTGCTGATGTAAGTAGCTTCTTGTCTTTTCTCACATTTTTGCAGCATCATCTCAGTTTATTCAATCCTGGAAGAGTTTGGGAGTAACACAAAGGAATCCCAGGATTTTGGGAAGTTCTTCTCTGTACTGCTTTTCTGGAACCTGGAAGACTGTAGTGAACTCCATTGCGACAGCAACACCTTCAGGAATGAAAAATTGAAGGAGGCACGGGACATGTCTGAGTTCCACCTTTTACAGTTGGAAGTATTAAACCATCTAATTTAATGAAATATTCATTTTTAAAATGGTGTCCTTTACTGTTTCAAAATCTTTCCATTAATAGCTAAATTATTAGGGATGTTGTTCTAACAACATGCCTAATTTTAGCTGTTGCTGGTTTATGGCCAACGTGATTCTCTAGCTTTCACCTCTGTTTTTCCTTTCCCTCATGTTTACCCTTTAGAAATGTGTATGAGCCGCAGACACTCTTCACATCCCCTTTTCTAATACTTTAATATTGGTCTTATAAGAAATAATTAAGAAGAGTGTGAACCTTTAGGCTTGCCTCAGTTTGTGTTTGTCTTCCTTGGAGATTGGTGATTACTGCTCTGTAGACCGTACTAGATAAGTTCTCACATAAGATTTGTAGGATGTACTCATCTGTGATGGTTCTGCCCAACTTAACGTGCTATCTAGTCAAAACCAGCCTTGTTAGCTCATGCTCACTAGATAAGACTGAAGGAGCAGAGCTGAGCACCCAGGTGGCTCAGTTTGATTTTCCTGACTTCTGAGGATGGGGAGACAACAGAGACCAGTGTTTTAACAAAAACAAGGATATCTTCAAGAGCAGCTGAGACTGTCTGATGAATGTGTATATGAAAAGCAAGCCCTGTATTGTACTTAACTTACTCTTGCTAATACAGCAGGAAGAAGACTTTGATTGCAGCAAGCCAAAGTTTCTTTTTTTTTAATTTCTTTTTCTGTGTGTGTGTGTGCCTGAGTGACACTGGCTGTCCTTCACAGGCTCAACTTAGGCCTTTCAGTCTGGGACAACTTCTTGTTGATAAGAGCTTCTGTTTTTTTCCTCTCCTTTTCTCTCTTTATCTCTTTTGATCATCATGCTTCAAGACAAAGCTCAAAGCAGCAGATGGATTTAGTAACATGGGATCAACAAAATCCTTTATGATTAACTGAGAATGATCATAAAAAATTATAAAATTATAAAGTCTACTTTCTGGTCATTAGGTCTACTTTCTTGACATTAGAAATGATCTGACATTGGTTGTGTGGGACAGTATCCTCTAAATTAACATGTAGGTGTTAAAAATAAACAGTAGGTGGCCTCAGAACATTAGTATAGTGCTCTTGTTCACTGGCGCAGACTCAAGTGGTAGGTCAGAGACCTTCCACTTCTCTGTGGTTCTGTAGCTCCTTCCCTGACTGTATGAAACACACTGATGCACTCCCCAGTCTAGCACTATTGCTTTCTCCTCAGAGCATACGTATCCATATGTCAAACTTCAATGTAAGTTCATGTGATCTAAATTCCCTTTGTTGTTTTAACCACATTTTAACCACTGCAATAATTCAGATTGCAGAAGAAATGTCTGTGTTGTACATAAAAATAAGAAGTACAAGTCTCTCTTATTGGATGTGGCATACCAGATTTATAGGTCCATATAAGATTGATGAAAGTCTGGAAAAGCTAGTTCATGGTTCTCTGACAAATATTTTCTGTTACTGATACATTTTGCTTTTCAAACATCCTATTAATGACAATATGTGATGGTTGTGGAGATGATGACTGATGGAGTAACCATCATGAACCATTCCAAGAGTTAATTTGTCTTCTTTTAGAAAATTACTACCATCAATAATGAACCCAAAACAAATCTGTGGGCCTCATGGACTTGAGATTCAGTTTTCATCATTGATCAATTTCTACTGCCCTGACAGAGCTATTTAGAATCTCAATATCTGTTCCCAGGAGTGAATTATTTTTTTCTCAAGAGAATCCTTGATCTGTAGAGTCCAGAAGCTAAACATGATGAACATTAGTTTTCAATAGCTTAATATGCCACGTCTGTGCGCTTCCAGCCCACCAGCTGGAAATAAGATCTGTTATTGAAAATACAATTTTGTTTTTTTCTTTGTTTACTGATAAGAGAAAAATACAAATTTAAACAAAAACCATATCCTTTGGGAATGGAAGAAGATATTTTAACTAATACAGTCAGGAAATATATTAAAAAATTCTTTGCACCTGTCACATAATACCCACCATCCAAAAATGTACACTTTCCAGTCATTACTTAATTCACTAACAAAAAAACGAAAAATCTTTGCCACAAAGAATGATACTGCTCTAAGTGTCCTATAAATGCTATGGAGCCAGAGGTGGAAAAGAGTTAACTTACTTGACTGTGTTTAAAGTGACAGAGGGAAGCAAAAACAGAAATAGGAGCAAAGTGACTTAATAAATGATCTTCTGGTTGTTCTGCAGGGACCATCTAGGTTTTTTGCTGGAGATACAGTTGTCCTCTCTGCTCCCCCTTCTCTACCATGACTCTGGTAGCGTTTAGGCTTTAAAAAAAAACAGCTACTGTGATCTAAAATAAAAGTAAACATGTCCAGTAGCGGTACTTGAAAATGATAGAGTCATTTCTCCAACCAATAGTGTTTTGTGTTCTCACCCTAGTAAATGTTGCTCTGTCTGAGAATCTGGCTCTCTGCTAAAACATGTGAACTCCCTCTGCTAAAACAGGTTTGATGGCCCTGATCTTCCTGTGTGTCATTGCATTAGGTAGAGGACAAGCATAGTACATCATATGAAAACTAGAGCTTTTTCAAGCCAACCTGTGGCCTTCTATGATGTTCTGAAAAGAAAACAAACAAACCTATTTATATCTTGTTAAACAGTTTTAAGACATGTAAAAGGACTGTTGATTGACACTGGGAATTAGATGCCTCTTTAAACATGTAATTTGAAATCAGAAAATCAGTGAAGCCAGTGTTAGAAAGACAGTAAGAAAGCGTGTCCTCTGCAGTGCAGTCAACTAGGATGCAAAGTCCTCTTCTCCTGAGAAAGGAGAGACTTATTCAGCAGCTGGCATCTGCATGCGTCAGGGGAGCCTCCTCTAAACATCTCCTCAGTGAGGCAAGGTTGGACTTGGGCATTAGACCTGAGGTGGGATGACTGATGTGACAAACCCCAGGTTCCAGGGAGAGCAGCTTTGTGCAGCATGGGCTGACCCACTGCCCACAGCAATCTCATTGCACTTTCTGGAGGCTGGGATCCACCTCGCTCAAAGATGTGCCTCTTCAGCATGTCCCCTGCCTTTCATTGTCTTCTGCTGCCTCCGCTCACCTTTGTCACCTCACTGTCATGTGGCTGCATGCTGCAAGAGGGTTGACTCTTAAAGAAGCAGAGACAAACTCATCATTAATTACCTTTTAACCTGACTGGAAAGTGTAATTGTTAATGATTTATTGAGTGTGTCCTTCATGTCAGTACCCATGCAGAGCAAAGGATGGGCCTGGACAGCATTGCACTGCTGAGGTGATGGCAGAAATCTGTGTTGGGCTCATTAGAGAGCATAATTCGACGTTCCTGAGTTTCAATTAGCACTGACATTTAGCTGAGCATCAAAATCCTCCTGAAACATTGTGAATCCTGCCCTTCAATTCAAGTTCATCTGCGTTATCTTGCTGCTGGCTGCACTCCAGCACATGGGAATCCCCAATGTCCTTTGCCACGTGTGATTAGCTGGCAGTGTAAGGCAGAAGGGGAGGATGTGCAATTTTCCCTCGCCATAGAAATATCTTCTGCATGTGAGATAAGAACATCCCCTGTTCATTAATGTAATTTCAAGAGAACCCTGCATTTGCATTACAACTGGTGCTGGCCTAACAAACTGAAAGGCTCTTTAATGAATTAGCAGTGCAGATAATTTTAGTCATTTGGCAATAATTTCTGTGGTTCTCGGGCTAGATTCATGCCTGATTGCCGTAATGCCACTGGCTTAACTGGAACTATGCCAGTTCACACTGCAGGGGGTTCAACTGTTTGTACAATGTCTGTATCAGTTTTGCACAGGCTGAAAATTTCTTCTATATGGGGAAAGCTCAGATATCTTAAAATGGAGAATTATTTCATTTTAAATAGTGTATTCTCATTATTCTAAAAATAGAAGAATATTTTTCTTCTGGTGCCTCTATTTTAAATGTGATTAAATATTTGTCATTTCTATCACTTTAGAAGCATAGTACAATGGAACTGGGTCTAATCAACTTAACGTGGCCCTTCCCTAAAGAGATGATGCATTTTAAGTTTGGAATGGTTGCATCGCTAAATTAAATTTGGTGCCTTAATTGTATGGCTTTGGTGGTTATATAGACTACATATTGACTACACCTATATTGCTAAATAAAACAGGACTTGGGGAGAAGTTGGTTGTGAGACCAGAGAAAAAGTCATGTGGTGAGGCCCTTGATGGCTGTAAAACATAGTTTTTGCTTTGTGCATGTGTTTTTTCGTTATTTTTTTCTCCAGTTCAGAGCCAGAGCTGATAGAAGATTGTGTCCAAGCCCGCAAGTGAGGTGCTTTCACAGCAGAAGCTCAGGGTATGTGTTGTATACCATGAGGAAATGTCTGGGGTGCAAAGACTGCAGAGATGCTGTAGAGGACTATATAGGACAGCGAGAGGAAAGCAGATGCACAGGTTTTAATGGCAGTGGATCACAACAAACAGTGACCTGAGCAGGGCACTACCTTGCAGAAATCAGACCCATCTCTGCCTCAGCCGTGCCTGCAAGCGTACCAGCAATGCAGCAGTGGGGCTATCAGGTCCAGTGCTCTGGACAACTTCAACAATGAAAACATAACCATAAAGATTTATTTCAACCTACAGACACTTAGATTCAATTTATTTCTGTCTTAAGAGACCTCTTAGATTTTTGTAATGACAGGATAACTAAACTGGAATTCATTTTTCTGACTTTTGCTATCTATATATTGGACATTGTCTTGAGTATCTTACTGTTCCCTATAGCAAAAAAATAAAAATAAAATAAACCAAAATCAATAAAACAAACAAACAAAAAACCCCTTATCCCATCCTGAGTCTGCTAATCTTGTTCAATGAATCGGTTCTTACTGATAGTTATTCATAGCAGATAATTTAGATTCTTGAATTTGGTTTTAGCTCAACTGTTGACCAAGGCAATCTTGAGCAACACATTTAAACTCATTTTCGGTCAGAAAAAAATAACAACTTTCACATGGCTTTTAAGCAGAGTACTACAAGACTGCAAACTACTTTGAGATCTCTGATATAGAAGTACTGCTCTGCAAATGTAACTAGAAGGTATATTAACTTAATAGCAATTAAACATTATAGGAGAAAAAAAAATATGACCAGACCTTAGACTTGTAAATAATCCTGTTATATGCGTAGTGATAAAAATTTCCCTATTTCTCTGCACCACATTGAAAGGCAAGCCCCCTTTCCTGGCCACCTCATTCAGGCAAGTATAGCGCACCAGAAGCCTTCAAACACAAAATGTTCTTGGAAAAAACACATGACGAAGCCTTGCAGGAAGCTAAGATTTAAGAAAAAACTTGCAGGAGAAGGGAGAGGATGAATGATGTAATAGAAGTAGGAGGCAGCTTAGGAAAAAAAAAAAAGTGGGAGAAATAGACAGATATGTCCAAGTTTCATTTTCAGATACACCATCATAAAGAATTTCTCCTCCTGTCATAGATTTGAAAATCATTATATTTCCTTTTGCTGTTTCTCTCTTAATAACCAAAGACTAACTAAAGCTAGGAAGAAACTATCATATGGTGTGGCCAGTACTCTGATGTGGACTTACAGGGTTTGTCATCTTGGAAGCATGGATGATGGGTTGTTTGCATTTCTATTTGTGGGACAGGGACACGGTGTGGTATACTGAGCACTAAAATGGTTTGTTCTAACTTTTCCCTTTACAAGGGGGTACAGTTTCTCAATGAACTTTAATTCATTGAGAATTCATTCATTAAATCATTAGTGGACTAGATGAATAACTTTCAGGTTTTAAATGTTATGTCTGTTTCTAACTTGTAGAACTACTGCAAGTTCAGAAAGGATTGGAAAACCAGTACATAAACAGGTTGTGAAGTAACATTCTTAAATCAGCAACCACAGATGCCAGGAGGACTGAACCACAGACCAGGCTCACATACTCTCCCCTGTCAACATCTCTTACAGCCACTAACTTAGAAGCAATATTAGGCCAGAGGACCTGGTAGTTAAGGCAGAGCATTTCTTACATTCTTACTTTAAGGATCACACTTTGTTCCCAAGGCTAAGCTTCGCTGAAGCATTAATCAAAGGTCACAATTGTGAGAGATCGCTAGAGATGCTGGGAAACCTAGCTAAGTTGTGCATAGTTGGGGGGGAAACCCAGTATCCAGAGGGAACCTTGTGGGATAAGGAATGCAGTGCTCTCAAAGGCCAGAGTGATCCAAACATCACCTGAAAAACTAGGAGACCTGCAGAAACTCTACTGGGTCAATGGAACTTAACAAACGTAGAATTTTGCTGAAAGACAGTAGATAGGATGGCAACTGGAGGAGTGTAGGTAGGGCAGACAGAGCAGATCGAAATGCCAGTTGACCGAAAGCTTTCTGCTGTCTCATCCAATGTTTAATACCCTTTTCAAAGTGTGACACACACCAGTCAAAGTGTAGGAGGTAATTCTGTATCGGTGACCTAAATTTGCTCCCACACAAAACAAAGGTTTTATTTTGGCCTGTCCTCAGCTTTCACTATGAGGATACACAGAGCCAGTCACCAGAAAAATCTTTCTTTAATTCAAGAACGCTTTCTTGCACACATTTGCAAGGAAGTCTGGACTGAACACTGCAGACAGTAAGCAGCTGATGCAGCAAACTGTGTAATCTCTGACTTTTCAAAACTCTTGTTTTCTACATTAGGATTCACCCTCCTCAATAGAGATCTTCAAAAGGTAGGTAGATGCTTTCCAAATATGTATTTGGTTCCAATTGTTATCTTGATTGATTGGCATATAATAAGGTAGGTAGGACAGTAAAATTTCTGATAATAAGGCTGAACAACTCAGAGTACCATGCCTGGCCCTCAGCTATCCTTTCACAAAAATGTGGGTATCCCATATCACAACTACCAGCTCCATGCAGGCATTGTGTCCATGTTGCAGATAGCATTAGATGTGGCACCTAAATCTAACTCCTCTTGACTGATCTCTACTGAACTGCTCTCTAGTCTTACTTGGTTGTGTTGGTTAGTGGTGGGATTCCATGAACTTTGGCACCTAATGCCATTTGAGCCTTTGAACACCATTTCAAAAAGATATGCACCTCCTGTATGCTCTTGATCATGTTTACCAGCCTTATGTGGGTGTCTTGAGTAGGTGGGTTCCAAAGGCATTTGTTACAGGCAAGTGAAAGAAGATTAAGAATTGCATTACATATAACACGATTTTAGACACCTAGTTTTTATGTCTAAATCTCAGGTGAAACTCACGGGGAATTTTACCCAACATAAAAGGTCTAATATTGTGCCAATTAGTGCTCAATATTATCACAACCTCTCAGCTTTCATCCTTCATGACAGTTCCCGTGGCAAGATGGGGTATATGCACTCCTTTTTTCTTTTTTTTTTTTTTCTTTTTTTTTTTGATTCATGAGGTGAGTGAGAAGGGGGGGATCTTTACAAATCAAAGATGTACTCCTTCAACCTTGTCAGGAACCAAGCAAGCTCAGGTCTGTGAGACAGATTTGTTCTGTATGTTAAATGCACTTCAAGAACCAGTGGGAAACAAGCACCCATCTGGGTAGAGTAGAGTAATGCCAAAGGGCAGTTAACAAACATTTCATCCTTAAATTCTTGGTGCTGGAGGCCAGACTATCAGCAGATAAAAGTAAAACTGCCCAAGCTCTCTCCCAGGCTTAGACAAACCTTTAACAGTCTTGAATATGCTATAAGAAGCTGTAATCTCCATTGGGGAACTTCTATCTGCTTCTTGTCCAAGGCACCCTCTAGCCCTCGTGGATGGTTTCTAAAGTGGAAGCCTCTGTCTACCCTGTTCTGCTCCTGAGGTCAAATTCTGTCCCGCTCCAAAGACCAGTCCTCCCAGTCACAGTTACCTAAACTAAAGGCTCTGCGAAAACTCTTTACTCTTACTGTCCTCCCTCTCCTAAAGTCTACTCTGTAGGATAACCAAAAAGCAGGATGAGCGTCTGCTGCATCAGAGCTCTCTTACTTATGATATTGCTGGTCTATAGCCTGTGGGTCTGAGCTGCCAGGGTAAGGTTGGTGCAGGAGTCAGATACCTTGAAATCAGGAACTTTTGTGCAGTAGAGATGTCTAGGTTATATGTGTGTCTTCTCTGAGCTGATGTGAGGGAATATATTTGGGAGAGATCCATTAGACACGTGGAAACTCTTGTGTATTTCCATGGATGCAGATGATGAAAGAGGGTAAAAGAGCTGCAGATGGAAACTTACCCCCCAAGCTACTTTAAACACATAATTTCAAGCAGATGAATCTCATTTCTAGTGTTAGGCCTTGCAGAACTCTCAAAACTTCCTCTGATCCAAAGGAAAAAAAAAAAAATTGATTTCTTCAATCATTGTTATTTTTTTTCTATTAAATTAAAATGACAGTGTTCATCCTGAACTTCAAGCAGTCAAATGCTTGAATGCTGAGGGATGTCTGTCATTTTCCACTTCCATCTAGCAAATTTGAGGTTTCTTCCTTAATCCTGAGGAAAAGTCTCCAAAGTAGATTACACTTGTTAACAAAACATTTCTCTTCTCATTACTCTCCATTGTTACCAGCATGACTTCATCTGCCATATGTTTCTCATTATGAGCCTTGCTTCAGATACTCCTAAATTCTGCTTGGGAAGCATGAAAATAATTATGAATCGAAATAAAATTTGAAGTAGAAACCATTCTTGATATCATTTTCATGTTACCATCTCGACAGATTGGTGTACTAGAACCTCAGCATTACTGTTTTCCATTTGAAATAGTTTTTAGTTCCCCTTGAGGAAGAAGCTGATGAAACTAAGACTTTTTTTTATACTTTGAAAGTGCAAGATTTTTTTGTCACAGGATATCATGTGCACAAAGATACAGAGCTGTTCTGCTGAGTCACTCCCACAGCTGCACCATGTGTATTTTATTAGTTCCATTCAGAAAAATAGAGAAATTGCATATTTCTATGTGGAAGAGTATACTGGAAGTCAAGATACAGGAAGCAGTTCCTCTGAATAACCACATTTTCTTGGGAGATATGTAACTTCAATAATCCAAGGTAGAAATAAAAGGATAATATAGGACTGTACCCTTGCAATATTGGTGTTTGTTCTTCACATGAACGAAAGAGAAACTTTATATAAATAGGCAAATAATATCTGGTTCCTTTGGAGCCAGTTGTTTGTACAACTTAAGAGTGCTGGTATCTCACTATGTCCATGTATGTTACAAAAGAACATGGAAATCCTGCTCACTCCATGGAAAGAGACTGTGCACCATGCAAACGCAGTCATCAGAGAACTGAGCTGCAACCTCTTAGCCCAGTTCTACAGCATGTGCAAAATGAGGCTGTAAAACTGTAACAGGACAGACTTGGAGAGCTATTCACATGGAGTGCAAAAAGCAAAAGCAAGACTTCCAGTTACATTATAAGTGCTTTCCTAAGGCATAAAAATCCTGGACCCCCAATGAGTGAATTTTAAGAACTTTTATAATAGAGAAGACAATTTATTTCTGTTATTTCTTTTATTTCCTGAGATAGATTTGCTGCAATTTATTCCAAAATGTCCATCTGAAGCAAGCACATGGAAGTGCAGGTTTCAGCATAAATCTGAAGTCTGACATAATTCTAAACTGCTTAAAGCTTGTATGTAGGACATACTGATGAGAACTGAGGCAGAAAAATAATATAGAAAAAAAAGCAGACTATCTGCTAATGTGTCACCTGTATGCCCTGTGAGGATGCTATGCTTTGTACACTGCAAGTCATGCATCTAACAAATGATTTTTTCCCACAGTTTACAGTTGATGACTCATGATTTAGAAAGCTAAACTCAATCTACTAACAGAACTTCTATAACCCATCCCCCGCTGCCGCAAATACCTTACAATTAGAAAAGAAGTGTATCCATTAAAGGATACAAAGAAATACATTGTTAGAGAAATTAAGCACTAAGGGGAAAAATCTAATCTTCCTCCCTGAAAAAAAAGAAAGTTGGAAATGACTCTCCAAATGTTCCTTTCTTGAATTTGTCTTGTATATCCCAAGGAATGTGAAAGGAGGCATAAGTGCTCAAAATCATAGCTGGTATAAACTCTAATATGACTGTACTACCAAAAATCATGCTATCCGTTTTGTCCCTAAGGAATCCTTTCTAAATATAACAACTTTTCTCATCTATAAGCTGATACATAAGGAGCTTTTCAAGAGATACCAACCTTAAGAAGTAAATGGAGAGCTGCCAGCCCCTCAAGACTTTTAATGAGTAGAGTCTCATTAAAAGATCTTTAGTTAAGAGAGGACTAGCTTTAGCACTGTAAGGTTCCACCTAGAGTGTGAAGGTCTGCTGAAGCTGCTGCCTGTGCGCAGACAGCAGAGAATGCTCCTGGAGCACAACCCTACGGAACAGCTAAGACGATAGCTACACTTCAGGTAGGCAGTGCTACAGGGAACAGTGGGGGGTTCTTCTTCCGCCTTTTCACAATTTTAAACCACATATTTTTCCAGGATAAATGTGAATTCTCCCTTGATCTTGTCTAATAAGAAAAATATTCTTGAAGTAATTTACCATGTCCTCCAACCTCAGTTTCCAGGGGGTTGGTTGGTTTCCACACTGCAGAAAGTGCAGGCTCATTCTCAGTGCACATTTTCAAGCTCTGAAGGACTCTGCACCAAACTGAGAGAGTCACTTTGGGTAAAATGACATCAGCATTCAGAGCAGTGGGGAAAAATTGCCATGGCAGATGCAATTCACTGTCTGGAACTATCTTGCCAACTGGGTTCTTGTTCAAGGGCATTAATATCTGCAGTGCATGAGCATGAAACTAGTTCAACCACATGGTCAGCAAGGTTAGATGTTAGGAGTCCCTGTTTGCTTCACCTCAATTGTGTTGACTACAGCCAAGAGAGATACATACATTAGAAGGTTAGGGATGATCATGCCAGCATGAATCACAGCAAGTTTTCCTCAGGTGTCTATCACATTTTCTGATGTTGCCATATGGTAGAGTTCCTGCCAAGTTAATTCTTCACATCTACACTCTAGTAACACCTCTTTTTTTATTCCTCCATTGGTCTTTTTAGTACTCACACTCTTCAGGAAAGCTGATGCTGGAGTACTATCCCCATGGAGTATCATTATAACTCTTCTCCTGCACAGGGCATTCTCCCTTTTCTTCAGGATTATTTGATGACACATTTCCTTGCTCAAAACTATAGAAGCCAACAGAACATATGGTCCATAATTTATAATAACGCACTGGCAGTCTGCCTCTACGGATGTTTTAGCACATTTTGGGGACTTGATAGCTTGAAACATTTCCGTCTCCAACGGATCATTTCCTAGTAGTTAGCGTTGGCTGTGTTGACAGCTGCTAATTTATGTTGGGACAAAGAACCATTTACATGTAGTGAATAGCTGTAAAATGCCTGTGTGATACAGTACTGAGAGGTGTGAGTGGGCCAGGTTTGCACTAAGGTTTGGACTACTGTCCTTCTTGAGACAGAAAATGAAGAACTTTCTGTCCTCTTAAAATGCAAGTCGATGATTTCCTCTTCTCATCAAGCCATTCATATCCCGTTCTTAAGCACAGCAACAACACTCACAAAACTCCACTGCAGGACAGAGAATTTTCAATTTCTGAACTCACCTGCAAAGTTTATGGTAGGGTAGAGATGGCAGCCTCTTCCTGGCTCTGAGCCACAGCTTACTGCCACATTCATTGGGTTGACACAATTACTTGCTGGTTTTCCTGACAGCGCAATTTCAGAAGTAGTTGCACTGGAATGGTGGAGAGGTATTTAGCTTGTATCACATGTGTAGGAAGGGAGCTGCTTGAGGTGAGATGGAAACTGCAACGCGTGCTCCAATAAAAAACACTTCCATTGGTCCATCCTTGGATGAAAGAAGTCTTTTCATTTATCCTTAAGTTTGTATTTTCCCTTTACCTTTCCAATATTCCTACCCAAGACTCAGATTATGCTTGTTACTTCCCCCATCCCTCCCCCTGCCTCCAAAAAATTATAGAGAGGATTAATGGCCTAAACAAAGGTATCTAGATCCACCTGAGATGCCATAGAGCATCAAGATGCTGTAAGATATCTACACTGGGATGACAAATATGACACAGGTCCCACATAAAACCTATGCTCTTCTGGAAAGGCAGCTGAAGGATTGGCAGAATATTCATGGTGTTTCTGCTTATTTCTGGCTTTTTTTTTTTTCCCTAGGCAGCTACTTCACACCACTCAGCTCAAACAAAGCTGTATTCTTACAGAATTATCTGCACCTCAACAAAATCTCAGAAAAAAGAAACAAGACTGTGGGCAGAGATGCAAAAATTATTCCACAGGCAACAGACCTAGATCAGATGGTTCCTAGCTGATCCCCTAGCTGGTTCCTATTTCTGTGGAATAAGATGGGTTTTGAGAAAGATTTCTTTCAGAAAGCTGTTTTGTAAGATTTGGCTCACTTGTGAGTGGAGACACAGTTTTATGAGTAGATAAATCCATAGAAATGAGAGGCTGTAACCTCTGATGCTGTGGAGGAAGAGACAAAGGAGAGAAAAGGAGAATTCCTCGGAGAGGGAGATGTGAAGGAAGAGCCCATAAGCTACCTCTGAGCATTACCCTTGGAGATAGAGACCATTAGATTATTATGCTAGGTGCCTATGCTTCATTTCCTGACATGAGTCAGCTCAAAGCAGTTCAGAGTCTTGTTATCTGCTGTTGCCTATTATCCAAGGGCATTAAGTATATTACGAGGATACACCGACAATATCTGCCACTTGACCTTCACTTAATAATAATTCTCTTCCTAACCCAGTCCATATTAGAATAGATTTCATAAGCTTTTTTCATGTCTCTCCTCTGACACTCTCGTGCAGCTCTTCATTCTCTAAGAACCACACTGGTAAACATTTCTGGGAGCAGTCTACAGAAACTTTCACTGAAAGCTAGTGACTAATTTCTTCAGGAGTCAAGCTAGGTTCTCAGAAATCCTGGCCTGCCTCTACAAGAGCAGAGAGGAGGGGAGAAGTCAAGGAGTCTGCTGCCTTTGGGGTTGCCTCAGAAGTCCTGGTCATCTAATTCAGCAGGGACAAAATCCAGGCAAAATGATTCAGAATTACGAAAGAATTCATTGTACCTTTTGTACATGGCATCACCCAGTTCCTCTCAAGCACAAAGACAGGCATGAGGCTGGTTCTGGCACCAGCACTGGTGCAAACACTCTTCTGTTGCTGACATTTGCTGAAGCAAACTGTCAAGGCTGAGAAGTGGCTGAAGCAGTTGATCTTGTACAGTTATAAACTCCTGCTGCTTTAGGAAAGTAGCTTCCAGCCTGCTCCCATCTATGCTTAAGACTACCTATATATCAAGACGCTATTAACTGACATCCCGATGACACTGATTTCTGCTGTTCTTGCTGCTGCACAGGAAGTCTGGTCGTGAAGATTTGAAAAGGAGTGTCTGTCATTTAAGTTGGACCATGTAGGTTGTAGAGTGAATATTAGATGATAACACACAGCTTCAAATGAAATGCACTTTGAAATGTGCATTTATAGAAGATTTTCCTCACTAATGTTTCTCATTCTTGTGCCTTATGCCTCCAAAAGGCTAAAAAACACGAAGGTATTTATGAAATTGGCCCTTCATTGGCAGACTGTGCACTAAGACGTTCAAGTGCATTTCAAAAGGACATTTTTGAGGAGATAGCTATGCACACATTATTTATCAAGGAGGGAGGAATATCAGATTTCACTAAGCAAAATAGTTTCTGAAATAGAATCCTCACTCCACTGAAAAGATTTCAAAGGGCAACAAGGGAATGACATGAAAAACAAAATTGTACCTCATGCATGACTGACTGCAGTGGGAATCTAAGGTAGTAAAAGGAGAGAGTGAGCTGAGTAAATTGAAATGTTGTAAGAAGTCAACTAAGAGGAGAAAACTGTACAGAGAAACTGACAGTCTTTAGAGTGGTGGCACACTGTGAGAGCAGAAACTGATCGTGCGCAAACATGACTGCAAACATTTTCTAAATACCTTTTAAATCCACTTTTCCCCTCAGCTATTTCATTCACTTAATCCTCCTCTTAGGTTTTATTTTTTTTTTTCTGTTTGGAGGCTTCCTTGGGTCTGTACCCCACTGAATACAAAGGAGCATGAAATATCATTGTTTGGTACTTGACTAATAGCAGCAGAAATGAAGTGAAGAGTTTGAAGCTCTGCAAGAGCTTGTGGCAAATGCAACACAGCTAAGATGCCAGCACTGCAAAGCCATTCTGAGATTTCTAAGATAAACAACAACCATTTCTGATCATGAAGATGCCTTCTGTTGTCTTCAAAATATGTAAGTAATTGCAGTGGCTCGAATTCAAGCAGCAACCCAGGAAATATGCAGGGAACCCTAGTGTGATAAATCTGCCAACAGGCGACCATGATTGTTATCATTACTTCTACGTCTTCAAAACATCAGATATTTTAATGTATCTGTGCAGGCCATCAATAAAATAAGAAGCATATTCTCTCTATGGAAGCTCTTAACTAAGAAATAACTTCACTTGGAAGGTGGGGGATGAGAACAGAAATGGGATGGGACAGCAGTGATAGATAACTGGGGAGATATTGAAAATGAGGGAAACTGTCCAAGAGCTTCATATTGTAAAGTTGCTGTAAGCGATGAGGAACTTCTTGTTAATAGGTCATAATCAGAAAATACTGAAATCAGAATGGAGCCTGTGAAGAATTTGTTGGAAGGTACCAAAGAATTTACAGAGACAGATCAGAGCTTCCATTACACATGTCACTAGGAAACCAGAAATTTTACCTATTAACATCTACCAGGAGCTGCACTGGAGACAACAAACTGAGAACAGAGGAAATCTCTCATCCTCTGTTAAGCTTCTTTCCTCTTCCTCTGCCCTTCCTTCACTCTCAGCCCCAATGGGATATGCTGCAAATGCTGTAACAATTTGAGGCATTGCACCTGTATCTTTACTCTCTATCAGCCTCTCATATGAATGAGAGGTTCCAATGGGACCCACAGGACTAAGCACCAACAGATCTTCCTTCCAAACTGTGGTACCCAAATGTGATCTGATGAAAGGACTGCCTTTGCATACTGATATGATAAATGCCATTTCTTCTCCGTGCTGAGTGGGGCCTTCTCCTTGCTTATAAAGGGCTATCAGGATTGTAGTTAATTATGGGATGCTACTTTTAATGTCATGTGGCCAGAACTGTCTGTATGTGCATGAGGTACGGTGCCAGATAGTGTGGTTAAGAGAAAAGCACTGTTCATGGCCATTCTGTAACTGAATGCAAAAAAAAGCTTCTTTCCACCGGTCCAGGCAGTAGGGGTCTGAACTTGTTGTATATGTCTGTGAAGATCTTATCAGTAGGCTGCTGAGGGCCAAACTGTAGGGTGATTTATGCTGTCTGAAAGAGAAGATGCATGATTCTTGTGCTATAAAGTTGAGCTAATTTTGTGGAAAAAAAAAAAAAAAAAAAAAAAAAAAAAAAAAAAAAAACAACCTCTCAGCCCTTGAATCGAATTAGATTTGGAAGCTGAAGATAGATATATATTCTGACTAGTAATACAGATGCCAATTTTTAACAGTGAGAACAATTAATGATTGAAACAAATTAACAGAAACACAATGGTCTATCCATCACAGTGTCCTTACAACGATTCTAGATGCATTTCTGCCAGAAAAGGCATAGCTCCAGCTGAAGTTACGAGTTTCATGCAAAGTCTGGAGATGCACCTGCATGATCATAATGTTTTCATCTGCATTTGAAATATATTAAATGCATGAGAAAGCAGCTTGGAAACAGAATGTTCTCAATACTAATCTCTTCCAAAAAACTATGTTAAACTTCAAGGGAAAAGTTCCATAGTACCTCAGGCATTTCAATGAAATAATTTCAGTATAACCTTGATCTACTAAGGAATCTGGACCATCACCTTGACAGTTCCAAAACTCCTAAAATGCTTCTGCTCTTTTTTGTTTAAAACTGATCTCTTTAACTGAACAGATTTACTCCTCATGTTAATGCATGATCTGTTGAAGACAGCTACAACACTGCAGACAGAAGCAGTTTCATGCACAGCTAGAACAAATGAAAGCTATTCATATGCAGGTAATTTAAAGACCATGTTGCCTCCGGCCATTTTAAATAAACTAAGAGTTGGTTCCCACAGAGCATAGTATTTAAAAAAACAGGTACAATGCCATGGTTAAGAAAGTATCACCGCGTGAGACTGGTTGTTTTATCCCTTTTCTGTTACAACATAAAGCTAAACATGTTCTGATCTCTTGGATGAGGGAGAAATTTGTTTCAGTGAGATTACGTATTCTGTTACCATTTCTTCATCTTTGCCATTTTAGATTAATTCTTTTGAAACTGTTATAAAGCAAAATAATAATCTATTCTGATCTGATAAATTGCAAAGAAGATGTTGGTAAGATGATGAGTGAGGAAATGAGGAAGTAATTTAGGAAACCTGCCCCAAACCACCTGGCATGGGCTCAGGACAACGGGCGAGCAGGCTGATGAGCCGCAAGAGAATCGCCCCTACATGGTTTCATTAGTCATGCAAGCACTAACTGAATGTGAGGGTAAAAACAAGAGCTGAATAGCTGCTGATTCTGAAGTGGAGGAAGGTAAACAACCCAGGCAGGACTCTGCCTGCAGCCATGAGGCCTGTGCAACCTCACCAAAATCAATGCGATGGCTTGGCTGCCACCGAGGACACCATTTGGAATTACGTCCTGACAGGAATTAGCACGGAGGTCATTCCCACAACCAGAGCAGTTACATCACTCTTATTAAATAACATAACTAATGGAAACTAATTATTTGAATACATAAATGAACAGTTTTCTCAGGAGATGCCAGCCTTTATTTTTGACTACTTCCTTTGCATACATCCTGGCGATTGTGCACACAAATTAAGTGCATATTTATATAATTTTTTTTACTCACATCCATTACGGAGTATCTCACGAACATAGTTTGTGTAATTTAAACGTAATGGATTTGCGTGTGGAGTAGGATACCTTGTCACGAGGGCTCAATGCAAAGTTCATTGCTGCTTCTAAAGCAGCTGGCAGCAGTCAGCGCTTACGAAACCTTTAACCGATGCCTCTCGTGAGCTCCACCAAGCGCTGCTCCCCTGATGCTCACATGCACTCACACCCCCCCGCTACAGCGAGGAGGTGATGTTTTGTCCCCAGTGATGGGGGGAGGCGAAGGAGGAATCTTGACTGACAAATGCTTGAACAATGTCTCGTGTCTCGGTTCCAGCATTTTGTTTTCAAGATATTTTGGTCCTGTTTACCCAAACTCAGTTAATCAAAGTTCTTAATTAAATAAGGATTAGTTTTACCCCTCAGGACATGGCAGTACTATTTCCTGGATCCACTAAAAGAGAAGTCGATATCCCCTGGGCAGCTTCCCGGCACAACTGTTTGCAGAGAGCCACATTGCAGCTTGCTCAGAGCCAGCTACGCTCCGGGCTCCCATACGTCCCACAAATGCACAAGCTGCTGTTTTTACAAGCCTGGTTTATTCTCAAGTATTTAATGCAGCAAACTCCCAGCTCCTTCCTTATCTTGCTTACTTGAAGGTACTAAATATGTCCCAAATGTCTTTTCCTGATTTTGTACATTTTAATCCATTTACATTCTAAAAGACTATATTTATTTGAATAATTCCTTGCCTTACTGTATATCTCAGATGAAAAGAAAGCAGCAGATGCAGTATGTACAGTAAAGACATCTTTCACTACTTGCACAGATATCTTCTGATACCGAATTTCCAGTACATTGTGACTGGAGAGCTCCATGTTTTGCATTTCCTTCAACATAAAGCAACTAAGATGATTCAGCAGAAGCCTCTACTGGGGAAGTGTATTTGCAGTTAAATTCATTAAGATGCAGTGCTTTAGTTCAACAAGGTGTCATTAGCAACAGAGAGCATGGATTGTTTTGCAAATTTTATAGCAATACAAATTTCTCCCTGGACATACCCAGTCATCTAAATCCTGTCTTTTATACAGTCATAAATCTCAGTTCTCATTCCATGAGTATCTACTTTCTAGACAATATGGTGTGGCCAGGCACTGTTGTTTGCACTTTCACTAGACTTCAAATCATTCACTTCTAGAATATGTATGCTAAAGACGAACACTATCAAACCTTCAAATTAGATTTTAAAAAAATAAAAATGAAACAAATAAATGTCTCTGTTCCAGTCTGAAACAAACAGTGCAGACTGGTTATTCTGATCCTGGATTGAATTATTTCAAAAGCACATTACTTCAAGTTGGTGTCTATTTTTACCTCCACACACGTTATCTGCATTAATTCCTGCATGGCAAATTGCTGGTGTTTCCATAAGCAATTTACAACTTAACCAAGATCATACGTAAAGGACAATTGAGCATACCTGCTCAGTTGGTTTACTTGTTGTTGCTGTTTTGTCTTCTCTTTTTTTTGGTGTGTGTGAAAACTTAATTTATATCAAAACCAGATCCACTGTGGGTGGTGTCAGAGAAGATAGAGCTGAAGTTTTCAGAAATTTTACCAATTACATTCGTATCAAGAAGTTCTATCATTAAACATTTTTGAAGCCTCTGAAGAAAATCCCAGGGGGTGAATTAACTTTTAGATTATTATGGATATGCTGCATAGATTATAGATTTTTAGAAAAAAAAAACAGTGTTTCTTCTTGATTAAAGAGATTTTTTTTTTGCTCTTTTATATATGCATTTAGATGCTTCAGTTAGAATTCACCCAAGAAATTATGCTTAGAAAGATGTATAAAGAAACTTTTCAAGAAACTTTTCAAAGTAACTTTTCTATAGCAAAAGTGCCATTTTCCAGGAATAATAGTCTAATGTCTTCAAGCTTCTAACAAATATTTTACAACCCCTTAGGAAACTCCAACTTTGTGCTTCCCTATGATGCAAAAGAGGTTTTGGTTTTACAGGATTATGAAGTGTCAGACCCTGAAGCTGTGATAGTGAAAACCTGTTACGAGCCCAGAAATGGATCTTGATCACCCGGGAATGAAACTCGTTTAACAGAATAATTAATCTTAGGGAGAATTCATACATCTACAAGGACAAATAGAACATCATTTCTTGACAGGGGTGATTTTAAAAAGAAGGCTTTTTGATCATGCCCAGGAGACTGGAATATCAGAAAGGAATAGATTAGCTAGCAGATGTGACTAGACTCAAAAGGAACATATTACTATTCTCTTCACTGTGCAATGCAATTTTCCAGTTCATCACCTCACTGCTCATTTTTCTTGGAAAGTTTCTCCTTTGTGGTACCTTAGAGAGTTCTTCTCTTTCTTTCTCCTAGTTCTAGGAAAAGTTCCTTGTGAGAATCTACCAAGGCAGGAAAATATAACATTAAGTGTACACAGCAAAAATGTCAAGAAAAAAATTATCAACAGAAAGCCAAGTGAGTATGTTTTAAATGCATCGTTGGCAGCAGTTCCTCTAAACGTTCAGGAGACAAACGTAGGAGGCAGGTATAATAAGTCACTATAAGACACATTGATATTTCAATGCAATGGGCATTTAATGTTCTCTTAGACGGCTCTATACATCAGCAGACAAAAAGGATGCAAAGACTTCTTACAGATTTTTGCATTTGTAAATCAAACTCTTAAGAGTAGCCAATAATTACTACCAAAATATATTCCCACTACTAAATGGATGGGAAGTTGGGTGGCACAAGTTTGTTGTTGTTTTCAAAGAACACATCCTTGCTTCTGTCTCCACAAACGATCAGCTCCCCTTGTCAAAGTGGCCATTTAGGATGAATTTTAGCTCTGGCTGTTGATGGCTGTTGTCATCCTGTCTGATAACTTTGCAATAACACCAGAGCACCACTCTCTGGCCCATGATGTTCTGTTTTTTGTTGCTGTTTTGCTGCTGTTTTTCAAAAGCAATCATAACTTACCCTGTTTATTTTTCAGGAAATACAAGAGTGCATCCCATAAAAATGCTTCACCTGAGAGGAGGTTGGGAAAATGTTTAAAAACTAATTTTCCTTCATTCTAACTGGTAATCTTAACTAACAGGTTTTACAGATAGATTGAAGGAAGTGCTAGAAGAAAAAGAGGCCTGTATAAGAATTAGGGAAAGACAGAATATAAAGTACTCTGCGATGTCATGTTTCATGAAGAAAATTGTCTGGTAATCTCACAGTCTGTGCACACTGCTTCCTGCGAAACTCCGTTGAAATGAAAGATTTTGCGCTAAAATATGCATGAAAATAGAAATTTGAGCTGCCACTACATGGCATTCTGGACAGCTCTGAGTGGAGAAAATGCGTCCAGCACATTTACCCTAGGCTGAGCCAATCCTGCCCTCCTTCCCTCCAGCAAGTCTTTCTTACTGCCAGCAATACCCAGCTTCCCTGGTGAGAGGAGCATTTTGTCCTGAGCCCCAAGGCTGTATCCCAAACACCTGCTTGGAAGTGGCTGACATTCTGGTTGCTGAAGCTAAGGATGCTTGGTCTGACTCAGAGCACTTGCTTTTAAAGCACAGCCAGTAGCTCAAAAGTTAAAATCCATCTTTTACCAGGGCTTGTCCCATCCCTGTTTCCATCTCCCAAGAACTGTCTCTTGTGGATAGTTTTGCAGATAGTCTTGCTCAGTGGATAGTTTTTCCTCCTCCCTATTGAGACATGGACTCCAAAGTTCCCTTTTCCCAGGGTATGTGCACTTGTGTGTGTGTATATTTGCACTCATGTGATTTCTGATGGCCCTTTTGTCTTCTACCCCTCCACTGTGTCCCAGAGCCCATCTCTGGCGTTGGCTGATGGTCCTTCGGTGGTTCACTCCAGATAGTATCAACTTGCAATAACAGAGTGGCAGAAATGGACTCAAAGTACCCAAATGATGGGACCAAACCTGTCATAAAACTAGATTTCACAGCTTTCATTTTAAAGACTTCCAAACTAGAAAAATCCATAAAGACCAGATATTTAGTTGATGTGAGCATGGAAAAGACTCACCAGGCTTCAGAATCCTGAGAGTGCACCAAAATCATTATATTTAGAAATAAAAGCTCGAAGTAGTTCAAAATACTTTAATTATGTATTGAAGAGCCTTTCTCTTCTTTGTTGCTTCTTTTTTTTCCATGTCATGAATCTTACTTTATCTTAATGATAAATAAACTGAGATTCTAGGCATTCACCTGATCAAAGTTCTAGAGATTTAAGTAAATGAATAAAAATATAACTGAACCCATGACTACACTGGAGAAGTCTGAGAGTGATAAGCTTGTGAAGCTGCAATTTGAATGACACAAAGCACGGACAGAGTTCACAAGGTACCTAAGCTGTGGGCAGACGCCTGCTTCTGCTGTGGTTTAAGCTAATGTGTTTGCACCACTGTGGCAGAGTGTTGAGTAACCGCGACTGTGTCGACAAGCGCTACTTTTTAGAGTGAGATTCATGTATTGTTTATGACAACCAGCTCATACAATGAATATGGGAGCAAAAGAGTCATTTTCAGTCTCTGGTCCATTTGCTGCCATTGAAAGCCTTCATTGCACAGAAGCGCACTGCTATGTGATAAAATTACAAGTGAGATTCTGGGCGGCAGAAAAGGATGATTTGAAAATGGGCCCAAATTTGTAGTGAGTAAAGGAGATGCTATTTAATCTGGGAGAAAGAATTACTCAGAAATGTCAGTAGGGCACAGGCCTGATGGAGTAGGAAGGAAAGCTCTGCCATGTCTGGTGTCGTCATTCATGGGACCTGTGAAACACACCAGATGCATGGAGAAGATTAGCAGCCAATGGTGTGCAAACACATTACAGAATAACCAGTGGAAATTACATAATTTTGTGTCAATTACATAATTTTAGCAGATTCCAGAATTGCTTTCCCATTTCTTCAGTGTACGAAATGTCAATATTTTTCCTTCTTTTTTTTATTATTATAAGTGGATATCCTATAAATTTCATTTCTCTCCACACATTTCAGAGTAATCTTTAAAAATGATCTATTTAATTTTATTTATGGCTTCCCATACTGGAAATTTTGCTTTTTATATATGTAAATTCATTTGAAAAACACTGAATTTCTGAAAATGCAGTCTAACTAACAGGGAGTATTTTTAAGCAAGTTGCAGCTGTATCAGAATATCTCATGTCCTCTTCTAGTGCCTTATTTTCTCTTAAAGTCAATAGTATGATAGTACAAGAGGGAACACAGAAAGCTGTGACAGTGCAGATATGGATATGATATTGTCTACTACCAGCAGTAATGGCTGAAATAGAGATCCAGAATAAGATTAAATTATTTTGCTCTTCATAGGAAGGGAGTACAGTCCCTGGAAAGGATATGCTGGTGACAAATCATCCCATATTTAAAAATAATTTCATGGGACAAGGCCTCTCTTTCTGTGGAGCGAGTCCTGGGTCGTGGCTTCAGCATTTGATAGACCAGGCCTAAGTTCAGGCCTAAGCTCAGGCCTAGATCAATTGCCAGCTCTGAGCTTTACATTTGGGATATTGGAAGTGGCCTAGTCTTGCATCCCTGTCTTCAGATTACTCTCCTGCTTCACAATTCCTGCATCAAAGCTCTACAGAACCAGGATCACTGCTTGCAACTCTTGCATGGAGCAGTAGCACCTTGCTATGCTCTGTGTCTGCTGCTGGGAAGTATCTGCACACAGAGCTCTGTTTGGACTGGCACACGGGATGAAGACCCAGAGTGAGACAGAGACAACTATTTGAGGGTGGGGAGTAGTGTAAGGTTTGGGATATGAGTGTACATTGCCATGGTTGGAAGAGAAGTAAAGCATAAGAGATCAAGTAGGGGGGTGGGGTGGGAGAAATTGATAAACATGTGGCATAGGCTCTCAGGCACATTTGTTTTCTAAGGGAGCTATCAGGAGCTGAATCTCCTGAAAAGGCTCTGCCTACCTAGCCCATCTCATTTCTGACAAAAGGGGAAATTTGTCACAGTTTTTCTGTGTGTTCAGATGGAACTTCCTGTGTTTCAATCTGTGCCTGTTCTTTTTTGCCCTGTCACTGGGCACCTCTGAAAAGAATCTGGCTCCATCTTCTTTACCCCTTCCTTTCAGCTATTTATACATATTGATAAGATTCCTACTCAGTCTTCTCTTCCCAAGGCTGAACAGCCCCAGCTCTCAGTGTTTCATCATAGGGAAGATGCTCCTGTTCCTTCATCTTTTTGTAGGCCTCTGCCAGACTTGTTCTAGTAAGTCCATTTCTATTTTGTACTGGGGAGTCAAGAAATCTGAGCATTGTACTGCAGGTGTGGCTTCACCAGAGTTGAATAGAGCGGAAGAATCACCTCCCTTGACCTCTTTGAAATGCTCTTCCTAATGCAACCCAGGACACCATTGCTCTTCTTGCATAGTCAGCTTGTCCAGGATCCCCCAGGTGCTTCTCTGCAGAGCTGCTTTCTAGTGGATCAGCATCCAACCTCTACATGGAGTTATTTCTCCCTAGGTGCAGGACCCTACACTTACCTTTGTTGAACACCAGTCTGTCCAAGTCCCTCTGAACGGCAGCACAACCCTCTGATGTATCAGCTGCTCTTTCCAGTTTTGAGTCATCTACAAGCTTGATGAGGGTGCACTCTGTCCCTCATCCAGGTCATTGATGAAGTTAAGCCATACTGGACCCAGGACTGACCCATAGGCTTCACGTCTAGCTACAAGCCTCCAACAAGACTTTGCGCCACTGATCACAACATACCGAACTCTGCCTTTCACCAAGTTCCCAATACACCTCACTGTCAGCTCATCCAGCCTGTGCTTCCTGAGTTTGCTTCTGAGGGTGTTACGGAAAACAGTGTCAAAAGCCTTGCTGAAGCCCAGGTAGACAACAACTGCTGTTCCATCATCTGCCCAGCTAGTCATCTCATCATTGGTTATCATTTTTTTTTAAGCATGATTTCCCCTTTGTGCATCCATGCTGACTTCTGATCACCTTCTCGTCCTTCAAGTGCTTTGGGATGGCGTCCTGGATGATCTATCACCTTGCCAATGATTGCCTGATGACGACCTGTAGTTCCCTGAGTCCGATTCTTTTTTTGCCCTTTTTGAATACAGAATTGACATTTTCTTTCCTTCAGTCCTGAGGCTCTCCTGATTGCTGTGACCTTTCAAAGATGATTCAGAGTGGGCTTGGAATGACATCAGCCATTTCCCTCAGCACTTGTGTGTGTGTCCCACCAGTATCAATGGACTTGTACATGTCCAGTTGATTTAAGTGATCCTTTCCACACAAGGAAAGACTTCCTTTCTCCAGAATTCCTCTCTGTTCTCCAGGACTTGGGATTCCTGAAGTAAAAACTAAGGTGAAGGGACTCAGTGCCTCAGTCTTTCCTGTATCCTTTTTCAGCAGTGCTCCTGCCCCATTCAGCAATGGGCCCTCATTTCTTTTGTTAGTGATGCATTTACAAAAGCTCTTCTTGTCCTCATCGTATTAAATTCCAGATGGCCTTAGCCTTCCTAGCCTCATCCCTATATTCTCAGGATCTTCCAAGGACTGTTGAATCCAACAATTCTTGGAGAGCAATTGAGGACACCTGCAGCCTACCAGTGGTGCCAAAAAGCTATTCTTGCTTTGGGAGGCAAGAGCTTAATGCTTAGATGATTTACTCTGTCATCCTGCAAAAATGGAACTTATGTGATTTCACCCTGGAATTTTTGCAGCATTTTCTTTCTTTTCTTCATTCCTACAGGGTATTTTTAGAAAATTATGCAACTTTGACTTAAAGACATGAAATGATGGACAATTAACCATATATCAAATACAGTGCACCAACTAGGTCCCAGTAGCACTACTTTTACAAGCAGAAGTTTGGAAAGCATGTAATAATGAGGAAGAGTATTAAGACATGTCTGTTTTTTCTACATATTATAACTATTTTTCTAAGTGGAAGATTTTGCAGTGCTCATTTGATGCTGTACCTTTAAAGAGCAAATAGAGCTGTCCAAATCATCAGAAGCCAGACGAGTCCTCAGAGCAGCTCGGCAGCCAGCAAAGTTGTTTTCCTCACCCCTGCAATGCCAATAGGCTAGGATGAAGGAAGGAGCTCCATCTGCACTCTGAAGCATGGATTGAGGTGACCTGATCACTCACATTAGACCTTGCATAAATTTTTGTACAGTCATTAAGTCACTGAAACACAGAAAATAGAGTAGAACCTTAAGGGCATTTTAGAATTTTATATCCTGAGTTGTTGGTAGCAGAAATTCTGGGGAGAAAAAAAATGATGACTGGAACAGCCACCTCTCTCAAAGCCAAGGCTTCACTGCTATAGGTTCACTGCCTTTTAAAGAAAAATGAGGCGATACCTTCCGCTGCTAGAAGCTAGTTTAACTGCAGTAGAGATCTGTTTATGAATTCTTCGATGGTAAAGTTAGCATTAATAGCAATGGTATAATGATAATAGTATAATGACTAATATGTTTACAGTAGCTTTCAAACAGGAATCTTTCAAAACGAACGGGCTAAGAAATGAAGACTGTGCATTGCAATAGGAACTGCAGTTTCTAATGACCAGTACAAATTGAAGTAGGATAGTAGGGCCATGTATTTTTTTCAGTGACAATTGATTTAAACATAACCGTAGGAAGCATTAAAATCATGTGAAATGCCAAATTCTACCCTTAGCTTCATCCTTACAAAGCAGTTGCTTCTGGTCTATGTTATGCAACCAATTAGGATATAAAATTAGTGACAGTATTCCTTATTCCTGGTTACCACTAGCTCCAGAGGTAGTTACCACTTGCTTCATTCCTGACTCAAGGAACAATAGTGGAAAGGAAGATAGAAACAAAAACCTGAGATATTTGGTTAATTCAGTTCATAGGAATGGACACCCTGTCTCTGACGCTGCCAAGAGTGGATGAGTGGGGATGGCAAAAAGGGAAAAGACTCCCCTGCAACATGGCAGCTGGCCAGGGATCTTTCTGGGGATGATACAGGCTGCCACAGGAGTGGCAAGGAGGCATTTGGTACCTTGCAGGTGGTGATGGATGCTCAGTGCATGTTCCTGGCAGGCTGTGGAACAATCCTGCCTCAAATGCTTTACTTAGCCCATACTGTTTCTTTCACTGTCATGCTGGTCAGAAAAGTCTTGGTAGTTCATTTACATCTAGTTCGTTTTACAACAGAGAATAGGCTAAAGAAATAGAGTATTTCATCAAGATCACATGACTAAAAGAAAGAAAGCAAGTGAGGTACATATACTCATGTAACTAAACATTTCTGAACAAAAACATGTAGTGACTGCTTAGGGTAATCAAGTTCCCAGCATTTCTGAAATGGCTGTTTTGATACCCTAATAAAACTACCTAGAATTAATTTTCATTCCATAATTACAAAGTGCAGGACTGTAATCATAATACACCAACGCTGTATTTACCCTACTGAGTTTGGATGAAATTTAATTATTGAAATCACTGTCACAGTTACCAGTATTTATTTCCTTCATCACTGTGCAGGCCTAGTTTCCTGGAAGTAGCTGGATTTCTGAAGGCACAAAATGGTATTGGAAGGTCAATGTAAATTTTAGTTTTAATGAATTTTATACACGATTTGAAGATATGCTTTACGTTTCTTTTTAATTTAAGAGGGACACAAAGTTTCCCCTTTTCAAGTATTAGTTCTGCAAAATTTGTAAATGCTGAAAATTACTCAATAGCTTTGCAATTCCTTCATGATGAAGAATATGAATCCTGAATGAAGTATACAGAAAAGCAACTGCAATATTCCTTGCTCCTTCTTCTACCTCCACTCTTTGCTCCTTCTTCTACCTTTATCTGAAGTTAGACTTCACGTAAAGTTTGGGTAATGACTTGTCTCATATTTGCTGGATAGCTATAAATTTAAACAAAGTGTATTATATCATTATCAATTTGCTATTATGTATAAAAATTCATTTACAGTTCGTACTAATTCCTTGCAGGGATGGAAGCAACTTGGACCTAAGCAACCACTGGTGAAACTTCTGACCATGAAATATTCTAGTATTATCAGAAAGGGATGTGTTAAAAAGACTGGGTTCCTAGAGCATTCAGAATAGAAACTGTAACATGATGGAAATAGATTGAAACAAATATATATAGTTCAGAATAACTATAGATTCTGATGGAGCAGTTTCTGATGGAGCAGTTTATTTATTCCAATAGATAAACTGCTATGAACAAGGAGACTTACTGAACAAGTACTACAGTGCTTATTAAACCTGCCAGCCCACACAAGTTTATTTGTCTCATACAGTCATCTCATGTTTTAAATACCCCTTGAACTGCCTACTCGCATGTTCTCTCGGGCTTCATAGCTCAGCTGCAGGGGTATTTTTAATGTTTGATTGCTAGACATATTAAAAAGTAGAACAGCACTTTATTGACTTAGGAAGGATAACTACCAGCAGTTTAAGATTTTTAATTCTTCTGTAGCCTGTATTAAGAAACTCAGACTACAGGCAAAGGTGGACTTTCTGTGTCCATTATTGGGGACTAACAGTCTGTGTTATAAAACTTCCCCCAAGATATGTTTTCCTGAGAGAACGCTAAACTGTTGCCTGAAATTAGAACTCTGTTTAATTGAACAGGGGGAATTGTAACTAAGAGAAAATATATTGTCCCAAGAAAAATTGTTTGGGGAACAAATTCTCCAAAAGGTCAATTTTAGAGTGGCTTCCTCAGTAAGAGGACTCATCTATCCTAAACTGGTACCTACAGACAGCAGTTATGGAGGGGAAAAGATGTTGATTCAGATTTTTTTTTATTTCTTTATCGTATACAGATTTGTATTATTGAGTGCTCTATTGTCTGAGGTCCTGCTCTTGATTCTGGCTCTGAGAAGGCAGATTTCAGAGTCTGCCTCAGCTTTCCTCTCTGCACCAGCAAAGAATCTCACAAAACCTGCAAAAGTGTTAGGAGCCCTTGGGTGGCCTCTGATGTATTCAGCAATGCCCTTTCTCCATGTAAGTACAGAAGAGCCGTGGAAAGCTAATTATCACTTCAAGCTGTGTAGCTTAGTAAACCCTGAAAAGGGGAAATATGGTAAGTGCCATGCAGAACTCCTACAAGTTTAAGAATAAATTCAATCAGAGTACTGGAACAAAATGATGAGGTCAAAAGTGGGCAGGAAGTGGTGGTTGGAGTTGTGCGTTTGGGGAATAGAAGAAACGGGTAGGAGACAGGAGAAGCAGCTTGTGCTTCTGTGAGAAACTTCCTCACTCTCCCCCAACCTCTGCTCTGTCTGTTGAGCCTGTGGGATGCTCAGCTTCATCCCCTCCCTCCTCCACTCTCATCAGGGGTGATGCTCTTGGTCAGCACTGCCCCCTGCCTCCTTTTCATTCTGCAGCTGAAACTTCTAATCTCCTCATGGGAATTAAAAGCCAGAAAAAAACGAGGATAAAGATGTACAGTCAGTGGTAGACTTATTTCCTGCTGATTCACTGTTATCACAACCCTCCCATGTCCTTTTCCATGCTCCTTCCTTTATTATTTGGTCATGTTGGCTCTTTTCAGAATTAACCACCCGAATCTGCGCAGATGGTGATGTACAGATGTGGTGGTATAGTAAGCCCCAAGACTCTCCTTAGTACATTGAACTATTACTTTTGTGTGAAAAGCAATAAATATGGCTCGGATAAAAGCCCTACTTCCTACTCTCCTTCCCATTGTACCCCCATATTTGCCCTTTCAGGTTATTTTGTGTCCTTTATTTTACCTCCTGTGGCCTTCTTCTTACTTCCCACTAATGATGGCGCAATATTTTGCATGATCTTTAGCACACTCCCACCACTTAAATGATTCCCCTTATCGCAGGTACTTTCCTGTCATATACAATTCTTCATCATGCAATTTTCAATCAGTGAATAACTTTATCCTCAAGCTAAGAATGCAAGATGTATGTGCTCAATTCATGCTGGTTTTAAAAGCTAGATTTCTATCTCTCTCCGCCTTTGCCACCTCCTCCACACTGAGCTGCAGATACTTTGTGGTAGACTTCGATTCTTCATTAGTTATTTAATGGTCCGTAGACAACTTTCCATTATCCAGATATTTCAGATATCCAGATATATCAGTCACTGTCTCAAACTCTCTATTCCTTTAGTCTGTATAATGTCAAGGTCCTCATGGCACCATATTAGCCTCCCAGTAAGCTGCTGGTAAAATCCTGGAAAGCAGATCTGTTTCCTTATCCTTATCCATATTTATAAATCTCTGTGACCCCACTGAATTCAATTTTGGATTCATTTTCATCAGGTGCAATTTTGCTGATGCTAACACATTACCCTTAAAAGAACTGGTTTCATTTTTAAGCTGCAATTGAAATACATGATAAATATGTATGAATGACACAAAATCTGTATTCTTTTTCTCATTATCTATCTGTCTATGTTGCAGTGAATAGTACATATTCATGATTCCAGCTAAAAAAAAATCTGATCAGCCATCTACAACATCATTTTGGGTTAAACAGTGCCTAATATCAAGCAAAAGAATTGAATAGTAATAAATGAAAAGACTAAGTTTCAAAATTCTTATTTTTCCTTTACAATATTAGTGGAAATTTTCCACCATAAACCATGGCCTGTTTGTCAAGACTAATGCCCAGTCATTGCACAAACATGGGAGAAAATAAATAAATAAATAAATAAGATAGTCCCAGCCTACTCAGCATAAAACCTCCAATTTTTACCATCTCAGAAAATCAAACCTGATGCTAAGTTAGTAAAAGAGAGATCAGCACCATCAGAGATCAATTCATCCTATTCTAAAAGAGAAGTTTAGGGAGAGATGTATCAGTCTTGGTAAACCATGTGAGTCACTTTCTCCTTGGAAGACAGAGGAGTAGACAATTAGCTTGAACCAGACACTTGCGACTGAGATGGGTAAAGCTGGATAGCCGTACTACATATATCTCATGAGCATCTGACATCTTTATCCTTCACCAATTAATATTTTCATGATGTTCCTTTTGACAAATTTACCACTTCCCATAATTCTGCATAAGCATTGTAGAGGACTGATAATGAGCTTTCTCCTGTTGGAGGAACAGAGCTAAATAAATTAGTGGAAATCCTTGTAAACAATGTTTCTGGCTCTTTAGCTTGTCCAACTCTTGAATAGTTTCATACCAACAAGGAAGATTTTATTTTTAAATAATCCCTTGCTTGCTTCCCAGCTACTGGATTATAGTCATCAACCATTATCATTCTTCACATGTACGGTGAGAGTGAGCATGCATTGCAGAAAAGAGACAAGTTTAGTCGTTTCACATATCTATAGCTGGTGACTTTTCCTGCTAGATGCTCAGGGTATAAAATTTGACCAGTTTTACATTCAGTAGCAAGCAGTACAAGTTTGCTGATATTTACAGAGCTTGTTATTCAGGAAAAAAAAAAAAAAAAAAAAAAATTAAAAATGGCTTTTCTAAAAAAAAAGTTAATTCAACATGTTTTATTCCATTTTTTTTAAAAAAAAAAAAAAAAAAAAAAAAAAAAAAAAACTTTACAATGGCTTTTCCTAAATAATACTTAATTCCAGCTGGTTTAGTCCATTTTTTTTCCAATATTCTGTTAGAGGAGATCAAGCAAGGGGAGCGGAACTTGCATTTTGACCTTAGGGCCTTATAAAATATTATATAAAAGATAGATACGGGCTTGTCAGAGTCAATTAAGAAGCAATGCCGATGCTAGAAAGCTCAGTAGAGCTGATAGCCAACCCACACAGCAATGAGTCATTTTCGCCCCATCAACAACGAAAGCACACACGTAAAGCATGTAGAAAATGCGTCACACACATCTAGCCAATGGGTGCAGTTCCACCACTAGGCAAAACAAAGTTATTCACTGAATTTTCTTAGGTTCTTTTGCTCACACTCTGTACGTGCTGCCCAGGATGCCGCACAACCCTTTCGTGAAGCTCCTTTTGTTCTGTTCAACTAGCTCAGTTGTGCTTAAATGCATCAAGTGAAGAAAAGGAAAATGCAGAGTTCCTGCTTCTAAGTGAAAGATCTCTGCTTAAAAAACAGCTCAAAGAAGTTATTTAATATTTAGCATAGAATAATGTAACTGTTTAATGAGCATGCACAGAATCCCAGGGAACTGGAGAAATGCAAATGCAAGATGTGGTTAACAGAGTGCATATCAGTGACAAACTGAGGTTTAAGGCAACAAGAAGGACGTGATTCAGATGCCCACACAGAGTCATCTAATGTCACTGAAAGTGTCACAGATTGCCCAGTAGAGCCATCCAGGCTCACAGAAGACCTGGAAGAGACCTGCACCCAAAGGCTTAACATGAGCCTTTAAGGCATTTCAAGTGCTATTAGCTTTTGATGTTTATGGAGATAAATTTATTTCTACAATTGGATCCTCTTCCTATAAACAAATAGATCAGGTTCCAGTGATTTACTCTCAGGCATCTGGAAGCAGCATCCAAGTCCCAAATGAGCCATCCAGACTCCTTCTGTAAAGCCTTGGAAGAGTTAGAAGAGAAAAAGGTGAAGTGATAGCCCATATGCTACGATGCTTCTGCTTATCTCCTCCTGCCTTTCAGAAGTTAGGCAGCAGGGACTTTTAAGCACCCAATTTTGGCATGATTCTCTTGTCTTCAGGGTTCACATGTCAGAAATGTCCCATTATTATTCTGGTAGATTCATCTATATAGTTCTACTGCCTAGCTGCAATGGCATGAGAAATCAATACAGCAGCTGAAGTGTATCAGGTTTAAAAATTAAAAATAAATAAAAGAAATTTCTTCAAAGTTCTCAGCAATGCTTTAAAGATATGACACCAATCTTATCTAGTCAAAAAATATGTGTACTGAGGCAAACTAAGCTGTGGTTACTGTAGGAACCTCCACTGATTTTAAGTATCTGAAAGGATTATATCCTGATTGAAGTGTTAAAATGGTACCTGAGTTCAATACTTTTCCTTATGATCGTGGGAAAATGATGTCAATATTTATCTTGAAACTAAAGCACAGAAATTAAGGAATTTACAGGAGATCATAGGTCCTGATCCTTCTGCTCCCAAGCCTTGTGCATCTGAGATCTTTTGGTGGATTTGAGATGTTGCACAAGATTGGCAGATAAGCACTAGCAATTGGAGGACAAAGTGGATCCCAGATGCCACTGGAAATCTGTGTTGGCAAAACTCTACACAGTGTTAGATACTTAAGTTCCCATTATAGTCCCTGAATGGACTATAGTCAGTGCAGTAAATGGAGCCTACAATTTGGTGATGTCTGCTGCAGGGTGAAATTCGCTGCCCTCCGGACTCAACTGGTTGCAATGGGCAATCACTGCTCAGACACTTAGCTCATATCCAGACACCTACACTCAGATTCTGCCTCTGGAGCTTCATTTCTGCATGCTGCATTTCCACAAATATAAAAGAGCACAGTAAGGGTTGCCCTTATCAATTGCACTGTAGGAAACTTTCACTAACCCATCAGAAGTACCAGTGCTATAGTACCATGAGTGCTATGAGCAGCTAGAGTGCAGTTAATTTAGGCAACTTGCATTTAGTAAATTTACTGCTCAAGAGTTCTCATAACTCTATAAGATGAGATACCCACAAATATCTAGAACAAGATATTGGAACAAAAGTCACTGCAATCCCTTTCTTGGGTTTAGATGGGATTGGGAATGGACCAGCAAATCTGTCAGATTGACCAGCCTTTCAAACCCTCTTTCTAATTTCCTGCCATCTCGTGGGCTGGGCTAGGTGACTTTCTGAAGGGTGTACAGGCACCCCAGCCTAATTTGTGATCAGCTGGATAAGATTTCCCATGTAAGCACAGCACGCAGTTTGAGGCAACATTTTTGAAAATGTGAGGTACGATCTATTTTTTCTTAATGCAGGACACCTGGGGAATGAAAAACTCGGTATGTTTCTTTGCTGAAAGATTTGCTTCTTTTAACACCATATCAAGGTTCTTTCCCCTAAACTGGAGGAGGAAATGAGACGTGAAAAAACAATATAATGGAAAGATTTAGCACGTTTTTCCCTTAATTGCACTTCCGTCATTTTCTGCTGAAAGACTCTTCTTCTTTCTGCGTGTTATTAAAATAACATGACTACTTGTTAGACTCATTCTCAGGCAACCTACTTCTGATTCTTTAGTTCATTTTATGCCTGATATGGTAAGAAAGAGAATGGGGAAAAAATCACCACAGATGATAGAACTGCACAGCTTTAATTTTTTTTGTGGAGACAAAACACTTTTATGTGATGCAACTGAGCATGTCACTAGTCCACATACACACAAAGACATGTCTGTGTATTATCTATCAGACTGCAAGCATATGGCTTCATACAAACTATGTTATTTTAAGTTGGAAAACAGAATCCTGCCTTGCAGTAGGAATGTGCCCACTAATAGATATTTTAACTGCTTTAGGTGTTAAAATAAAACTAAATTTCTCAGATATCCTGATTAATCTTGGTAACAAATGAAATGCTCAGGATTACTGATCCAGGATCAGACCCTCCATAGTACTTAAGAGTCTGAGTGACATAGATCTCACCCAGCTGGAGACAGCTACATCTCAGCTAGTCGATAGAGAGAGGTGCTTCCAGGGCAAAATTCATTTGACCTATTTTAAACATCAAATCAGAATGAGATGAATCATACCATGGAAGTGCCTCTGTTTTGACTGTCAACTGAAATCACAGTGACTAACGCAGATGTGGATGTCTGCAGTGCAGACACTTGCAGGTGGTCAGACGACTCCTGCCTCCGCTGACAGAGTCCACAGTCTAAGCGCAGGGCAAGAAAACATATTGGAGAGAGTGCAAATAGTATGACAATGCAATTAGTCATCCCAGTAGTTAGTAGTGTAATGAAAAACAGATCTATTGCTTAGTGCCACCATCCTTCTTTTGGAGAATCAGATTTACTTGACTTCCCCCTTCTCCCATGCTTTGGACATCTAGTCCAGTTTTATTAGTCAACAGCAGATTTTCCTGTAGAATTCATGGGTCTTAAGCATCCATATAAACATTTTGGAAATAGTAACTATAAATCTGAGTTTGATTTACTAATTTTTGGATGCTGAGTCCAGTCACTTCCAATAACAAAAAAAAAATAGAATTCAAAGAAATTAAAAAATGATTTCAATAGTGAGATTTTTAAGGACTGCAGTCTTGTAACCTACTATGACCTGCATCTATTAAGAGCCAGTATCAGACCTTAGGAAGACACAGATTTTTCTACAGGTTTTCTAACATATTAAGTAATTTCAGAAAACAATAAGTAGCTGCTCTTCCTTCTCAGATTGTGTATGTTTTCTGCTGAGGAGTAAAATTTGAATCTCACAAAAGGATTACTTTCATGCGGAGCATGCACTAGGTTTATAAAGATGTCTCTTGTATTTGCTGTACCAAATACTACTCCAATTTGTTCATTACACAACCTTGAATATCTCCATCCCAATCAACTTTAGCTGTTTATCATTTTTCAAGATATTGTGACTTCAAGGACACACTCAACAGCGTTACTTCTGCTTTGCCAGAGTCCAAGGAACAATGGAGAGTCACTGTGGAGGTGGCCAGAACCTTTATTCACCTTCCAGTCAGTGGCAGGATGGTGCCACGATTCTTAAAGGGAGCTAGGGAAGGAAAACATTGCCATATGCCACATTCAGAATGAGAAGGTTGGCCAGAATACCTGGGACAATGATCAGGACGTTCTGTAATCTCATCAGTCCCCACTGCCAAATTATAGTCACTGTAAACTACTACTGCAAGATTAGAAAGTCTTGTCTCATTTTTCCTGATATCTGTAACATGGCTGCTTCCTGCCTTTGCAAGTGAACACTACCCTTGTTCCACCTGATGAGTAATACTCCTTTTCTTCCTGTAAACATGTCTGTTTTACCATCTTGTTCTAAATTTGTGCAGTGATTATAAAGGGAACCTTGTCCCTGACATACTGTTCTAGGTACTGTGGCAGTAAGTAGGATTGTAATTAGTAACATCCCAGTTTGAATAAAAGATATGGTTGACTGGTGACAACTGAGAGGTTATCTGGGAAATGGATATCTCTCAGTAAAACAGAGAGCATTTGCTATGGTTCTATGTCATCTCATTGCTTTCTGACTTCTTCTGATCATCAACTGTGAAAAAGAGATTTCATATATGCCCTCATGCTACTGCTGGTGCAACAGATGCTGCCGGGACTGGAGTGGTGAACAATGCTGTCCATGCCCGCAGCAACAGCAAAGGAGGAATAAGCCTTGGTTATTCAAGAGCATAGCATGTAAAAAACACTCTGACTGGTTTTCTTTGCAGTTTTTTCCTCGGCTTGCAGGTCTGTGGGCAACCTTAGGTGTGGGGGCAGTTCTGCATTGCATCTTTATGCCTGAGAATTGCTGAGGAGAGGACAAGCCCTCAGGGAAAAGACCCCGTTTTACGTATTTCCCTCAACTATGGCTGTTTCTGCAGTCACTTCTGTAGGCGAACTACTTTCTGCAACTCTTGGCTCAGTTTTCTAATTTCTTTCCAACTTGCACTTTCTGCTTATGGAGGTTTGCCCTGGGTTCGTTGCTACAGATATCCTGATTTCTAGTTGAGGAAGGCTCTTATTTGTAGCTCATGCTGCAGGCCCTCTATGTGGAGTGACTTTGATCCAAGCGGGGATCCTACACTGTCTATAAAATGGCCACAGATCAATAACAATGGGGAATATTTTTCAGTGTTCTACATTCTGAGCAGCTTGATACACAGACCAAAACTGATGGCAAAAAGCACACAGGCTGAAAATAAGTTTATAGCTCTTGGAGGAAAAATAAGTACTCTGGCATTTTTCTTGCAGAGCTAAAGCACAATTGATTCTTTCTGTCCTTAGTCTTAAAATTCTCTATCTGTTCTTATGTGAAACCACTAGCAGTTTAGGAAAGTTGTCTGTTATGCTTCCCTATTAGAATTTCTTTTAACTGGTGTGAAAGAATTGCTCGAGAAAGGGGAAATTAGAGAAAAACTAGGGTCTAATGGAAGTTATGGCATTACAGAGACTTGCTTGAGGTAAGAGACAGTTACTGCTTCCAGGATGGCTGATTTGTGCGGAATCTACTTGTCCACGATTCCCTTGGCAACACAATCTGCCCTCCTAGCACATGCTAATAAGAGTAAACAAAGAGTGGAGCAGAATGGAGACACCACGGCCAAACTTTGTTGACTCTCCTGTGGAGATGGTAACGTGATGGTACCGGGCAGACGAGGAGTGAATGGAGGGTGGAGCAGGGTGAAGACACCGTGGCCAAACTCTACTGGATTCCTTGCAGAGGTGGCAACCTGGTCATACCACACAGCTGCTAAGAGACACAAGATGATATGATGTCCAACTATGGTGGCAGATCAGTTCTTTCCAATGGATTTTGCTCAAAATTCTCCTCATTCTAATCCCATTATACCAATGCACAACCCCACCCCAAATATTACCCGCTTCCAAGGAATGATCACTCCTCCCTGAGCATGCTCTCTCGCTTTTTGATTAACTCGAGACTTTTTAAACCAATCAATAACGAAAGTAAGTGTGACTAGAGTCACTCAAGCTCCACCTAAATGTAAAAGAAAATATATAAAAGGTGACCCTAGGAGGAAGGAGGAGGGAGGAAGGAGGAAGAAGGAAGAGGGAAGAGGGAAGACTCCATTGTATCTTCTGGATCAGACAATGAGTTGAACCCCTTTAGTCCCCTCAGGACAGGATGCCGCCTGAGGAGACTCCTCAAGGTTGAGAGCCCTCTCCCATCTTCTGGGGTGAGTGATGATTTCCCATTTGTACAGTAGTCACTAGCTAAAAAACCCACACTGTAGTACAGAATTTCCTATACCAACATCCAAAATCTGCTTTTTAAATGCTGCATTTGAATAAATAATGCTATTTGTGAACTCAGCTGCTTGTTTTGATGGCTGTTCGTGAACCCGATACTGCTAGAGTCGGGCCTATAGCTGATCATACTCTTTGTGAACTCGACTACTTGTTTTGAAGGCAATCGGACCTACAATCCACAGGCTGTTTGTGAATTCAGTACTGCCAGAGTGTGGCCTATAGTTACCACAGTATTTGATATCCCTATCAAGGGATAAGTCCAGCACTTCCAGTCCCTCTAACCTTTGAGGATAGTCTGGAACACAAGGGGATTCATCTCTTATCAAACTTGCCCCCCCTGCCCCACATCAAACTGCAACAACTGGTCTTTGCCCTAAATATTTTTCTGTAATTCAGTTCGTGATGCCTTCACTACTCACTTACGTACCCTGCACAAATTCTCCTCATCATTTATCGTTTATATGCAGAAAGTACGCATAGTTATTGACAAAAGATAAACTAGAATCTAAACAATAATAAACAGTATTGAACTTTTTTTGCTAAACATCCCCCTACAACGCTACTCATGATTACAGGTGTTTGTGTATCTCTTACATAATGGGTTAGTATTAGTAACATCTGCAATCATTTTTCTTACTATTTTAATATCTTGTAGTTTTCTGACTTAAAGGTTTTGGCTCCATTTGTCAGATAAATGGATCCTAGATGAAAAAGAAAAATATTGCATGGTAACTTTTTGCAGGAACTTACTGCTCACTTTTGGCACTATATACTTTATAATCACAGAATCACAGAATGGTTGAGGATGAAGGGACCTCTAGAGATCATCTAGTCCAACCCCCTGCTCCAGCAGGGACACCCAGAGCACGGGGCACAGGGTGGC
>JAWLRI010000551.1:225617-248357 GCA_034781795.1 Crypturellus tataupa | reverse complement strand
GGTTTGGAAGATCTCCAGAGAAGGAGACTCCACAGCCTCTCTGGGCAGCCTGTGCCAGGACTCTGGCACCCTCACAGCAAAGAAGTTCTTCCTCACATGGAGGTGGGACTGCCTGATACCCATTTGCCCTTGTCCTGTCACTGGCCACCACAGAGAAGAGTTTGGCCCCATCCTCCCTCCATTCGCCCCGCAGTTACTTGTACCTCACAATTACAATAACATTATAATAGCTTGAAGAAGAGCAAGAAACTATTCACAAATCCAACTTCAGGCAGGTAGAACTCCTCATCGGATCAATTCACAATCCATAGCGGAAGGAATTAATTTACTTTAAGTGCTACAAGGGACACCGTTATCTTCCTATTAAGAGCTCTATTGTACAAATTACATACACAAAGAATTTTGGCATGCTCATATACTGCTTCTTGTAATGTTAAATCAGAGTTTAAAAAAACAGACCTGCCATTCACCTGGCTCTTTCTATTTTCCCATTTCTTCAGAAAAATCTGGTCGTGTGTTTCAAATCAAAGTCTTTCCAGGTAACTACATTGGTATTAGGTAGCTGAGTAACGCATATCTAATGAATTGCTAATGAATTATTAAGTTTTTTGTTGTTGTTGTTAAAATTAATCATTCCTGCACATACAGGGAAGAAAACAGTAACATTTCTTATATTCTAGAATAAGTTCATTGCTATTGTAGCATTGCAGTCATGATATCCTGAACCTAGTTAAGATCTTAAGTATCTTAAAGTTTGTTTTACTTACATCACAGTCTTTTTTTTTCTTACTTTTGTACATGTGGGCTCACATTACCCACTTATAAAATATATGCAAGACTGCGTTAAGAGTTATTTTTCTCAAATATGCAAGTCTTCTTGGAGTCTTCATTATTCCTGAATTATCTAAAATGCAGAAAAGTCAGAGAAATGTTATTTTGCTTTTTGGCTTTATATGAATTGGTTTCTTAATATTAATGATATTTTTCCTGCAAAACTGATTATTCTATGTGAACATATGATCTCCTGCTTTGTGTAGGCTGAGGAACAATGCACCTTGGTACTAGTATATTAAAGCCCTCTCTGAATTTTCAATAACAGCTTTGTTATGAAAAACTGCACTGATCTCTATGCTGTTCTGTGCGTTACCACATCATTAATAGAATGTCTCTGATGATAATATTGTTTCCTTTCATGTTTTCCAGTATGTTATTCTAAACGTTCCTTATTTGGCTTCCTAGAAGAGCTTCTGATCTTTTATAGATGACATAAAAAGAGCTGCTTTTCAGTATGTATTTTCATTCACTTTAGAAAGTCCTTTAATATTAATCATGTAGTTAACACGATGGATAAATTTCAGCAAAACTGATAAAAGCTCAGATTAGTCCTGGTGGTTTTATCACCAGGAGATCATTGATGTTAATTGTAATAACCTTCCATGAAATTATTCACTTGGACTGATTTCTCAAGCTTGTTATTTATTTGTTTGCAGCCATTGGTGTTTGAGTTGGAACCTTCTGAGACTAGGGATAACATGTGTGAATGACTGTTAGAAAACATGAAATATGTTTCATCAAATGAACAACTTCTGATAGACTCATCTCAGTAAGTGATACTGAGAAATAGCAATAAAAATGTTTTTTTCAATCAAGAAGGTTCTTATGAGTGTTTGCCCGCCATATGAATGGCATCAGCTGCATTTTTGCACTTATCAAAGAAGACTAACAGAGTTGTTATATCTTTCCGCATATTTAAGCCACGTTAGACCACATTAGACTGAATATATACTTTCATAAAGGGATAACTCTTCTTTATTCCACTATTTGGCCCTTCCTGCAAGTGTATCTTTTCTACATTAGCCTATAAACAAGATCTACAGATTGCTGTGTAGTCCAACTGTTCATTGCCATGCTCTCTTTCAAAGCTGTTGTAATAGAAACGAAATAAAAGGAATCTAGACAGAACAGAATATCACAATAAAAATGTTTACCAGCTTTGATGATCTGACTCTTTCAGTGTTCAGCAGGTTCTCATCTATTCTGACACTGTCCCTTTGGAGTATATAATTGTTAATGAAGCCTGGGAGAATATTTGTATTTTCACGTCAGCTGATCATGTCCTGTGACTCCATTCCTGCCAGCAAGAAATGAAATCCACAGACAGTTCTGTCCTACGTGCTCTGGCCTCTCAAAGGACACAAATGAGTCATAAGTAGATTATGTCTCTCTTTTGTACTGTCTATTGTTGTAGCAATTGCCTGGTAGATTTTGGATATTTTCCTTCAGAATCAATATGTACTGGCACTCATTTCTCTGAAATCTTTATTTCTGACAAGATAATTACTGTTGTTGGTTGTTCTGGAATATGTGATATTTTTACTGGGAATATACCAGCATCTCAGGCTTTAAGAGTGCTATCTATTTTGATCATAAAAAGGTCAAGTGAGACTAAGTTCCTCTTTGATCCTGGAGTTAATGCCCATACATTGTAAAGCTATATTTATCAGTAGGGAAATACATCATTTACTTTTTCCTTTTCTGGTATCTCTGCTCATAAATAATCTACACTCTCTTGGAGGGAACACTTACGGATTGCCTCCACTCTATAATCTGATACTCTACAGTAACGTTTCCTGGAACCTGGTAGCTTGTCATGATGAAACAAATAAAAATAACTGCATACAGCTGTGGATGACTTTTACAAAACTAAATATGAACTCAGATCTCATACAACCTTATCCGCTGGACTTGTCTTAATGCTCAGGAAATATTTTTGTGTTTTAAAATGTCTATCCATTTTTTTTAACTTCACTTGCAGAGAATCAGATTTGTTTTCCTTCTGTCTATTCGTTTGAGAGTCCCTGGTATACGGTCATGTCCCATCCTTCGTAGGGATCATGAAAGATGTTCCTTGTCAGAAAATAGCAAATGGAGGCAGAAGGAGAGCAAGATACAAGGAGGATGTGCAAGCAATGCTTGTAATGTAGTATAAGTAGATTCAATGAAAATAATATGCATAATTTTATATATATATATGAAATACTCACATACAAATTATATAAGTGTAATTTAGTATTTAGAACCAGCCTGAAACTGTTATTTCCTTGCAAACTTTTAAGCTCTCTTAAGATGAAATTCATATACATAATTTCAGTTTATAGACATTGATCCATGCAGCAGCAGATTATTGCTCAATTCTTTTGTCTACAAACCCTAATTTAATAATGACTTGGAGATTGTTAAACACGCTGCAAACATTTTTTCCAGTAGTGCCAACCATTCCATCAACAAATATTGCAAATGAAATAGCTGCACTATGGATAAATTACTCAAATCTGACAATCCTTTTTTGACAAGATGCCTCAAATCTTTGGCCGAACACAGTGACTTTGCAGTACAATGTGCAATGTGCCGCAATGTGCTCCAAATGGGGAGCAGATGCCAGGATTCACCTCACCTCATTCCTCATTCTTGCTCAGTTATCATTCCTCTGCTTCTGGACAAGTCACAGAAAACAGAGATGCAACAAGCTGCTGTGTTTTGAGTGTGATGAACTTTAGACATTTGCTTACAGTATGGATTACAATTGAGTGCATTTTTAGGCAGAAGAAATAAAAGTAATTCACATGACTGAATGGCTCAGCAACCTCAACGCTAATTTGCAATCTATCACTGATTCTCAAAACGTTTTATAAGCAGAGGTATTTGACATATTTTTAACTTGAATTCTAGTAGCTGCCACAGGATGCAGATCACATCAGGGTAATTCTCTTGGTGGGTTTTGCTATGAGAGCAGAATGGTCAATGTCCATATGATGAAGTAAGCCTGTAAAGTGCAGCATCAAGTTTGGTCTATTTTCTGAGATTTGGAAGAACTGTCAGCTAAATATAGCAATGTCTGACTTTTAAGGAGAAAAAAGAAAAAGATAGTATTAGCATGCATTAACATTTATCTGCTATTACTGAAGCAGGAAAAGGGAGACCAAAATATTAGAGGTCTGATTACAACAGAGCTTTCAAAATCATGTATCTTGCAGACTCTCTATCTATCTGTCTATATCATTTGAGCTAGACAAATTAAATTGATTCCATTTTCTAACAGACTGAGATACTTCAGGTGTAGTAACAAGAATCACAGTGTGAATATTTTAGGCATGTGATCATCGTAGATATTTTATAATTGTATGTTCTTGAAAGAATTGATTTTTCCACCTCTTTTATAGAATCGGCTGTGGCAAATGGTACATCATGTGATCTATGTACAGCATAACCCTGCAGCAGGAACGGGAAGGTAGGAAACTTAGTTACTTTCGAGTATTAATTGAAGAAAAGCATTAGTATGTACACACTGAAAAACAGTCATTTTCAGAGATAAATCTTTCTTGGTCATTCATTTATTCAGATTAACGGCTACCTTAAAAGGAAAAGAAAGAATTTAACAGGTGTCATCACCCTTTGGCTCAGACCTTATAGAAGTGCTGAGTGATCCAGCACTTCTGAAAACAGAATGTTTTATATCATCAGTAGGAAAGCGACTGGAGTAGAGAGATCTCTTGTGGAAGAAGCTTCATAGCCAATGTCTGGGATCTTTCAGTAACCCTGCTAGTAAAGTGGCAAAGGATGTGAGTATAATACAAGAATTCAACTTAAAAAAGAAGTGCACAGGATAAGAATCAGATTTGTTGACAGTGTGTGTTTTCAGATCTACTAATGGACCTGAGGTATATATATACCTGAGATATGAAAAAAAGGAAGTTACAAGTTTCCAGAAAACGTTCAGCAAAAGTAACATGACTAGAGGGAATAGGGATAAATCCAAAAGAAAGGTCCTCCCTGTACATATTATGTGACCACTCAAGGAGCTAGTGGCTTATCTATACAGCACAGCAGACTGAAGGGCCAGGAGTTGTCATTAGGTCTCCATGCACATCCTGCCTTATTCAGAGGGAGCATTCCCCACCTAATCTCAGCTGGATACCATTTTCCAAGGGCAAACAAAAACAGAGCAGCAAGTATATGAATATTGTAAAAGAAAGCACTTACACCATCCAGTTAATTTGCCTTGCTATAGGTACATGGAATTGATGACCGCAGCCTGTGCAGGCCTTGTTAGGCTTCTTGAATCAAAATGCTTGAATGATTTATTATCTAGATTTAAAAAGGCCATGACCTGAGGTTCCCGTGCTCTTCTTATAAAATACTACATGTGTCCAGGGAGAGATATTATTTGTTCTTGCTGAGAGAGAACAGAATGTAAAGTGAACTCAGGCGAATGCTGAGCTGACTAACTGAAAATTGCCTGACTTTGGTAGACTTTGGAGAGTCAAAAAGAAAACAGAGAGATTCAAAATAATTCTTAAAGATTTGGGAACAAGCAAGGACCATTATGACTATTTTAAACTTTCACATTTTCTGGTAAAAGAAGATGTGGGCAATTTGTGCTTGAAAGGGAGAAGCCAAACCAAGTCGCTATTAACCAGTGTTCTTTGTAATTTCTACAGGAAATTAGGACGGCTTATTTTGGATTTATGTAAGAACTCAGTTGAGAAGCAAGTTGGCCCAAGATTGCATGGACTCTGTGTTTTATCACAATCTCTGTAGCTAAATTCTAGCACGAAATTACAAGTTGGTTAGCAAAGCCTGGCTACCAGATTTCCTATTGAATCAGCACTTGTCATTTTACTTTGATACAATATGACTTGATTGTTAAGAAATAAAATCTAATAAGAAATTGTGCTGGCAAACAGCTGCACTTAATGTTCATTGCTACTTTTATGGGGCTCATCTTTGATAAATAATCATCTGCATTTCCAGCTACTATTTTTTATGTCTAGGTGATGAGTTTTGTTATAATTTCTGTCACAAATAAATGTTCGTTTATGTTTATTTCTCAAAGTTGTATTTCTCAACTAATGAAGTCTTCAAACTTTAGTGTTTTCATTCAGCAGACTGAATTCCTATTTGTGGCTACCATTACAGAGAAATCTATGATCATCAGCTAAGTACAAGAATGCTGACGTATCTAATTTCCCTCCCTGCCTGTGTGCACACAACATTGATCTGTTTCCTTTAGGCTTCAGTAGATTAAATCATTTTGTCATTACTTTTTGTTCTTCCTGGGTGTACAATGAAAAACCCACCACTCTCATGTTCTGGAGAGTATTCAGCAAGGTGTTTTCCCATGTCCCAGAGACACTCCAATTAAATTATTCTGTAAAAAAAAAAAATTAAAAATAAAAAGCTGTAAGACTTTGTAAGAAATAACATTTTGTATCTTTTTAGTCTTTATTTTTTCTTTTTTTTTTTCTGGGATTTGCCGATGTCTGTAAATGTATCTAAATCTATTTCATCTTACAAGATATGTCTTCCATCAAGGCATAAGCATCCAAGACTTTGAGTTATTTAAACAAGCTTGACTCAGCAAAACCTTGTAATCTTAATCCCAAGTCTTTCAATTAAAAGCAAAGATGATACTATATCGGACTTACTTTCTATAACAGAAATAAAACCAATTATTTTTTGCTAATGCTACTGTACATCCCATCTCAGCTCAACCTATTACTTCTGCTTTGGTTAAAAAGTCACCAAATGTTTCAGAAGGACTATTATTTTTGTTGGAAATTCCATGCTCACAAAAGAATTCTCTGAACAATTTTGCATCTCAAACTAAATTGTATATTACTCTGTATATGCTCATTTCTGAGATTCTTCGGCATGTTTCCATGGCTGAACCTACATGTGTTTTAGCTAGCTCAGGCTCAGACACATTCACACTGGCCATGAGATCCAGTAATTACATATGAATACATTTTATTAAAATGTAACTCTTTTTCTATTCAAAAATAATTCACCTTCACGAAATCAGCAGGAACACACAGCTTTAAGAATGTCCGTCACTGTGGAACTGCTTGCAGCAATATATGGTAAGCACATATCTTCCAAACTGTTCATTCGCTTTGGTAGGATCCCCCTCAAAATGGAGATTTCTTCACAGCTTTTGAGACCTGCACCTTATTCGCTGGCTTGTCTAGTTCTTTGCTCAGATAAAATGTCTCCCATTATCTTTAGATAAAACTTCCTTTCTCAATGAAAGGTATGTGTAGGCATATCTATGCATCCAGTTCCACTATCATATTTTTAATTCACTGATCTACTTCTTGACACATGATAGATCATATTATGCCTGTGCCTTTTCTCAATACCCATGGTACTGGAAGAGGTGTGAGTGGAAAGTACAAATTCTATTGTGATTGTTGCATTTTTTATAGATTGTGATTTGAAAGAAGAAAAAGTTTCTTATCCTTGTTAGACCCACAGTGATGTTCTACTGCACAATTCTTTATGAAACTGAGAACACATCTCTTTTGCTAGATCCCGTAGAACTGGTTTAAAGAGTAATACACTGTTGTTCAACATAGGAAAAGTGGAGTAATTTGGGTAACGGAGCCCAAATTTGGGATCCGCCTATCTGCTGTGATGGATCCTAACGGTCAGCATTAAAGATCCACTGCAGTTTCTTATTGTTTGCTTCTTTAGTCATTAACTGCGCTTTTCAGCAGTGGAATTCATGACTCCGTCTTTGGGTATCCCCAACTCTTATATTTGGAGCAGCTGTGAAAGACGAAAGAGAAGAGATTACCAAGATGCCTTCTAGTTCCCTTCCTTCCTACCCTGAATATATTTTAATAGCCATAACACAGTTCTCATAAGTACTGAGCTGGAAGAGTTCTCTCAGGACGATGTCTGTAGTGTGGCCATGACATGGCCATGACAACCTAATCCTCAGTAATTTTGCTGTGCTCTAATTTTGACAGGCAGTAATGGTCTCAGATACTCACTTTCAGGAAGATGCTACCTCATATTTTTGTGTTGAAATTTAACACTATACCGAAGTTACATAATTTCCCAGGCCAGGTTCAGCTACATGTTTTTATGGAGCTGCATCGGGGTACACTACTAACTTTGCGATTCTGTGTTACTTTCCCAGGATTCGGTGTGTGATTCTGTGATTCTTTTCTTCTTTTCCCAGTGTTAATAGTAACAGTTCCTGGGAAGCCTGTGCTCCTCAGAGATGCTCTGAAGCTTCTTCCTCATTGCTCTCAATCTGCAGATGCACTTTCTTGTTTGCTAAAAACATTTTCTCCCCTTATTTCTGCTTTTGCTGTAGCCAGTTTTCAAGCTTCAAGCTTTTTTCCCTGCTCCCACACCCCCATTTGTAAAGTAAAGCAATTTTTACCCTTTTTTTTCTTATAAATATGTGGGTTTTCTGTCTCTTATCTAACTTAGGTAAAGCTCTCTCTCCTTACATTCTGTTTTTTAGTTCCCTTCCTGTACCTCCCCTCTCATCCCTAAGTGTCTTGTAGCGAAGTCCAGAGGTGGTTGCTATATGCTTCCTGCAATCAAATATGACACAGCAATGATCTGATTTCTCCCAAACTTTGCATTTTAGTTGATGCAAGTTTTAGGAAAGAAAGGCGGAGAGATAATCCCCAATAAGTGTTCTTACAACAAGGTGTGATTCATTCATCCTGACTAAGTCCTGAATGATATCACTCTCCTGCAACCTACGGAGAGAGAACAGGAATCATCCTCGGTAGTTTGAGCTCCCGTGACTCTGGGTGCACATCTTAGCCCACAACAAAATCTGTATGAGCAAAGGAAGATTAGAAGGATGATGGACAAGGCCCTGAGCAACTTAACTAAGCCTTGACTAGTTGCTCAGACCAGCTGACCCCCTGAGGTCCTTTGCAGCCTACATTATTCTATCATTTCCATGAAGTCAAGTTCTCCCATAAATAGCTCATATTTTTAATCATTGTGGTGGGATTCAGTGTATGTGCCTCCATGCAGATATCTACAGCTGAGCTAGTCCCTCAGTACCCCCATTTCAGTTATCTGGGAAAAAAAATGACGTTTTTAGGGTGTAACTTATCTCATCTGATTTTAAAAAAAGACAAACTCAGAGTAAGGTTCACAGGTGCTCTTGATGTATCCTGTAGTCATTTCCATCAGTTGTAAGGAAATGTCTTCAACTCAGAATTTTTCGTGCCATCCTGCACTAACTTTGAGCAGACCGTTTACAGAGGAATACGCTGTAATTGTGGTACAGACCTTCCCTTTTATGATCTCTATGATTTGTAATTAAAACACTTGATGAAGCATTTATCAAAAGAGACTTCAGAGCTCAGATTTCCAAATAAGACTTTCACAGGAACAGAAAATACCATACATATGCTTTAAAGAAGCATGAAAATGACACTCAGATTATATATTCCATCTACTCACCCTCTGCCTCCAACCTGAATTCACTGAACTTGTATTTTTAATGACGGATTTGGCTACTGCTTTAGAATTCATTTTACAGTGATATCACTGACTTTGCAAAACACAGTGTTACTGAATTCTCTTCCAATTTGATTTATCCTAGGATCCTATAGTTGTGCAAAAACTTTTACTGTTATCAAACAGTGCAATCAGTTAATACAAACTGCCTCATAGTATATCTCACTGAAAAGCTGTATTTATGCAGTCCTACAGTTAAGATCTTTAGAGTCCTCACTCACTGTTTTGTGTGAAGAAGTTTTCTTCTTTGATGAATAAATTATTGTAGAATGTATGCTACATATGCAAATATGCATGTGCAGATATCTGAGATATGTGCACTCTTAACTCTTCCCTAGGTTTCTATTCTCAAGTATTATGAAGCCCAGGCAGGGGAGGAGAGGCAAAAGTCTCAAACTACTTTAAAAAAGCCTAATTTGGAAAAAAAATAGTGTTAAAAAGCTCTAGGAAGGTAGAAAAACATACTAGTTTATTTTGCAAGAAAAAGGGGTGAACTAACTGATGGAATGGGGTGATATATCAGGTTTAGGAAAGAAATGAAAGGAAGCAGCCTGCAAAAGAATTGCTGCTGCCTATGCAGCAATTGAGAACACTTTAGATACTGTCATCTCTGGGACAAGGGGGTGAATTAGCTGGTCCTCTGAAAGCTTGCTTTAGAGATCAGAAATATGGAAGCTTGAAAAAAATCTGAAAAAGAATAGAGTAGAAATGATAGTCTCAAAATATTTATTATAGCAGCCTAAATAGTGAGAGAGGGGGGCTGAGGGTATTCTAAAAAGCTATGAAAAGCATGGGCAGACTTATGCATTTTGTGCAAAGGAAGGACTTCTAATTACCGACAAAGTCTTAGCTGATCTCTTATCTGACCCTGACTGAGCAGGAGGTTTCTCTAGAGACCTCCTGGGGTCCTTCCCAATCTGAATGATTTTGAAATTATTTTGTTGCTTTCATATTTTCTTGCTTTAAAACAATCAACTTAAAAAAATCAGGCTGTGGTAAAATCAGGGAACTAGGAGGTACAATTTCCTGGGGTAATCTAAGAAACATATGAGAACAGAAAATCTGGAAGTTACTGATATAGATATACAATAGCAAACCATCCCATTGAAGATGAAATATATGTCTGGAAATAACTATGAAAAAAAGTTTCACTCAGTCAGTTGCACAAAATCAGTAAGAAAAGATTCCTTTAGAGATGTCTGAAAAAGGAGGGGAGTACAAATATGCCTTACATTAGATGCAGAGATTAAAAAAAAAAAAAAAAAAAGATGCAGGGAGAATTGAAGCATTCACCAAATTTTTAAATTTTTATTTTGGAAAACAAAACAACAAAACAACAAAAAACTCATGACCAGAGATAGGATGGTCCAGGGTAGCCTTGGCTGTAATGGCCATGAGATGGTGGAATTCAACATCCTGAGAGGAAGAAGCAGGACAAAGAAGGATCACAACCCTGGACTTCAGGAGAGCAGAATTCAGGGACCCATATGGAAAAATCCCATAGGATAGAGACCTAGAAGGAAGAAGAGTCCAAGAATGCTGGTTGATATTCAGGAGCTCACAAATGTTGACTTCTCTTGCTATATAAGATTCTTAGTGTTCGAGGATTTAGTTGGATGTGAACAATTACATGTTCGCTCTCAGCCTTAGACTTTTATATGAATACCTGTATATGAAGTAAGTCCCCATTCCTTAGACACCAATGACTGAAATTTTTGCTGTAACGTAAACTTTCCGTGCTGTTGCAGATGTTCCATGGTATCTAAGACACCTGTTGGGATTAGTTATCATAACACAGAATCTATAGAAATGCTTTAGCCTTCTGGACTGGTGTCCAGGTGAGATATTCAAAACGAGTCCCAGGCACCTAACTTCCAGCAACGGAATTGAAGACCTAGTCTGTGGGTCCTACTGAACCACAGACCACTAGATGTCTGATTCAAAATGAAAAGAATCACTCACTCCAGGCTCCCCTGACTGACTGTAATAAAAAAGGCTCAATCCAACTGCTCAGAGAGATGTTTCTAGTGTCATTAGAGGTACAAGAGATATATCCACTTGGTCTGCAGCTGCTCTTGCAAAAAAGTAGGGATTTGTTGTAGATCCATTTCCACATCTGCTGGTCCTGTACAGAGGTTTTGAATACTCTCATCATCTCAAAAGGCACTATGAACTTAAGTTTATGCAACTGAATGGAGTCCTAGATCTCTACCAATTATAGTTGGAGCCTAGGTACATATAGACATCTCACCTACAGGCACCTTAATTTAAGGGTGTGAGTTTGAAACTGAATCTTTCTCTGCTTTGTCTCAGTCTGGTGCGTACTTTGCTGAATTCCGTGTATTCAAACACCATAGATGAATCAGCCCATTTTAGAAAACTGTAGAATGACCTAAAACAAGTCAATAATGCTTAAAGAAAGAGAAAGTAGAACTAACAGCTGTCCTGGGGAGACAAAGAGGTGGCATTCACACCCTTTATACAGTATAATAATAAGCAATGCCACTCAGTGTAATGAGCAGTGGGGACTATGGTACATGGTTACAAACTCACTGCCAGTCTGAAGAAGAGAGTGCGAAATAAATGAACTCAGTGGCCTAGTGATCTTGAGGCAAGAGGCACGTCTCACTCATCACTCACTCCTATTATGAGTCATTAGACCTTGGCAAAGACATTACATGAACCTTTATTCCTCCTCTGCTGCAAACTGCACTGTTTAGCTGTTTGTTGTTCTAACTACAAAAATCGTTTCTACCTAAAAAATACAAAAATGAAATCTAAAGGAAGAGTGATAAACATTTTTGCTTGCCAAGGATAAATTGCCAGTTAGACATCCTCTTCACTGTGGTAAATATCTGTCAGCTTAGTTAATTAGTAAGACATGAAAGAAAATAACTTTTCAGCCTCCACATAGCTTCAATTATAATTATAATTAGGCAGGATGGACTTCAGTCATATTTATGATAAGCCAAGTTATGTTATGTAAGCGATTTTTCCCATCATCATGTCAAAGATTTAATGTTATTGGGGCCCTACTGCGAGAATCACGTGGATTGTGGTGAAAATGCTTACTGGTTTATTTCAGGTGTATATTAATAAATTGTTCCTGCTCTGGTGATTCATTCTGGGCACATAGCAGGTTTTCTGGGTATTTGATCATACATCTTGCAGGAGCACATCTACCAAGATGTGCTTAGGCACTGGCCTAACCTTTCTTAAATCTTCTTTTCTAAGTCTACACAATACACCCTCAAAAAACTAATAACCTGTGGAAAGTCTTCAAAGCACAAACTGTCTATGAGTAAACATGTTTGAAGGCAAGAACACATCCTTCAGTCTACCTATGATACTTTAAAGTTGAGAATTATCCATCTCCAGATCATTGCAGTGGTCTTTAAAATGGGGAAGAGCTGTAGCATGTAGACTTCTGCAGGTGTTTTCTTTACAGTCCACGAATTAGGGGGGAAAAAAGTCTTCTGATCACATGGGAAAGTCCACATCTAGAATACTAGACTCTTCAAGCAAAGGCAGATTCATTTTTTGCACTCAGTAGATTGATTTACTTTCCTTCTCAGCTTCTCCAGATTCCTTCTCAGCTCTTCCACCTCTGCCCTGCCTTATCTAGCTTGGATTTAATTTTCACAGTTGCACAGGATTTACAGACCTGCAGTAACTTCTTAGAAGTCTGAGCAGTCTCATAGTGCCTAACTGCAGAGGTCTACTCTGAACTATTGAAGTTAGGCTCCCTTTAAAGAGAAAAACTGACTTCTCAACAGCAGATGCCAATCTAGAAAAAATGTTCCTCACACTGGATGCTGCCCTATCAGAAATCTGACTTTTTTTCAGCTTCTCAGTAACTGAATAAAAGATTTTGAAACCATTTAAATGCATATCATTGATTTTAGCAGCATCTAGTGTGTAATAACTGTTAAGAAGCCAGACTATTTCCCACTTTTTCTATTTAACTGTTTCTCTGAAGGACTGTGCTGTGGCTGGAATCTCTCTCCCCTCCGCAGCCTGAGAAAGGCACCAGTCATGCTAAGGAAGGCATCAGGGATCAAATTCAACTCAGCTGTAGATGTCTGCACTGGAGGAACTCTTGTGATGTGGGTCCCTTTAAACCTATTTTAAATATCTGCTATTTTAAATATCTGGTTCATCAATTTCACCAAAGAAATGCCTACTTCACTAATATACAGTTATGTGTATTGTGAACAGAGCTTTCAACTGTAGGCATCTACACTGCAAATATCCAGTTCAGATGAATCCTTCCCTAAGTTTCTCTGTCACATTGTTTTTAATGTGAAAGATACTTAATTGTCATCCTAAAGACTGAATTTATAGCAATGTAAGTAACTGGAATTACATGGAGCCCTTAAGGTTTATCTTAACTTTGATATATTTCTTTTTGCCCTCATGACAAGAGTCAATAAAAACAATAACAAAACATAATTTAAGATTGTGATCATTTTTATTTCGGAGCTGCATAACGAGATTGCATATTGCATGCCAGGAACTGTTTATGTTTTGTGTTTTGACACCAAAGACTCTCACTGCTCAGCAGACGCTGTATAATATTGATAGTCTCAGCAATATAATGGGAAAGCAAAAATACTGCACAGTCACCATTAGAATAATGGTTGAGGGATCGTCATGAGCACAGTGATGATCCTGCAAGCTAATCTACTTCTCTCAGGTGTTTACCCTGAGAATAGTTACAGCGAGCAAGACACCCTCCACAAACATTTACAAATACTCAACTTCACCTTGAAGATATTCCAGAAGAATCTTTTTAGGATGCATCAAGGAAATAGTATGAGCAAGACTGCTGAATTAGCATAAAGACCTGCTGCTTTGTGCTCTGTCTATGGTATGCTGCCATGCATAACATTCTAGTATGGCATACTTGTCCTTAGGTTAAATCAGATTAAATATATATATATATATATATATTTCCATCTTTACTGTAATAGAGGGGATCATTCTGCTCCTCAGCTTAGTTCCAAGTTCATCATTTTAAAATTTCTTTAAAGAAGAAATTATTCCTACTAACATCAGATTATCGGTTTTCTGGGTATTCTGGATGCCCAAAGCATCTTTTTCAGCTTCAAATAGTCTCTAATTCCTAATTTGTCTATACAATAGTTTGCTTCAGCCTTCTTTTCTGAGTGGATTTCATACTATACCACCACACAGTGGAGTGAGTCTTACCCAGCAATTCTGATTCCAAATTCTCAATCACTACATGATTAGAAGCTGAACCACCTTTCTTCTCCCATCCTCTCTCTTTTTCCTTTTTTTCAGGGATTTTATGCCCTACCTCTATCTTCTGAGGCTGGATCTGATATTATCTTTTCCTTGCCTATTCTTGGGCTAACCTCTTCAAAGCTAGGTGAAGTTTACAATCCAGAGCTGAACTATGCGGACTGCTAATTTACAACATACAGCAGACTGTATAAATGATACATGTACTTTTTCTTATCTTTTCAGTGCATGCAAATTGCTTTATTTTAATGCCCTCGGTTCATGCCACATGCAAAATTATCTGTGAAAATAATGAAGGAAATTTTAACAAAAATGTTTCTGTAGATTACAAACATTCTCAAGGTAATCTATAATAATACAAGTTTTACTACATTGGAAGTACTATTCCTAGAGGATATAATGTTTGCCAGGAATTGCATGCTTATCTGCCACTTTGATTCTTGCCATTTCCTTCTGTTAATTTCTATGGGCATTCAAGCAGGTAGATATTGGTAGAGAGGCTTTGGGACATGTAGACTCACCAGCTTATGACAAATTTTCACTGAGATCACAAGGTATCTTCTCCAGAGCATAATAAAAAAAATCTTTTAGGGTTTCTCACCTTATTTATATACAAAAACTATTATCCTTTGAATAAGTATTTGGTACATCTTTTTCAAGAACAAAATAATAATAATCATAAAAGTCTTCCTTTTATGCACATAGGTGATTTCTTTTGGTAGTATAAATTATTTCATGAATTCACTGAGAAAATTATTTGTTTGATGGAGCGACTGAGTTCTGTAGTCCGTCATAATACACTAAATCCTTATTCTTAAAAACAAGCAAACAAACAAAACAAGCAAACAAAAAACATTTGAATGTTTCATTATTCTGGAAAATGTAGAGGTTTTTAAATAACTTGCTCCTATCTCCTGCTATTTACTATACCTCTTAATGCAGTCTAATATCCACACAAAACATACACATTACACACACATTCCTGCTGTAATTCAGGTAGAAATTTTCCATTGCACATATCAAAGGCAAGCTTGGCAGTTTTTCAGTCAATACATAATATTCTATCTGCACAAGAAATCAGAATACCTGACTCACAGTGACAGTTTTCCTCAGGTGAGTTTGAACTAATTGGCATTTTATCTATTTGATTTACTTTTACATCTCATTTCACACTTCCAAAGGCTCTTCAGGCATGGAGTTGCTCCCTGCTGAGTATCAGAGGAGTTTTCCTAATGCAATTATCCACCCTTATAGAATATTTCACAATACTATAGACTCCACACCTTAATTATCCCTTTCCCAACACCTGCTGTTCTCCTGTTATCAAAACCAGATGACTTGGCAGACCACCAGCCTGTTGCTTCCTTCTTTACTCCTACCTCCTTTGCTCAGTAAAACAAAGCATCTTTTGTCAAACAAATGACAGAATAATTAAATAGATAAACTACAATAGAGAGTTAAATAGATAAATAGATAAACAAAATGCAGATAGGTAATAGATAAAAAAACTACAATAAATAGTTAAATAGTTAATGGATAAACTATAGCAATACTTTATCTCTGCTCTAGTATGCACAGGCAAACACAGTGGAAAAGGGAGAGTGGTGGGGACCAATCTGGTCCTGGAAGATTGCTTCCAGTTTCAGTACCCTGTTCTTGTACCAGCTTCGTAGACCTTCTTCCTGTGCAGGTGCACACATGGCCATTGAAAGCATCTCTAAACACAATGTCAGCCTCTCCAGCAGTCTTTTTTCCTGCTCCTCTCTCTTTTTCCCCTTCCTTCTCTAAGTCTGACTCCTGATATAAACTACAAAAGCAACACAATTGGAATATGATCGTAATACAGAAGTGAGTAGCAGTGACGTTAGAACACTTGCAATTTCTTTCAGAAGTGATGAGCCGTCTTATACCCTCTTTTTCTCTGAGTGGGGTTTGACTCTTTTGGACTAGATTTTCCATTAACTCCCCACAGAGAAATGTCTCCAAGCCCCAGTTAAAATCTTTTCTCAAAGAAAAAATGAACTTGCATTTTATTTTAATTCAACTGTTTTCTTTTTGTTCTTTCCCCCAGTCATAGGGAATCACTGTCTCTTTTACAACAACTTGTTACATATCAGCATGCTGTTTTCATGCCTTCTCTCTCTTTTTAATTTCTTTTTTTTTTCTTTTCTTTTATTTTTCCTTGACTAAACAAACTCAATTCCTTTAGGCTTTCCTCAAAGGTCATGTTATGTTATTTTTTATTACTCTTGGAGAGAGCCCTGACAGCAATAACAATCTGTCTACATGTCGGTTAAGATATAATGCTTAGATTGGAGTCAGTATTTCCGTACAGATTAGACAAGTGCTTAACAGATTGAAATGATGATGCCTTTGTATTATATTTTCTGCTCCTGTTTGTTAGTACATCACAGAATACAACTTGTTTTCCTGGAAGTAGCATTGCCCCGTGTTTCAGCTTCTTCAACATGTTAATTTGCTGGGTTTATTTCTGATTTACTATACCTGTAAATCATTTTTCCTGCAGTTCTTCAGCCTAGTTATTCAATATTCCCTAGTGAATTTTCATTTTTCCTTTCTAATTGTCATACTTCACACTGATTACTGTTGAATACCATTTTAGATTTTACTCAGCAGAGTTGTTCCCCTTGTTTCTGGAATAACTGCATACTGCATACTGTCCAAAACAGCCCTTTTAAGATGCATTAGTTCAGGTGTGCTAAGGAAGGGGGAGCTGCATTCTCATATTGTATGCAAAAATTCTGGATTGTATGCAAAATTCTAATGAAACAACCTTTTTTTATTGTTCAAGAGAATAAAATAGGCACAAAGAAGAAGTCTATTTTTTTTTTTCTGCAGATTTTAAGTTTCTTACTGGCCACCAGACAAATCTTCTGAAATATCAAAAATGTAGAAGAAATATGAGGGATTTATAGAAGAATTTATAAAAGACTGAAAAGTGCTGCTGATAGCTCTTACTGACTTGACTACTGCCTAGAAAAAATTACCAGAAAAAAAAGAAAATGTTTTATCAAAGGCTGTATGCAATAAATATCTCCATATTTTGAGAATGGCCCGCTGGAACAATTCCTTTTGAATCATGAACTACCTGAGATTATCATCTTACGATAACACAGCACAGAGCAAAGCATTTTCTGTCAATGCACTACAAGAATTCAGCATGTGGCCAACAAGACTCTGCCCTGAACGTTCAAGAAATAAAATTTGTAGAAGAATCCACAATAATCGCAAACTTTACTATTGAGTAATGCTCTTTCCATTTTTTTTTTCAATAACTGCTTTTCAGACGCCAGCCTCCCAAACATTTTACTGAGGAGAAGAAAAACTTCTGTAGAAACAGGAATTGAGTAATGTTTTTCCTCTGATGCAGCTATCACCCATGTGCTTTATGATTTTGGCAGCTAGTAGATAGGGAACGTATTAAACGTATCTTTGCATGAACTTGTGTGTGATTATGTAACTAATTACAAGAATTCTATTGCGAACAATACTGGTCCCTTGCTTAAAACTAATTAGGTTATTTAAACAAATCATCCTTCTAGTTTATTGAAATGTAGATGAGAGCCCATTTAATTTAGAGCTCAGCATGAAACAACCTCACCAGGTGAAAGATGATTGAAGTCATCTCTAGAGCAGACGCTCTATAGGTTTCTGATCACTGCCTAGGTTACACTTGCCTCTTGCTGAAGGGAAAGGGAAAGTGAAAGGGAAAAGGGAAAGGGAAAAGGGAAAGGGAAAAGGGAAAGGGAAAGGGAAAGGGAAAAGGAAAAAGGGAAAAGGGAAAAGGGAAAGGGAAAGGAAAGACTGTCAGAGTGCTTTAATTAGTGACAAAAAAAAAAAAAAAAAAAAAAAAAAAAAAACTGATGGTGTTCAGGGTGGTATCTCTGACTATTTCCTTAGACATTATTATTATTATTATTATTGATATTTGGAAAGCCAAGAACTCCTGTTTGATTATCAGAGTCTAAACTGATATTTCGGGATTCAAAAACAGATTTTCTTTTGTAAACTCAAGAGATCTGCTGCTAAGTCATTGAGACACAAAAATAAGGCCCCTCTTTACTTTTTACTGAAACTTATTTCTCCAGTCAGTAAGCACTTAAGGGATTTGATATAATGTTTCTCTCCATAAGCACTTAAGAGATTTGATATAATGTTATTTGAAAAAAAAAAAGGAATACAGAAAGAAACTGTATTGCAGTCTTCAAATATCCCACCATTATGTTACCAAAGTAAGTTTTGCTGGTTCTAGAGTGATCAGAAAATAAAACATTAGAGTAAAAGTATCATGTAACAAGCCAGGTTAGACTATTATTAGCATGGTCAAAATGGGAGTTGGTGATAGAACTGTGGTTCGGCAGCCCATTATGGATAATACAGACCATTTAATAATTAATAACACAATATCCAGTCTAACTAAACTCTGTCTGCAGTAGGTTGCCAAACTGATGAAGGATTTTGTTCATCTTCAGCCATTCATGGAAGTTTACAGATTCAAAGTGATAAAATTCCCTTGCCTGCTGACTGGACAAACAATTTTTACATCTGTTGTGCAACTGAAATCACACAACATTTCTTTCAATTTGCATTCTGTTGAACTATGACTTAAAGTGATCCAGAATTAACCTATCTCTGCCATTTGTGGACACACTCCATAAATATTAATGTGTGAAACCATTTCCATTTATAATCAGTTGCACTTCCAAAACTTGGCAATCTCTCCCCCCACACATCCTCGCTGACAGCCCACTGCTGACTTCACTGACAGGAAAAGAAGCAGGTCAGAAAGCCGCCGAAAACAGAAGCAGCACTTTTCCTGTATTTACATCATTTCTCTGAGGTCAAATGCAAGCTCCTCTTTGCCCACTTTCTGCCACTCAGTCTGGTCATTTCTGGCATGTCTTCTGCATAGAAACAACTCCAAAGTCTAAATGCTTGAGAGGATGAAAGTGCAAGCAGGCAACAGTGGTCTGTTCCTTTTGTGAGACAAACAGAAGAAGCAGAAGCACTGAGAGGCTACCTGAATTAATACGGAGTTTGGTGTTTCACACATGCGCACATATACACACTTCCTTGCCTCTAGGAATGCTGTTGGACTAGAACATGATTAGTCTCATTAGTCTCACCAAGTCCTAGTTACTTGGTGGCAATTGCTCAGTTACCCTCAAACGACCCTAGTCACAAAAGTCATTTTAGGAAGGAGACACAAGAGAATGTGTCAAGTTGGCAAGTGCCATATTCAGTGTTCCCAGATGGGAATGTGGCTGCACAAAATAGAAAGCTGTTAGTTTCCTCACCCTATAAATACAAATGGTGCAAGGTTAGTAAATAGATCTCTTCACAAATTCATCAGAAGGGAGAAAGAAATAGAAAAAGAGGAAAAACAGTGAGACAGTTGTAAACATCCAGTGAAGCATCGGACAAGATAAGAAGGCTCCCTCTCTGTTTTGATTCACATTAGTATTACTAATTCACATTAGTAATAAATAGTTCTTTCTCTATTTTTATTCCACATAGGCCCTTTGCCTACGATACCATTTCTAGCTGTGCTATAGTTTATGTCTGGAAATTAATATGTGGATATTTGTGATTACAAAATAACATTTTGAACAATAAGGGAGCCCCAGACACTTCAGATTTGTTTGGTCCATGTGTAACCATGATCTAAAATGCTTTATGACACACTGAAATGATGGATACAAAAAACAGTTTAATGGCAAGCAAAGGCAACAAACAAACAAAACAAAAATCAGACACCCATCAGTGTACATGCAACTGCCCAACTTACAAAGAGCTAGGTAAGATTTTTGGCACTGTTAGCCTTATGTGTATGTGTTCAGGGGCTCCTTCAGCCACCCAGCCTCTGCAAGGCAGCCTGCCCAAACAGGCTGTAAAATGCTCAGGTGAAGCTCAGAATAAGCTTCACCTTCCCATTTAAATGTTGGCAGCTTTGTGCACTTGCAACTGAATCTCTGCAAAAAAATGCTGGACTCTCTCTGTTGGTAGGAAGAGATTAAGATGCAGAAAGTATCTGGATTTGTCTACTGAGGCACAAAACTGATGATTTCCTTCTAAGTACCTGGTCAGAGCCCTGATAGGGAATAGCCCCAGATGCGACACTAATTTAAAGGACCTGAAGGTGGCCCACAAGCTCATTAAGCTCCTCCAGCCTCAAACATCCTATCATTTCTGCAGCAGCTTTGCATGCTAAAATCTTGTCCAAGTCAGATGGATTCAGAAAAAAAAAAGACACAATCACAGAAAAGCAGTACCTTAAGAATGACATTCGAATGCTGTTTTGAACCCCCTGAAAGTCCAAAGATACTTTTTACTAAAGGCTTAGGCACTGTTAATGATGCAAACCCAGTCTGTAATTGCAGCAGTCTATCAGCACTCATGGGGGCAGAGGGCAGCAGGGCTGAGCGAGAAGATGCAACCGGGGGCTTCTAGTTTTGCAGGAAAGTGGCTACGCTCCCACACAAAATGACCCAAACCTTTCCTCATCCCACTCCAACTCCCACGGTGTCAGGTGGCCAGTGCCCTAGTGAGGAGGAAAGTAAAAATATTTGTGCTAAGTGGTTCTGTTGACATCAGAAGTGGTCCTTACAGTCCTGAGGTGTCTAAGGATGAGAGAGATCTCTTCCTAAAAGCTGGTTTCAACAGGTTTAAAGCTGCACCCATGGCCTCTAAAAATTCCTTACATTTTCTGGAACTTCCTCCTCATTTTCTTCCTCCGTTTGCCCAAAATGCTACCTGCCAATAGCTACTGTTAGAGTACATTTTTCATTGAATACTGGGTTATTTCTCCTGATAGATCAGTGAATTTACAGAGAACTGAACTTCCTATGACTTGCTACAGTAGACTTCTGTAGATTTTTGTAGAGCAGTAAATATTTTTTCTCACCATTAGGAAAAGACCAGAGGCTTTGTGTTGCTCTAGTCTTAGCCTAAACTGATTTTTTTTCCAGCTGTGAAAGCAATTGTCTAGTAGCCAAGTGACTGTTGGCAAAATTTGTTTTAACTTTATTTTAACTTTGTGCAATTGAGTTGTGTAATGCCTATAACTAAATAATAGATAGTAATAACAAGTAATAGAATCTTGAGATGAATGAACTGCCCTTGCCCAGGGGCCCAGAGTGTAAACACAAATCACAGTAGGCAATTACTGTTCACTTAGGGAACATAACCTTGTGGGTCAGCTAAAACCAGTTTAGAGTAGTAAAAAGAACAGGCAAACACATATAATGTGGAACTGGAAACAATGAGGGAAGAGCTAGCAGGAAAATTGTGTCAGAAATCATGGAGAAATGACCCCAAGTTTCTGAGATTGGAGCTCTACATCAACAACAGCCTATGGAGCAAGTTGGAATTTTCTGGGCAGTTTCTTTAGGAGGAGGCCAGCAAGCAGCAGGGCAAGGTGGGCATCACACTTGTGAAGATAACAGCTTGCTGCTCAAATCACAGCCAACAAGGACCATGGAAATGTTTGATCTATTTGCAGTCAGTCTATAACCATCTGTGTGGGTTCCAGCTCTTTTTCTGTGCATTTGGTGGGTCCAAAAAAGGCATTATGAGTTATCTAATTATTTATGTTACCTGATAATGTGTATGTATGGAATGTACCTCTGTAAAATTATGTGATTTATTATGACACACCTTTAAATATAACACATTAAAGGAACCATTGCAAGGCCCAGTGTGCTCAGGGGTAGATTTTAAATAATTGTAATAATTGCTTAGGGTAGTAGTCAGCCCTAAAGTCCAATGTGTGGTATAGGAATCTACAAAGGTAAGGATTACTGTCTGCCAAGTAATCAACCAAGTCTTCCACATTGCTACCACAGCTGGAAATGTAAAGCACTGCTTCTGGCAGTTATCTTTTTAATAATCACAAGGATTTTGAGAATGGTAGAGATAGCACAGACTACAAAAATGAAAGGTTTATAAAATTAGCATGTAATCAGCACTTAGAGAACTAGCTTCCCTCAGACCTTCACAGAATATTATATGCCAAAAAAGAGAGAGAAAAAGAGAGAGAGAAAGAGAAAGAGAAAGAGAAAGAGAAAGAGAGAGAGAAAGAGAAAGAGAAAGAGAAAGAGAAAGAGAAAGAGAAAG
>JAWLRI010000551.1:211834-223046 GCA_034781795.1 Crypturellus tataupa | reverse complement strand
GAAAAAGAAAAAGAAAAAGAAAAAGAAAAAGAAAAAGAAAAAGAAAAAGAAAAAGAAAAAGAAAAAGAAAAAGAAAATGAGAGAGAAAAAGAAGAGAAAGAGGAAGAAAGAGAAAAAATAGAAGGAAAGGCTTCAGAAAGATCAGTTGCTCTGTCCTGATCAAAAGTTCAGCCCTAAAGTTGACAGCCCTAATTTTGAAAACTGTTCATGGTATCTTTTTTTTAAGTAAAGCCTTGTTTTATATATAAATGTTAATTTCAGGAAGGCTTTGGTCATATATACAGACATAATTTTAGGTAGATACACTTTAATTCCATGTAACACATACATTTTTATTTTTCTTTTAACAATTCAGTTTTAAACTTTCTGAGTTTAACTGAGTGCTATTCAGGAAGTTTAAAACTGAGTTTTATTACTAGACTATTAGAAGTATAAGTAGTCAACACAGAGCAAAGTGCAGGTTAGGGGACATTGGTGCTATTATCCCCTAATTGCCAAAACTCATTGCAAATAATGCTAACGGTGTGGTGAACTTTGAGTATCTCTGCAGGAGTTACAAAACTGGGAAGCACTATAGCACTAAAGTGTGTGACTACATTTTCCTTTCTCTTTTTGCCTTTCCAGTCTCACAGAACACAAGACCTTATTGTCATGAATCAGAGTATTTCTCACAACACTCTCTCTAACCCCTCTGCTCACATATTTGATCATTCTTTTGTCGTGTTTCAGGGACACAGTTTGAATTAGGGCTGCACAAAGAAGTAAAACTGCTGCCACTCTGCTAGGCTCATTAGATTATACTCCAGCAGCCTCATCCGCTTAGTCCCATGGTCTGTGACACAAGGCAGCCTCCATAATCATAAATGAAAAAGTGAAATGGCAAACTGGAAAGTAATCACTTCTATAACAGTATGAGAGCCAGACAGGACTAATACATCATGACTCAAAACATAGAAGAAAAGCTAAGAAAAGACTTCTAAGCTCTCTGAAGAAGCCTTTAAAACAGCTTTCTAAAATTAGGAAGGTGAGGAAAAGTACAAAGATTAAAAAAAAAAAAAAAAGTTTCACATTTGGTACATGATCAATTGCATCATGGCAAAGATGGCAGAGTAGATGTCTCAGTCTTACAGCAACAGCACTAGAAATGCTTAGAATAAGCTTGGTGTTCAGCATCGCTGACAACTGGTTAACATGGCTATCAAGATTGAGAGAATAAAGGAAACCCTTAGGAGATTATGGAAGCTTGTCCAGAGGAAAAAAATTGTCTGAGAAGGAAACTGAGGAATGAAGGGAATTCCTATGATAAAAAGGAGGACAGAAAAGAGTGTGAAGTTAAGAAAAGAGAACCACAGTTACTAAACAACTGATTGGAAAGGTGTCCAAGCTGTCCCAAAGGCTGGCAGGGAAGACTTTGAGATGACCTAGCCAAGCCTATGATAGACACACAAAAGTATGTTGGAGATTGAGTGCAGTTTAGAGGAATTATGGCTAGGCAAACATTGCTTTAGAATGAATTCTCTGAAAAAGTTCCTTTTTTTCTCCAGATCTCAAGGAAACATCCAAAAATTTAACCTCACTTCCTGCCATCAACAGCAGCTTTTCAAATGCAAATGCTAGGTTACTACCACGCTACCCTAAAGTTATACGACAACCCAAAGAGAAAGGGTTCATAATTGTGACTTTCCTTCAAACTTATACTAGAGTTCATCTCGCCATTTCTCTTTCTTCTTGTTTTGTCTCTGCTTTAAGAAAATATAGGCCTAGCATGCTTGTGGACTGCTCATGAAGTGCCAAGCATCTCACTACAGTTCCATGAAAGTACCCAAATCTTGCATATACCCAAACGAGGCACCGCAGAACAGCCTCTTCCCAACAACCAACGGTCACACAGTCATCCCTTTTAAATATTCATAAAAATAAACAGAGCACACAAAATCAATGTCTCCTAACCCTCAGCAGGGCTTTCTCCTGCTTCTCATTAATTTCAGGCAATTTCAGATCTCAGTGTTGTAAATTCAGATAGATTTGGTCAACAGCCTGCCCACTCTTCAAAGAATGCAGTATGCTTTTATCTCCATCTCAGACGCCCTAGGAGCTAGTCTAACTGGGCCAGGTCGAATAGCTGCTTGGTTAGTAGATAATTTGTAGAAGTTTAGGATGTTGAGCCTGAAAAGTATAAGGATAATAACACCCAGATAGTTTTAATGTGTTGATGTGATGTTGGTGCAGAACTTGCACAAGTTCCCTGGAAGTGTTCAGGAAAGTGAAACAACTAGGAAATTCCTCACAGATAAATCATAGTGATTTTCAATAAAATAAAATAAAATAAAATAAAATATAAAATTTTAACAGGTTCTTCCCCCAATTCTAATAAATCAAACAATTTCCCAATTAAAAGAAGGAGGAAGCAAAAGGTTCTTATCTCTTTTGAGTGAGAGTTCATTGCAAAGGGGGCAATAAGTATAGAAAGAAGGCAAAACCAAGACATACATAGACACTAAACACAATAGAAAGAGATAACAAATAGCAAATTTTCTAGTCATTAATTAATGGGACATTAAGAAAATACAGAAACCTCCAATCTCGACTTCAGAAAGAAGGAACAAACAAGAAGGAACAGGAGGAGTTTTAGGTAAGAGGAAGGCTTCTTTTAAAATTTAAAACTAAAATAAAATTTCAAACAAACTTTGGTCACCTCTTCCCTTCAATTCACATCCTTTATAACCCGTTTACCTCCCATCTACTGGCACCCAAACTTCATTTTACCTAGCTGGTTCCTCTGACTTCTCCCCTTTACTTTTTATTAGTTTTAAACAGAGTGCCACAACGGTATGTTCCAAATTGCTTCTTGAATTCCTCATTCAATGTTCCACTTTTAGCCATATCATCCATACCAGTAATACCAAGTCTGTCAATGTTTCTTCTCTTAGCTTGAGTTAATCATCATACTGAGTTAAAAAATAATTCTGAACCACTTCCACAGTGTAACTCCATTTTTTTTGTCTAGTTAACCATCTCTACTCAATGTAGAAATAGTTAACATCTAGTATGAATACAACTTTGCCCTCTAATATTATCTTGTCCTTTGTATTATGAGAGTATCAAAAGAAAAGCACAATTATTACTGCACACTAGATCAAAATAAGTTTTTTGAGATTCTTTTTGATTCCTTTAAGACACTGACACACTAAAATTCTAAACTAGATATGTAACCTCACCATAAAATAGAAAGATGCTAGTGCAATGACTTACCTCACATATGCATAGCCACATTCCACCTCAACAACTTTCATATGATAGATGAAATTCACCTCAAATGAAGACAAGAGACAAGAGCAATGCATTGCTTAATTCTCCTTACCTTCTGTTATAGTAACTGAAGTGGTGTTCATGCTCTGTTTTGACTTTTATTGAAGAAATGTATCTTGCTCTAAATGAATTCCCTCAAACAGCTCCTATACCTAGTCAGGCAGATAATTCAGTGGGTCAGCTTTCATGTTACTGAGGCATGGTGATGCCTCAGTCTGGACACTTTTTTCCAATTTACATAATAAAAAATCTGTTTTTCTGTCTCCCAACCCTGAGATATTGCAATTGAAGAGCACCTCACCATCATTCATGGTTGACTCATTGGTACTTTGTCCTTTTCACTTAACCAGATTTTTGCTTCTGAATCGCATGATAGCAGTAGAAATAATAATAATAATAATAATAATTAAAAAAAAAAAAAACACGCATAAGCACATTATCTGGTCAGAGTGAAATTGGTTGTCAGTAAAAGATCTAATCAAGCAATCACCAACTTTGGCTTGTTTTTCATTCCCACTGGGCCATCAAGTTCTATCTCCAATTCTAGTCAGCGTTTCTCTGTCATACAAAAACAAAGTGGACACATCACTAAGCAGTTCTAGATGGATGCACTTAAGCTAAGTTCAGTTCTAACCTGAACTTCCCAATGAAAAGAAATTCCTGATAATAATTCCTGACATATCCGTCCTTTTCTCACAACTTTTAAAAACGTTCCAAATTCCAACAGATCTGAATCATGGCCTCATGCCACAAAGACACTACATGCCTAGAGTCAGTAGTTTGCCAGCAGAGAAATATACTCATTTCTAGGTCTCTGATAAAAGGCAGTTACAATCCTGTCCCTTACACATTAAGATGTGCCAGCTACCTGCTCAGTCCACACACATACTGCCAGACCAACCTGCGCACATGTAACCCGCAAGAAGTTTTGCTTGCCATGACAAGGAAAAGGAGAAGGATCTGTGGACATCAGAAGAAGCTATTCTTGAAAGCAAGATGAGGTGATACATGACACATAAGCCACAGAATAAAGAAATGCACTTCAAGGAGGCAATTCATCCTCCTTACATCAGCCATATATGTGGAATGCTCTCTGGAAAAAAACACCTTTTCCTTTTGGCCAGTGCACAGATGTTATTTAGCTCCTCTAACATGAAATCATCAAATTACTTAGTGTCACAGAAACAGGTCATCTAAGACAGAGGTAGTTAGGGAGAGCAGACAAATAAATCTCAACAGTACACACAAGAAGAAAGCAGCAGAAAATTGAATGAGTAAAGGAAACTAGCTTCTGTCATGTTGAGATAAAAAAGGCTTAGTAGACAAGTCAATCTAGGAACAACCTTGGAGTTTTTCATTAAATCTTAACGTCAAAAGGAGAGAGACCAACCATGCTGAGCTGCGTGTGACCCTCCCCATCTACTTTTTCCTGGAAAATTTATCAACATAAAAAGTGAGAGGGCTGACATTTTATACTGAATCAACAGCTAATCTTTTGCTTGAATTTCTTAGCTGGTTTACCTGCAGAACGGGTCAATTTAAAATGCTGTGAGACAATATAAGGATCATTTTTAGAAAATATCTAGGATGATAGTTCTGTAGAGACTTCTTATATACTTCAGAAGGTGGAAATCTGCATCTATTGTTTTAAATAAGAGGGAAAAGTCTCATATGTCAAAGATTTGGGTTTTGTTTCCCATTTATCCTTAAGAATATAGATGAAGCTTCCAGTCATCATGTTAGTGTAAGCAATAAGGAATGAATCACAGAATATTTCCTAGGGATTAAAATGCCTTTGAAATCAATGGCCCCTGGTTGCAATTGAGACCATGCAGCCCCAGGGACTCTTAATCCCCAGGAAACCTTCTTGTTTCCTCAGTCCCTCCTCAGTCCTTGTTTCTGACATCAGCATATGATACAAATATGTAGTCTACATTCCAAACAATAAATCTTCAGGGTTAAGCAAAATCTCGAGTACTGTCACTTTCTGTTTTTTTTTTTTTTTCCCCCTAAGGCTCTATCTGAGAAGATTTCGCAAGAAATTCTTCTTATTTATCCCAACCTACAGGTTGGGAGATCTGCATCAAGCACTTGCCCATGGCTTTGTCCAGCCAGGTTACACTTACAAACACTAAAGTCACATCTGGATTTAAATCTTAGATAATGATTACATTTCCTGTGTTATACAGCATGTATTAAAAGAGGCAGACTCACAACCCAGTAACTCCAAAGGAGTCTCCCACACATTCAGCAAGACTAGTGGCAAATTCCAACCGATCCTGTGTCATCACGCTGAACTTTAAAGGAACACAGTGGACATCGTCTTTCAGAAAGCACTAATGAAAACAGGTTGTGAAGGATGAAATTTGAGCTCTTTCCTTATGAAAACTTGCATTTGTGTTGTTAACTAGTCTGATTCAACAGGTCTATGTCTTCCTCAGGTGCATATTTCAACTCATTTTAAAGACCCTGCAAACTATATTGGCTATTATTGCTGGTATTGTCAGAGGATTGCAAACTACTTTTTATGCTTCTTCAGCCATTCATAACCACTTTGCATTAACTTAAACAAAAGACTATAAGCTGCATAACAAAATTAAATGCATTATAATTCATTGACTAATTAACTTTCGCTTTTCTCCTGAGAAGTATGTAAGGGAGTTTCCTTAGCCCATTTTCATGTGAGACAAAGAGACAAAGAAATGAAATTAGTTAGCCCTCGTGCTGCGGCAAATCCATGGGACACTCGCCACTACAACTTCAGAATAACCTGAATCCCAGCTCAGTGCTTTCTCCACAGCCCATCTTGCCTTTGCAGCTGTGACAAAACTAGCAGCGGTTTTACAAACAAGCTGAAGGACCGAGATAACGGCACCTGAATGCGACATGAGCAGGGCATTGTGATAGCTCCCTTTAATGATATAAGCCAACTATTTTCCTCTGGCTCTTGAATAGAATTAGTCAAAGGGTTATGAGGATAAAGGAATTAATCTTTCATTTTTCAAAAATATAAGTTCAAATATTAGTTTGGGTCATGAATTAAAATAGTTTCTTCCATTCCAGCCTTTCCATTCCTGTGACACAAATAGTCAGAATGGTTTCAGGAGAGGAATAGCAAGAGTAGCTTTTTCATTTTGCTAACATATTGTGCACTGTATTATACCAGACAAGTGTAACAGATCAAAAGTGGTGAGGTAAAGTCCTATGCTCTTTGTGCTTACACTAAACAATAACAAAATGGAATAGGGGTGCAAGTTTAGAGGCTGGATGACTTTGAAATTGTGATACTGAATGAGAATCAAGAGACCCAGGCTTAGTTCTTAGCTCTGCTAAGGCTTCTTGCGTGTGTTTCAGAAAACAGGATTTACCTTTAATCGCCTAAAACAAAATATCTCTTCAGAACTACTTCAGAACTTCAGAACTCGATTGACAAAATCGACTCTTCGATCTTTACAGAACAACAGGCACAAGGTTATCCATCCCACCTATCTTAGAACCAAGGCTGACATGACATATGTCGTCCTTTGAAAGCAGATCTTTCTTTCTACCGGGCCCATCTTCTCTTTTTCTCTCTCAACTGACTTACTGGTAACATAGATGATAAAATTATTTCCAAACTGAAAGTGATTTCACTTATGTGATATATTCACTTATATTTCAGTAAAGTGATTTTACTTATTTATAACCTGTTTTGATCCTTTCTTTTTCTCCTTTTTTTTGTCCTACCTGCTCAGATTAAACTTTTCAAAACAAGTCTCTGATGGTTCACAGCATAACAACCCCATTAAGGGCTATAGAAAGTTAATATACCCAAAATACCAACACAGTTGAGAATCAGATGAATTGAGAGATTTTTAGTGGGAGAAAGGGCTGGAAAAATATGGAAAACAAAATAATCCTCTCCTCAATTCAGCTTTAATTTCTAGGTAAAAAACAGTGATATTGAAGCAGTGAGATGAAGGTTAAACAGCAAATGTCATTAGGTAAATAAACTTCTGTTTGAGGAGAAAATATAGACTCCCCATTCTTAAAGGAAAGAAAGAAAATTTTTCTACATGTTCATTATAGGTAAACAGGAAAATTGGTAGACAGGGAAATGCTTCCATTCATGCAATTGCACTTACACATGAGTTGACTCAAAAATATATAAAACTGCTTTTAATAAATCAAAATTTGGTAGAAATAGAAGCAATAGAGACATCTCAACTTTGGCATCTGCCTTGATGGGTACTGGGAAAATAGTCAACTGACAATCTGAGACAATTGAAAATAGGGAGCTATGTAAGAGAAGGTGTATTTTAGTTCAAAGGCTCCTTTGTTCCTGTAGAAATGTGTGATAATATAAGCAACAGGCATAGCAGATACACAATTTCCTCTTCTGTTTGGCTGAGATACAAAAAATTCAAGAGATGTCAGAAAAAGGAACCTCTGTCTTTTGGAATTTTGCTCATGTTCATGAAGAATTTCAATTTCTGCAACCAATTAAAGGTAAATCTCTTTTAAAAAAATCAAAACAGAAAACAAAGAGTGTGGATGTATTTCTTGGAAGCAACCTTATTTCTTCAGAATGAAAACAAACTAGAGAGTAAATCTTCCAGTAGCAATGTGATTCCTGGTCTTACCCTGCAACACAAACATAGATGGCTTTAGAAAATACAGTTTTCTTTATAAAATAAACACAAAATGCAGTTATTTTTCCTACACATAGAATTAGAAGAAAACATTTAAAAAGTTTAAAAAATCCATCCTTGAACATAGCTGTTGCTTTGAAACTGAGTATGGCAGAACTCTCTTCAACAGTGACTTATTGCATATAAACTATAACAATCAATACTCTTAGGCATGCATTTCACTTCCAAAAAGAATTAATTTGAAATAAGATTATTTTAATGAGGCTTAAGTCAATACACAACATTTAATACAGTTTAACCAATCATTCTAGAAATAAATCAGATGATTAACTGTCATAACCTACCTTGCATAAATAACCCGAAACAAAAAAATCAGACCTATGTTACTGATATAAATGAAGAGAATGAAAATTCAGATCAGAGGAAGATCCTACTCTTTAGAGATTGCTGAAGCAGAAAGACCACTACTTTGATTCCTGACTACTTGTTTTCCTACTGTCGTATACCAGTGTAACTACAAAAAAAAAATTAATATAAAATAAAATAAAATAAAATAAAGTAAAATAAAATAAAATAAAATAAAATAAAATAAAATAAAATAAAATAAAATAAAATAAAATAAAATAAAATAAAATAGAGAGACTACTGTTACAAAGGCATGCAAAACTTATTTTATTTCACATTTTGTAACTAGCTTATAGTTTGGGACAACTTCAGGGCGCAACTTTCTAATTTTTGTCTAAAACATCTGACATATTTTTAGGAGCTACAATGAGCTACAACGATACATAACAATTGTGTGTGGCAGGAAAAATATATAGCAGTATTATTGGGCTGACAAAATGAAAATCTGGAGAATGCCAGGAGCAAAGACTGCTTTCCAAAGTCACATCTATGCTCAGAAACAGTTTACTTTTTTGACATTCAGTTAAAGATAAATCACGTAGCAAAGATACAACACAGACAACAAAATGATACATTTCTCCCACAAACACTTGCCCAGACTATGAAAAGATGACCAAAAAGACCTCCATGCTAGAAAATATATGATAATATTTACATATATTCCATAATAAGTCAGTGTCTATTTTGTCCTTACAGCAAGTCTAGAGTAGTGAGAACTGAGAATATCAACTTTATGAAATGGTAAATTAGTATAAATGTGGATAAAGGGAAGAGTGTAACACAAAATCTCTTTTTAATAGTAGATTAGTATTCACTGGCAATTACTTCTTTTCAGAGAGGAATAGTGAATTAAGCATTCCTCTGGATAAACTTCCTTTTGGATTCCTGGAGGAAGAAAAATCATGCAATTTTTTTGCTTCCACCAAGAAATAACCTATTCTGTCAGGCGCACAATTATTATTTTCCTAGTGAAAGAACTGGAAAATGGCATTCGGTAATGCAACTTCTCAGAAGACAGTCCTTGGTTGGTTCAAGACATGAGGCTTCTGGATATAATTATATCTGTTGTTTCAAAAGGACTGAGATGCAGATATTGACTTACATATAGTCTACATTAAGCAGAAAGGATCTGTGGTGGTATGATCTTTAAAAAAAAATCAATGTATTTAAAACTGGTGCAAACATTCTACATGGGCACTTTCATTCAACTAGGACCACTTTAGGATATCTAAAATTGATGAGGAATACTTTAAACTGAACAACACTAAACTATTTTTAAAATGAAGAAAGAAGTCCCCTACAAGGATTTAAAATATTTTAATTAAACCAGCAAACATCTGTGTAAAGATAAATCTCAAAGAAGCAATATGCTATATGTAATAATATCAATTATGTTGCTATTAGAATGGACAGAAACTTGCCACATTTTTGCAAATGCACTTAACAGAGTTAGATATCTTTAGATATTAAGATCTAAACCTTGAAGAAGTTTCCCCTGTATGGAGCAGCCACAAAGAGGAAAAATACAATTGTGCTCTAACCTTCTTTGCAGGTGTAACCCTCGTATCATACTGAAAAGTGGAGCAAAACCTGGAAGCAGGACAAGGATCAGTGATCCGGTGTGGCCTGGCTCCCCTGAAAACAATATGAAGTAGGACATAAAGCCCTTCGGAGTTACGTCTGCTGTGAGCAGCCCTAATTGCCATCACACGCTATGGGAACCCACTGATACACTTGTTAAGAGGCATCTATTAACTATGTCAGCTATGCTGGAAGCCAGGAAGCGTATGGAGGTGAGCAGACCTGCTCTTCGAGCTGAGACACGCCGGGTCTGTCCTCTTATGTCTTATGCATCTTCCTTGCACTGCTTATTATCTCAGGTCACTTTGTGACTTGACAACTAAGATGCAAGTTTCAAACTTAATTTCCCATGGATGATAAAAACTCATTAATGCCCCACTGTCTACTCTTACAGTTTGAAGGGAGAAACTACTGAAATGCACTTATTTTCCAAAGTTGACCTCTTAGGGGAAGGCCTGGGCAAAGGACTCAATATCCACTTCAGTGTGGTCAGTAACAGCAAACAGAGGTTTGGGGCTGTCACGTTGCATGTCCTGCCTGTGGCTCCCCTGCGTCCTCAGTTTGGGTCTCATAGACAGTTTTCTTCAAACACAAAGAACACAACCACAGAAACACCCCCACAAAACCTTAGGCCTGTACCCCCACTAAAGGAAGAAATGCTTCACATTTGGACTTACTGGCTCTACTAACTCTAGGCAAAACCAGCCTGGCAAGTCAAGTGGGGCCCGTTCTCCTCCTGGTGTGCATTTCTGAGCTCACGGCACGTGTTGCTGGATCAAGTGGGCAGTGATTTCTCTGGTGGCAGGATGGGCGGGTGTCACACACCGGACACACGAACCTCAAGGCAAGATGTCCTAGTACTGACGGGGAGAAGCAGAGACCTCTGCTCCTCAAGTCAAGAGACTTGTGGACCAAGCACTCCTGATGTTTCTGATGTTTTCCAAGGTTCTGATGTTTTCCTAGGTTCTAATGTTTCACTGATGGAGCAACTTTCAGTGTCTTTGACTACTCTGGCAGTAGCTTAGCGGGGGAACATACAGTATTGCAATACAGAGCAGGAGTGTGCTGCACAGTGTGTACTACAGCAGTGTAGCTAGTGCACCACAGCTCGTAGTGGAGCCCGTGAGCAGGCGGCAGGAGGGGAAGGGGGATTCCCTGGCTCCGCACCGCCGCACAGGGCGCCTCGCGGAAGGCGCTTCTCCGCCTCAGCTCCACCGGCGGCCCGAGCGGCGGCGGGTGACCGCACGCGGCCGCCCCCTCGCCCCGCGGGAGCCGCCTCCGCCGCC
>JAWLRI010000551.1:198731-211761 GCA_034781795.1 Crypturellus tataupa | reverse complement strand
CGCGCGCGCCCCCCATCGGCCCCAGCAGGGCGCAGCACCGCCGTGCGCAGCTCCGCTCTTTATTGCCCGCCGCGGCGCGCGGACCCGGCACGGAACCAGCGCGGACCCGGCACGGAACCGGCACGGAACCGGGCACAGAACCGGCCCCGCTCAGCGGCGCGTCCTCTCCCACACGCGCAGCTCGTTGTAGGCGGCCGGGAGGCGGCGGCGGCCGGCGGCGCCCCGCGGCCCGCCTGGGTGGTCACGGCGCTGTCCGGCGTGCTCATCTTCACCACCGTGGTGGATATCCTGGGCAACCTGCTGGTCATCATCTCCGTCTTCAAGAACCGCAAGCTGAGGAACTCAGGTAAGGGCTGGGGAGCCCCCGGGGGTCACCCTGCTCCGCCTTCCCGCTGCCCTGCGGGGTCCGCTTGAGCCCCCTTCCCTCGCGCTCAGCCCCGTAGCGCCCGCCCAGGCTCCGCGTCCTCCCCGCTGCGAGGGGGAGACCTGCCGCTCATTAAGTGGCTCTTAATGAGGCTTTGTGTCGTCTTTGTGGCACTAATGAGGGGAGGGGGGCGGTCTTCTGTCGCTGCCACCCGATGGAAATAGCAGAGTGTCCGGAGCTCTCCGGGAGGGAGGAGGCACTTTCCCTCCTGTTTAGGATACTTCTGCCGGGAAGTGTTTGGGAAGGGGGGAAAAGCTCAACACGAGTTTGGAGTTCACGGGAGCCTCTCCTGTGAAATAGTCCTCTTTTCCCCTGACTAAATGTTCTTCCAGAAGAGAGGAGAAAAAGGCAAATAAACTGCGTTTTCGAATCCTGTCTGCATATTTGTTTTTTCTTTCTGTGCGCTACGAAGAGGCGGTGGGCGCCGCGTCGGCGGAACTCGCCTGCTCTGGGGTAGTTGAGCGCAGCGCGGCCCTGGTAGTTAGGGCAGCTCCTGGGGTCTGCCCCTCTCCTCCCCGCGCCCCTCTCTCCGCCCGCACTGCGCGGGCTGCCCCCGCTCGCCGTGCAGCAGCCCCGGATCGCGCCCGGGGCCGGACAGCTCCTCGCGCACGGGCAGCGCTGACCTGCGGCTTAAACCAGCCCAGGGCCGGACCAGGAGCGGTTTGTGAAGGGCAGGACCCTCCGCGGGAGGGCTCCGCTCCTCCAGCCCCAGGCGGTGCATCCCGGCCGTGGGATCCCGAGAGCAGCGCGGGAAAAACTTCCTTCTGAACCGCTTCTCCATCCCCCCGGCGGCTGGAGCGGAGGAGTCTCCTGGAAGAGTAATCCCCGAGCTGGAGGAGGCTGAGTCGGCAAAGAGCCCGAGTCACACGAGGAGGAGGCAGAGCGAGAGGCGGCGAGGAGCGGGCGTAGTGAGGGGGACACGGGGAGGCGGCGCTGGGAGCCCCCAGCCTGAGCCAGAGCCGCTGGGGGGACCTGGAGGGGTCTCCTCCTGAGCACATTCAGGAGCAACGTGCTCGGGCTGGCAAAGGGAGGAAAGGAAGGAGAAAGTGAGAAATGGCATGAAGTGAGTTTGAGTTAGACTGATGATAAGGGAAGTCAGAGTGACGAGGTGAAGCCAGGGGAATAGATGTGATGGAAGGCAGGGGATCTGGATGACTTGAAGGAAAAATGAAGAGAATAACTCAGTTCTCTCTGAAGAAACTAGAGGTTACTGAATAGGGAAGACAGCCTGGGGCTTAACTAAGCCGTGGATGTATAATAAAGTAAGCAACTCTCCTTGCTTTTATAATATGAGTATTAATCTTCTCTTCAAAAAGCAAAACAGAACTATAACGTAACTCCAAGGTTTAATAATATTATTCTGTCCTAGGTTTTACAGAGAAAACTACTCATTGAAAACAATTATGATTTACCCTCCCTTCGAGTAAAGCATGATCAAAAGCAGAATGAAGTGAAATAAAATGACCCATTAGCCTTTATGTTGATAAGCATTATGCACAGAAGAGAAGTAGAGAAGTGTAAGGACTGACACATTTAGAGATTGTTCCTTCACTCCATAAACAGTAGGAATTTTGCCAACATTACACCAGAGGGATTGTTCCATAGCACACAGAAGTCTCCTTCCATGTTTAAATTTGTTTTCGGAGGGAGGGGGGAGGATTTGTGAGGGCTCTTCCATGCAATGCAGAGCATAATTGGTATGAATCAACATGCTTGTTTTCTTACATAACTGCATCCAGGCTTTTTGTGAGAGTCTGAGCAATTTCTGATCACTGAAAAGAGGTTGAATTTACAGAAATTAATGCTTTAATCATTTCTAATTTTGGAGGGGAAGTAACTCTGTCTAGCACACTACAAAGTTGAATAAAACTTGACTATGAGCTATGAAAGAAATTAGCCTGTCCTTCTATTTGGGTTTGTATACTGAATTTTCAAAAATGACTACTGATTTTTGGATGTCTCATTTAAGTATGCCTAATTGGAGGCAACTTTTAACGTCCTAAACTTCTGAAGTGCTAAAGTCCACAAGTGTTAAAAATCACTGTTGAATGATAAGTGTCCAGCAGGTTTATCAAACCATTAAATTCAATAGATGCTTTTTAGAAGTTCAGGATCCATTTCTATACCTATAGTCATAGCATTAGGGGACAAGAACCCACTAGGAAGAACTTCAGCAGATGGTAACTAGACAAGGCTTTCTCCACAAGAGAAGGCAAATCATGGGTGTTTCTTTGGTGTTAAGCCAGCATAAAATCAGTGAGAGGTCAGAATTAGGTCCATTAGCTCACATATTTCAGTGAATATTGAGGCCTTGGGACCCTTTGACTTTTGGCAGAAGGCCTGATTTTAACCTCAAGGCATTGCCAAAAATCTGTTAGTGTAAACTGATATTTTTAGTGCATTGTGTCAACCTTCTTCACTTGCTTCCTTCATTGTTTTCATTTCTATATATGACAGTTAGCATGGCAGAGTGAGATCAGTTTCTATTGATATTGCAAGGTGGTTCTACAACACAAGCTAAGTTGTAATTCATGCCTTTTCCACCTGTGAGAACATGACTGTAAGTGTATTCGCACATATAATTAAATATGAGTGTATGTGTTGCTGTAGACATAGACATGTATACATGCTTATGTATATAGACATCAGTACAAAATAGGACATTGCTGAATGAAGAATTGTAGTTTTGATTTTCATCTGCCTACTAAATAGAAGTTTAGAAACATAACCAAATCTTGTTCTTTGGAGTTCCTTTTTCTTAGCTATTTCTCCTTCCTTATCTTTAACTCCATAATTCCTTCTGTAACATAGTTGAGGATATGTTTTCTCTAATTTTATGTTCTTTTTAGCCACACCTCTATCCCATATTTTCTCCCTCCTACCCTGCACCTCCTATTTCTTTGTTATTATTCCCATGTGTTGGAGATTCATAAAATATTTTCTCTTGGGGTGGATTTGTCTCAGCTAACTCTGGAGATAACAGCGGAGATAAGCTTAGAAGCAGCTGTTTCCTTAGGTCCTTTTTTCAGTCAATGGAGAGAAATAACCATCTTTAAGGCATAGGTCATCCAACCCATTTTTGATATCTAAATGAGGATTGACATGATTCAGATCCTAAAAGTCTCTTTCTGTCCACCAACTATAATGGAAGCAAGAGGGGTACAGCTCTGATGTTGATTTTAATCTCAGCAAACTGTGGATGGCTACATATGAAGTCAGAAGCAATCCATTGTATAGTTTTTCTAGAACCTTGTTAAGCTCAGTCTTTAAATTTGTGCATTTTCCCCTTCACCTCCTGTACACCAAAAAAATGCTTTTATTCAAGTAAGACTATTATTAAAAAGAAAAATTAATCTCTGATGCAACTGAAGTATTCAATATTAAATGTACGTCTTGGATCCTGAACCTGCTTAGTGAAATTGGCTTTTGCTATCAGAAATGATATTCACAAGAATATATTTTGTTGGCCAGATCTTGAGATCTCAATGTTTATGTTTCAGCTAGGAGAAGGCTTGGCAGAGCTGCTGTTCTACTGACTTCTTGAACCTTTCTTTAGTCCTTGGATTCCTCAGCCCTGGGACTGTGTGTGTGGCAGGCCAGACCTTCACATTCTTTTTCACATTCATTCTCTACCCTTGAAGCTGCCCGACACTAAACAAATCATGAGAATATGACTTCACTGTTCCAAAAAGTTCATTGAACTAAATACACATAGGAAAGTAGAGTTCTTTCAACCTTTAAAATAATTTTATGGTTCAAAACAATTTCTTATTTTAAGCTTGCACTTATTTGTTGCTGATTTATAGCCGGTTCTATTTTATTTGTAGAGCCATTGGCATTTAACTTGGAAAGACCTTTTCTCTCCTTGGTGATAATTCTCATGCCATATTAATAGAAAACAAACATATATTCTCTCTCAAACTTCTCTTTTTTCATACTAAACAAGTCAAAAATTTTCTTTAGTTAGCTCTTCATTTTCTTGATTGTATCAAGCCTTTCAGTTCACCTCCCTTAGTCAAATTGATCTTTCTTAAACAGGAGAAATCAGAACTATTCCTAGTAATACAGATGAAGTATCATCTATTCCTTAAAGAAAATAACTTAATCCCCCTGCCCTGGCCTATGCTACCTTTCCCTGGGGTAGCACCTGATACATATCTGACCACCTTTTCCTTTCATATAGTAGCACAATATGGAAGATTCTTACTGGTGGAACCCCTTATTAATACAAATCTTCTTATGTCATCTCCGTCCACAAAATTATCATTTTTCTTTTGTCACCTCACCCAAGATCTCGTGCTATTATATTCCATACACTTTTTTTTTCTTGAGGAAAATAGCTCATCCCCTCAATTTTTCTCTGTATTGATGTGTATTATCCAACTCTATATTATCATCATTTTTTTTAGTTCTATGTTTTGTGACCCAATACATCCTCATTAGATAAAATTAGTCTGATATACATTATATCCCTGATGTCCAACATTTTCCTTTCCTTGCTATCCATGCATTTATAGCCATAGTCTGTGTAGTATCCTAGCAAATGTGTTTCCAAAGCTATATCAGATCAGAACAACATTCCCAGGTACAGAAAGTTCAGATGTTATTAAATGGAAATGATCAGGTTAGTTGGCACAACCCCCTCCTATTAACTCTTTGAATTTTATATTTGCCTTTACCTGTATCTTTAACTCTTCCTTTATGTATGTATATATGCATTTATTTATTTATTTATTGTCTGCAGACTTGTCTACTATTGAGGTGAGATTAAGAAATCAAGATTTTCCTTTGGGGACTGAGAACCAGAGAACACATCCTGCCTTTTTGTCCATGTCCCACATGTAGTGCTCTGTCTTGTCAGAACTCATTACACTGTTTCTGGAGATAGCAGCTACTAAAAAGTTCTTCCTGCCAAGCATATTCCAATCTTTTGGACCAGCAGACATTTTTACTTCATTGTAGATATAATTCATCACCTGCCAGACTGCCTTGTTCCAAACCTACCATTATCTTTATTAAAAAACATAGAAAAATCGTTCTTCATATCAGAGATCATTTTGAGGTGATTCTAAATTTCTTTTTAGATTCTGCCTCTGTCAGTAACTCCTCTTTCCTTCTTCTTTACATCAATTTGGCAAAAAGAATTTTATTTGTTTTGGAAGTCTTTGAAAAGCCAATTAGGCTTAGGTTTTTGCCAGTTCCAACTTTATGCAGTTTTGCACTCTCTGGCCAATCTTTGGTGGACCTGTCTTTTCCTGTTCCTTATAGCTTCTCTCCTTGCCCCAGTGTCTTTACTGAGACTTTTATTTTTCCAGTTTAATCTGAAACTCTTCCTTCCGTTTGTTCCCTCTTTTGAATGCAAGTTCCGGATATTTTTTTTGTATCCCTAATATAAAGAAATGTCAAGCATCCTTCATGTTCAAGTCCCTACGTTCCTCAGTACAGATAACTTCACTTAATTTGTTTTCTTTCATTTATTGAAACATGTCCTTTTAAAGCAAAACTCCTTAGTTACATCTGTTTTGTTTATCCTTCCATTTAATTTAAACCAAATCATCTCCTCCACTTTCACTGCAAGTTTATTTTCTATGATAAACTCTTCAGGGATATCTTTCTTCTTTCTTCAAAACAAAAACTGAAATATGTTAGCTAATGGACTCTGTCTTGAAGAAATCTATTGGGAGTCTGTCTAGGTTTCAGCTATTATCGGTATGTTTGTTATTCCGTTCACATGTAAGAAGCTGCAGTATCCCATCGTTAGGCGACTTCCATGACTTTTGCGCTGCCAAACAGAGCTTATCTTACCATGTTTAACATTAGCAGGTACTTCCCTACACATTGCCTCTACAGCACCTCCCCAATTTAATCTTGTTTTTGTTTTGTTTTGTTTTGTTTTACAGAATATTTTATAATGCCCTTCTGCACCTGCCCTAATGCACTTTATAATGCCCTTTTTTATTAATGAATGAGACTACCTCAAAACCTTCATCCTTTTTTTCTGTCTTAGGTAAAGACTATATGAATTTGAGCTACCATTTCTCATCTCCAAATATTGTGCAATTCTATTCTAATAGAATTATTGCTATGAAATCTCATTCTTATTTTTCATTATTTTTGGATTTCCTACTTCATTGCCTAGGTTCCTTGCATGAGTCGTTTACTTCATATATTACCTTTCTGACTACCACTGCAATCAAATCAGGAACTCTTTACAGTCAACCTCCTCAGCCTCTAAGATCCAATTGTCTGTATTCCCATCTGCTTCCCCCAGCCAATTTTCCCCTTGTCCTGTGTATTAAACCAAGAAATTATGCGAATCTTTCCCATGCTCCCTTTGCATCGCTCAGTTTCAAGTTCATTTTATTCATTCTGTCAGGTTGGATCACAAACTAGTATTCCATAATCTTAGATGAAATCTGTCTGTCAAGATATAAATTCTCTTTTCAGAAAAGCCCTCAAAATGGTCAGTACAACAAGTCGAAACACCAGTTCACCCATGCATGTGCCCTGGACTCATCTAATACTCCTAATTATATTTCTGTTCTCTTCTGGGTGGGGAAATAGGGTAAGTTCATCACTGATTCCATTTATGTTTTCTGTGAGACTCTATTGAATATGTAACTAGCTGAGTAAACAAACCTTCAAAGGTATTTATAAAATAGTATCTTTAAATTCTGTTAACCTGTTAATAATCCAAAAAGCAGCAAAGCAAAGAGAAAAGCTTCATATGCAAATTAGAATAATTTACTGGAACAGAGCATGTGTCCTTCTTTCTGAAGTGAAATAAACCTTGCAAGTAAGTTTTGATGTGTAAATCAGAGACCTAAGAGCATTCTAGATGAGAAGAAATGTAAAGAATATAGGATTTTAAAATATTTTGAAAGTAGAAATATTGTAAAGAAATCAACAGTTTCTTCAAAAGCAGTAGAAGGCAGCTTTGCATAGCAGTATATACAAAATAATGAGTAGCTTAGAGAAGATAGTGTGTTCTTTTCTCTGAGTCTTATGACACAAGACCAAGAGCATGCAATAAAATTTGAAAATGAAAAATCCTAAAATGGAAAAGAACATGCTTTTTTTGATCTCTAAGTGAATTTTGAAAGACAGTAATTTGGCAAAATTTAAAGAATTGTTGGCTTTTCTGTAAATATAGAAAGTATAAAAATAAATATAGAAAGTATAAAATAAAGAATAAAATAAATACAGAAAGTATAAAATGCATTAGTAGTAGATGTAAACCAACTTCTAGCAATTAAGAATTAGGATAAAACTCTAAACTTAGGGCATGTTATTCGACATATCTGGGATACTTTATATCTTCCTCTGGTACCTGTTAATACCTTATTGGATGATAAATCATTATGTCAGTTCCACTTTATTCTGTAGGAATAAATCATTTATTGATGAATGAAAAGGAAGCAGATTACCAAGATTAATTCCAAAACACTTGTATATATCTTATAACAAAATTCCTGTCTCTAGTCTCCTGAATAAACAGGGATGTTGGTGTTCTTATCTTGAGAAGAATCAAAATCGTAAGCATTGAGATGACCTGCATGATATCTGAACCTCTAATTGAAGAACCTGAGGATGCGTTCAAGCACAACCATTACTTGGCGTATTGCAGCTGGCATACTAGCTGACATACATTCTAGCCATTCTCTGAGACCGAAGAAAACTATAGAACACTAAATGATGATGTTAGTGGGCCACTTCACTTGCAACCCACAAGCTCTCCATAGAGCTCTCCAAGCTACTCTAATGTGGTCACAAAGCTGCTCTTTTCTTTTTTTCAGTTCAGAAAATAAGTCCAAAAAAATTTTCCTTAAGTTCCTGTGGAACTTTTCATGCTTCAGTTTCTGGCCATTTCCTCTAGTTCTATCAGCGGCCACCACTGAAAAGAGGCCATCCCCATCCTCCTCACTGCCTCCCTTGAGGTACACACTGATCAGGTCCCCTCTCAGCCTTCTCTTCTCCAGGCTGAACAGGCCCAGCTCCCTCAGTCTCTCCTCATAGGGCAGATGTTCCAGCCCCTGATCATCCTCGTGGCCCTGCGCTGGACTCTCTCCAGCAGCTCCACATCCCTCTTGTACTGTGGGGCCCAGAACTGGACACCGTGCTCCAGGTGTAGCCTCACCAGGGCTGAGTAGAGGGGCAGAATCACCTCTCTCGACCTGCTGGAGACGCTCCTCTTAATGAACCCCAAGTCCTCTTAATGTATCCCATTGGATCTGTTCTGAATAGTATCTTCATCAGATACTTATTTCAACCTCTTAAAGTCCTGTTGGTACTTTCATGTAGAGTGTCAAGCAAGTTACCTGATTCCCTAGAAGAAACATGCTGTTTCAGAATACATATGCGAACAACTACATTTTTCAGAGCTAATTTAACATAACCAATCCTCCCCCTTGCAGAAAGGAATAAAAACTACCATAAATTTTATCTTCCTAAAAATCAAAATATGGTCAGTAGAACAATTCTTTAATCCGCCATGTTGATATGGGCATGAAACAGATTTCCTAACAGCAAAAGTAAACAGAAATATCACATTTAAATCACTGTGGGTACAATTCCATTGACTTCCTTAACGATAATGGTTGTTTTGAAATGTTTTCATTTACTTTTGGACTTTACACTGATAAACAGTGAGTTATATCACAAAGCCAACAGTTTCCTGACTTCACAGCTGAGTAAAAACTGGAACACAGGCAGTTCCACCTCCATATGAGGAAGAACTTCTTTGCTGTGAGGGTGCCAGAGCTCTGGCACAGGCTGCCCAGAGAGGCTGTGGAGTCTCCTTCTCTGGAGATCTTCCAGACCCGCCTGGATGCCACCCTGTGCCTCGTGCTCTGGGTGTCCCTGCTGGACCAGGGGGTTGGACTAGATGATCTCTAGAAGTCCCTTCCAACCCCAACCATTCTGTGATATTATGCATGTTTTTGCAAGCTAGTGAGTTTTAATTGTATTACACCCACCTCTTTCTATTACTAATGTTCTCTCCTCCTAGTGAAAGCAAAAGAATAAATTTTCACCAGGACAATGTGAGTTACCTTGGATTCCCATGACCTACTCTTTTCTTTCTCTGGATCTCATTGCTTGGTTGTAGGTTCATAAAGTGGTAGGGATGTAAATCTTGATTTCCAGTGACATCATCATTGGATTTTACACAGGCAGATGGATATCTCCCTTATTTTATTTTATTTTATTTTATTTTATTTTATTTTATTTTATTTTATTTTATTTTATTTTATTTTATTTTATTTTATTTGGGAATGCAGGTGCTAGCAGTCTGGCAAGACTCCAGTTCAGGTAACTACATTGTATTATCTTATAGTTTCCTTGCAATTGATCTAGAAAAAGCCACGAAGTGACAAGAGTCCCTAGACAGTCCTGCAAGCAGACAGCAACACTATTATATTACTTAAAGCTTTAAACACTTAGAACTGAAAGGTTATCATGCACGTGCACAAAAATAACTATTTACACAGAGAAGAACTAAATAGGGAGGAAATGTGACAGAACTGGAAATGCAGAAATTACCTTTTTTCATGTTCTTAACAAGGATAAGAGGTCTCAGCAAATGATATAGCGTCTCTGAGTTTCCAAACTGGTTTGCTGTTCTATTGTACATGGCAGATGGCAGAGACCCTCATTACAAAAAACAGCCCATAGAGCTTCTGAGAGGTTAGTTCTGCACAGTGGAAATGGTTATCTGATACCATGATTTAACATCTATAACATCCAAAGCACAAAATCATCCTCATCTTTGCAAAAAAATAGCATTTAGGATCATGGAGGGGTCATGTTCTGGCACTCCAGTCATATCCAGATTGACATGACCAAAAGCTTTGAAAATCGAAGTCCTCCTGGCGTGGGGGCTTGCACTTATTCCATGTGGCATCCAGGCACTTATGTGCTGCTGCCGCAGGAGAACGGTGCTCTGTGAGCAAAACCTGGGTGAGAGGAGCTCTTGTTTGAGCATAAACCCCTGATTGCCTCCAAACAAGAGGAAAGCTTGTAGTTAAATATATAGTAAATGTGGGTTATTTCCAAACATCCACAGCTCTCTGTTTAATCTGAATGAAACACGTCTGCTAGAGACAGCTGCTTCCAGTCTGCCTGCTGCCAGTGATATTTACAATCTCCCTCCCTCTCTGCAATTCTTTCACTTTTTTTTTTTCTTTTCCCATAAGGTTTTTACCAGACAGGTTATCACACTCAGATGATACTAGAGCAAAATTATATCAGTCCCCTTGGTCTAAATAAACACCCATTGCTGGATAGTCCCACTGAAACTAATTGGACTGCCAGTTTTACTGTCTTTAAGAAACAGGTTGGTGCACCTGGCACTAGCCCTAACCCATGTGCAAGAGCCTGGACAGTCAGTACTCAGACTGTGAAACTTCTGAGCTTGTTTCCCTGGTAGAAATAACTGTGTTTCTTGCATCTTATCAGCTTGATGTCTTCTGAGCCTTGTGGGCTTTTTATTTTTTTTCTCTGAGAGTGTGTTTTGTGATTTATTGTTGAGAGGGGTCTGGACAAAAAAAAAGAGGAGGAAGGACTAGTTAATTAATTGGCCATTAGGTAAATGCTTGATCTTCCCAACCCACCAAGAATTTAGGAGAACAATGAATATGGAATTCAGTGGGACTCTAAAAAAAGGATAAAGAATTTTGTGGGTAGAAAACTGTGCAGTTATGGAGGCTACTTCACCCTTTGAGCTGAAAATTTTATTGGACCACAGAAGAGTAACCATGGGTTTGAAGCAGTCTAAAGGCACCCTCATAGGGTATGACACAGAAGTTGTCCCCTCAATGCAAAGGCATTGGTTACTTCACTGAGCTGGTTATTAGACAGTCTTCACTTTGTGCCTGGAAAGTAAGTTCTAGCAGCACGAGTTGCTTCTCAAGGGCTCACCCTAGCAACTGACCATGAGCTAAGAGAGTGCAGCTGCGTGATGCAGACTGACATGTTTTGCTTTCCCTTTGGAGCATCTGCCTAGTGCAGTGTCTTGTCATTACCAGCCTACAGCATCAGCGTAAGACTGTGCTTTCCAATGATGCTGAAGCAGTTGGATTTTCAGGTCTCACTTGGATTTGGACATCCTGATTTTTAAGGGCCTTTGGAAGATCTCGGGAGAAAGGGATACCGGTAAAGTGTCCTGGATGATAGCTCTAAACTGATAAAGTTTCCAAAACTGATCAGACACACATGGATTTGGCATATGAAATCTTTAGCTGAATTCCTTTCTACTATGTCTCGTATGAAGCAGTGAGCCTGTTTAAGACTCATCTGGATGCAGCTCTTGGAGTCTGCAGATATATTTGATTTTAAGTAATGGCATTACAATAGGTTAAAAATGTAAAGGTGTGTTAATCAACAACATGACTCATCTGGTTCAGGATTTATTTGCTCATTTATAATGGTTGCAGGTACTGATATTTGTTTTTATTTTGTTAGGATCAAATGTCTTGAGTTTAATTTAAGTTACCTGTATTTGAAGTCACTGATAATAAAAGTCTTTCGCTTCAACAGCATAGAGCAAGACTGGAATTTCAAAAAGATTTATGAAACATAAGACCAATGATACCAGGTCATTTCTTTTGTGGAAGGTGACCTATACCTGTGACCATCTCAGTTGCCTTTCCTTGGGGAACGTAAGGTTTCATGACATGGAAACCAGTATGAGCCTCAGTGTTTTCTATGCTCTATATATTGCATTTCCCTGGACACCAGTTCAAATTCCATATTGCAATGAGATCTGGGCAAATACCATTACCTCCTTCCCATGTAATAGTGTAATGTGTGAGCTGCTAAGGAAGAAGAACTCATGTGGGTCAGCTCCTCAGCACAGAGTCAGATTAGCTGAACTATAGAGCATAGTATCTTCACAGCTTAGACATTCATCTGCTCTTTTAGAAATGCCTTAAACCTGTGTTGTCCTGTATCCACATTAGTGTTTCTCAGCATTTCCCCAAAACTAATGCATCCATATTTTTCATAGATTCCTTAATGTGAAATGTCACATTCCTGGCAAATAAAACACAGAGACTGCCTTTTAAAGTGTATGCAAACACTGTGTGAATGATAAATTAGAGGGGAAGGTTTATTTTATTTATTATTTTTTTTTAATTTTTGTTTAGGTTGCCCCACATCTGTGTCTAAGTGGAGGAGCATTTGCAAAATTTACAGAGGGATCAGAAACATGGCACTATATGTGCGGTTCATTTGTAGAAGGTAGAGTAGCATATGTTATGAGTCGGTTAATCTCTTTAGGGCTTTATCCAGCACAAATTAGGTTCTGTGGTCACTGAGTCACAGCAGGCGATGGGCTGCCGTAGCCTTGGAGCTTTACCCTGCTTCAGCTGCCAAGTAATGAACTGCTCTATGGGCGCAAAAATTGGCTGAAGCTTCATGAACTCCAGCCAGGCCTGCGCAGATCGAAACACTGCTCCTCCCCGCACACACGGCTGCACAATACCCTCCTCACCTACTGCCCAGCAATCCCGATCCAAGACAGAGCCCCTGGAAAATAAAATAAAATAAAATAAAATAAAATAAAATAAAATAAAATAAAATAAAATAAAATAAAACAAAACAAAACAA
>JAWLRI010000551.1:169618-198631 GCA_034781795.1 Crypturellus tataupa | reverse complement strand
AAGGAAAGGAAAGGAAAGGAAAGGAAAGGAAAGGAAAGGAAAGGAAAGGAAAGGAAAGGAAAGGAAAGGAAAGAAGAAAAACAGGCAGAAAAGAATTAATTCACAACACTTGCCCAAAATAAAAGAGAATTAACAGAGTTAACACTGAAGAGATTATTCTTTCTACTCCCCCTTCCTAGACTCAGTTATAAGGAAACCTATAACTTCTTCAAGGTTCTTCTTGAGAAACTTGAAAAAGCTTCTGCCAAAATTTTTGAAGAGAAAGAACCTAGTAAGTAGGCAGAATTACATGTTCTATCATAATAAAAAACTCTCACAGGATAATCACATATTTTAGATACAGTGACCTTGATTTAGTTGCTTAAAAATAGGCATCTAATGTCACTTGAAAAGCCTTGGAAAAACTGAAACATCAGCATGGGTCTTGCAGATAGGACATAGCACCTATAGGACACCACATTTCTAGACTGGCAGTTGGAAACCAGGCAGGCAAATGGGCCTGCGTTTAGGCAACCAAATGAAACCCAAATGTGACTTTCTGCTGCAGACATTCAGGTCTCTTTGTATGGTGTCTAGACTGCCATAATTAATGGAGCCAGGGCACTGGAGTCACTCTACAGCGAGTTTCAGCTCATCCTGAGGGAGTGATTGCACACTCTCCAGACACAGTTGTGTCTGGAGTTGTGACCATATTGACTAGATCTCCACTGAATATATGGGAGTTTAGGCACTTGGATCACATGAATGTGCCTTTATTTAAACATCTAAATATAATTTCTTTTAGTCTCTAACTCAGTTCCATTCCTAGTCTTGAACTCTGAGTTGTGAAGCTCAAGCTGTATACTTTTCTCCATTGACTGTATGAAAATTTTAGTCTTCTGATTCAGTCTAGCTGATTTAGTCTAGCTGATTCACTTGATCTTCAAGATTTGAGTCAGACAGGTGAGGATTAGAAACCTCCCATGTTTCTTCAACGAAGCGTGGAAAAGGAGAAACACTTTCAAGAATTATTTTTCAGTCCTACGTCCTGAACCACCCTAAGATGTCCAAATTTTTCCTGTGATGATAGAGGGAACCTAGAATAAGTGGGCAAGTAAGCCACAATCCTACATTTTAGATTGTATGCATCTTTCTAACCCCGAGAAATGACCTTATGACCTTCATGTAGATTGCAGTGAGGAGATATAGAAGGGATAATGTGCACCCGTTTCTTCTTGGGAAGTCAGTCCACTTTGCACGTCACAGGAAAAGTATCACTACAGAGGTGAAGCCTCAGACGGATTACCAAGAGGAGTAGCCTCAGAAGTTGTCAAGACTCAACTAGACCCAGACAGGGGTGATTGAATACTCAGTTGGAATCTGCTTCAGGCAGGGACCACACTTCAGAGGTTCCTTCCAACCAACATTTTTTTGATCCAGTAAAATCCATTTTACAAAATCTCCTTTGTTGCACAGTATAGCAGAATTCAAACACAATAGAAGTATGGAGGGCAAATAACCTTCCAGTGCCAAAAGTTTCCATTCCAGAGCAAGTGCAGAATGGGTAAGGTAGCAGTAACTGAGAGATTAATTCCATCACACTTCTCACAGAGGCTCCAGCTTAGCAGAGGTCTTGTTCTGAGGGTTGTGTGATATTTGGAGAGTTCTTCTGCAGGCCTTCTGTTTTGTTTCTCAGCTGTATATTCTAATATAAATAAAGTCTTCAGGTTCATCCTGAGTATGTATATCTTAGGCGTGTACATAGAACATCATCCAGACATAGGAACTCAGAAAAATTGGGGGAGTTCAAAAAAAATAGGAAAATATCCTTTCATATGTGATTTTTGTTGCTGACTTGTAGATTTTTTAACATTGTCCCAATTTAAATACTAAAAGATGTTCAAATATCAAACCAATTCTGACTTTATTCAGACCAACTGAGACAGTAAGATACTGCGTTTTTATTATCCTGATTTTTTGCATTACTAAGGTTTCAGTCAATCAAGACCGAAGGAAACAATGTGTACAGTATTTTTCTTGCATAAAACAATCCTGACTTGGAAATCACTCTACTATAAGTGTCTGACAAGTTACATTGGAAGAAAATAGCTGTTTGCTTCCTTTCTGTCTGTGTTATTCCTGTAATTTAAGGTCTTTTTAGGACAGTGATTCACCTATCAAACCTGTCACCAGTTAAGATGGGATATTTTGCAGTACTGAAAATATCATATGGGTGGATAAACAAACCAGTTTTGCCATAATCTCTGTAATCATTTTAGTACTTGCAAGTTCATAACACTTAATTATGCTATTTTTCTGTTAGCATTACAATAACAAAGTAAATTTTGGAATTTATCATTCATCAAAATATTAAATATTCAAAATATTCAAAATATTAATGGTGATATCTGTTGCACTAGGCAAAGCATTTTGTAGAATATAGCATTTATCATATTACAGAGGAACCTCTGTAGCTAAAATAATTCAGAATCAGTAGGGCTTGAATCACAAAAATGAAATCCACAGTCCTCAAGCAGATTCACCAGTCTCTATCTGGGCATATGCAGGAGCCTCAGAATTGAATTCATGGTAGGCAGGATGCTGAGCCCACACATTCAAAAACACTGAGGAAAAGACTGCACCTGAGCAAACCTATTTGAAAGCAGGTGTTACTAGAGTACACAGGGTGTGAACTTCGGGGTGCTACAAAGGAAAACTTCACAAAACACCTTATCTGGAATTTCCATGTTCATTCAGACAAACCTTCTGGGCTGAGTCTGCAAATTTAACCGCGCAGGAAAATTTAATACACTTCTGTCTTTATTCCATGTCATCCTTTAAAAATAAGGAACCTTTTTTTTTAAATTTTGTTCTGTTTCTTTTTTTTTTTTTTCTTTGTTTTGCCCCAAGATGAAAGGTGGTTAATTCCTCTATTTTCTTAAAAGCATCTCAGCAAATCCTTTTGAAGGAATAAGCCATCTTCACAGTGACTGCTACAGCACTGTTTGGAACCGAAACTATTCTTCTTGTCACTGAGGGCAGTTTTAACCTCATTCATCTAGACTGATCTAGACTGCCTGTTGACAATTCCAAGTTCTGAGGTAAGCACTGTATCTTTCACTGAGCCAAGAGCTGTTAAAAATACTGGGTGTTACTCAGCATATCAAATATAGAGAGATTTGCAAAGGAATTTGGCATACAATCCCTTCTAAATAAACATGAAGTAAAAAAAATATATATTTATTTCCCAAAGTAATCACAAGTCGAGGAACTTATTGGATACCAAGCTCTTCTTCCACTTTATGACTATATGCAAAATTATTTAATCTTATTATCTATAGAGCTAGAATTAATAAAAAGATGTGAATTTCCTTGCACAAGCAACACTTGTATGCTTCTTATACAAATACCTTTTGATTAATTTTTGATTAATTTTCCTGAAGTTTTCTTATAGGACCAGCAATCAACACTGTCCTATAGTTCTATCACGGTTGATCATGCATTCTATTTTGAGTAAAATGCTGTGCTTTTTCCAGGGTCTCACTCATGAAATGTAAATATAAATTATCTACAAATACCTGAGAGAAAAGCACTTTGAAAACCCTAAAGGAATCAGCTATTTCTCTGTTTGTTTTGCTTTCAAATATTGTCAGTACCACAGAGGCCAAAATGACTTAGCTGAAGATTTTAAATGACTTCTACAGCTTTCCCAGGAATCTAATCCCTAATGTTCAGTTATAAGAAAGAATTTTTATCTGTGGAGACTTAGGCTATGAGAAAGTGACAGATTTTTCAGTGTCCCATCCTTGACTATTGCCTGCTTAGGTTTAGGAGTCATTTGGAATATTTAATGTCCTTTTCATTGATATCCCACTAACTCTATCACAACCTAAGCAAAGTTTGACCTAATGAATACTTGGAAGAAAAATAACCAATACAATTGCAGGATGCTACAAGAAGTTGACACTTCTGATTCCATACTGAAGTAACAATCCAACATGACATCAATTTGCCCTTATATTTTGACTAATATAATTTTGACTTTGCTTGGTTCATATAATTATTGCATTGAAAGAGATATATGGTAAGAGGAAGGCTTTTCACTTCACAGAACTCTATTTACAGATCTGGCTTAATAATGAATAGGCAAATGTTAACTCATCCTGATTTCTGAGATTCCAACAGGAAACATTTTCAAAAGGAAACATTTTCAAAAAAACATTCTTTTTTTTAACAGTGTATATTTTTTAGAGGTAGTACATTTCCTGGACTTTTTAATGTGGTCTTTATTTTACAGCTTACGAGCACTATCTTTCCCTTCCTTTATTGCTCCATTTCTGAAAAGACTGAACAGGAAAATAGAAGGAACCTGATGATATCTTTGCAGTAGTAGTAGTGCATCTGGTTGCCTGTCTTTTCTTTTGTTAAGCAAGCGATAAGCAAAAGCAAAAAAATAGTTTGTGGACCTCTGTGTTTGCAGCGTTCAGCGTTATTGAAAGCAGATAGGAGGTAAAACCTCATGAATGTTCTATATCAGTAGCCCTAGCCCTTAATTGAAACATAAGTATAATTTCCCCAAAGAGAAAACTAAGCAGCACACCTTCCCACAGTTTGCATTACATCAGCACAGTCACTTGATAGAAAGCACTGTATTTAAAGAACCTTCTGTTAAATAGGACCTTCTGCCTACAATGTGGATAAAACAGTTGTTTGATTAGTAGGGACTGCTACCCTTATGCACTTTTATCTTCCTTCCTTCCTTCCTTCCTTCCTTCCTTCCTTCCTTCCTTCCTTCCTTCCTTCCTTCCTGCCTGCCTCCCTTCATCGTCAAAAAATCAGTGGCATCTTATTGGAGCAGATATTCAAAACTCCACTGAACATGGTCCTGGGCAACTTTGCTTTAGATGAACTCCAGAGATCTCTTCCAACCTTAAAGATTATGTAATTATACACCTATACCTACCAATCTTCATTTAACTACCTCAGTGATACTATGGCTCACAGGCCCCGTCTGTTCAGAGTTTCTGACAACCTGCAAGATTTTTACTGGTTCTTAGGAAAACACATGAATTCAGGAAATGACCATGACACACTTTTTCTAGATCTAGTTAAATCATAAACCAGCCAATACTTTAGAACAGATTACACATTATTTTTTTAAACATCATTTTATTTACTCATCTGTTTACATGCTGTTTACAAACCTATGTGTATCATTATATGATGAATCATGTCAGTGTACTTTGATTTAAAGACTTGTTTCCAAAAGAAGCAGATGGCACAGACTGACAACAGCTTCTAAAGACATTCAACTCCATATGCATGTGCAGTGTGAAACTGATGAGGCCTTCCAAAAGCTAAGAACATTAAAAGGATAAGACTTTTTCTCTCTATTGGGTTAAAATATCTGTTTTTATCAAGTATCATCTATTTTTTTCTTCAGTGAAATAGAAATCAGGAAAGAAACAGTAGAGACAAAAACAAGAGGAGAGAGAGAACCACAATGATGGAACTTTGAAGGACAACTTAGAAGCATTAGCAACTTACAAGTCTAAATGTTCCCAGTATTGACTCTCCTCAGACACTTTATGTTACTTCAGTGTATTCAACCACATTTTATATAACTCCAGTACTGTCTTAGGATCCCCCACTGTGTCAGGGAGTTGAATATGGGAACCCATTAAAGTATGTAGCAACAATAACTGTTATATCTTTGATTTCTTTTTGCAGCTGCGCTTTGCATGTGCATGCTTTGAATGTACTTGTTTCGGGTTGTATACCTGCCACATGCTGCCAGGCAATCTTTTGGAGCAGTTGACTAAATCACCATGGAAATTACTACTTACACTTCTTTATTTCCAGAAAAGGAGATCACATTACTAGTGCTGACCCAAATACTTTGTTCTCTTTAAAGGGATGAATCAAATCTTGAAGTCCTCATTCAGACCAATCTCTTGATATCTTCAAAAGGGAGTTATAGATTAGTTAAAGCAGGGTTTGACCCTATAGAAAGATACAGAAAAGCATCACAGTTTGCAGAATGGATTCTCATCTAGGGAGTGCTTTCCTTTCATTAGGAATACAGGTACCAAAATGAGGGGCTAAAACACAGAAACACTGATTATTCAAACTCCATCATGATAAATGGAAATCAAAGAGCTTCTAAGATAGTATTGACAATCAAGTACTCACTAAATCTTAAAGCCAGGTCTCAACTTGCCATTGGATAATTTACTTTATTGCTGTCCAAACTGTAAGGCAGACAAGTGACACTGTCATTTTTAAAATCAATGTATAGGGATAGGCTAGCAAATGATAGGTGGTGAGAGATGACAACATGCTTCACTATTCCTCTTGACACTGTTTTGAACTTCATACATTTTTTAGAACAAAAAAAGCTAATGAATGGCTCAAGACATAACCGCTATTTAGGACATGACTCATGCAACACTTTATGCCTCATATTCTGATACAGCCTTCCAAATTTATTGAAATGAATGGAAAAATCATCAGCCATTCTCTAAGAACTAGCCTGGAAACAAGCAAACTCAGTAGGAAAATGTGGATAAAGCATCACATGCCCCTTTTTATTGTAGTTTTTAATCTGAAAAAGAAGTGGTCTGTTTATATTCCAAATATTTACATTCTAAATAAATACTCCATAGTGCACCAAAAGTTCTCTAGCAAAGTTTAGGGAAGTGACAGTTGACATTAGGCTCATCTATTCATTCATTATTAAATGTCTTCTCAATAGCAGGGAGATAGACGACTTTATTTTGTTTGAGACATGCAAATCTGCCACTCATTTTTAATTTGGACTACTATATTAGTCTAAGTATTCTGGATTTTACAAGTCAGTAAAAGGTCAAGTAGAAGATTTTTACTATATCCAGATTAAATGAGTGTCTGAATGCACTGGAAAGATTTGTGTTAACAATGAATCAGTAACATTTGTTAGTGAACAAAAAAAAATACAAAAACAGCATTAGTATAAGTTTTCAGAAAGCCCAGCAACTATTGCTGTCTTGGAATTCTGAGATATATTGGAATTCTGAGATATATTTGTGCTTATTAGATTAATTCAGAGAGCTATTTCTATTTGTATACAATGCTAACCTCCAACTTCAACTCCAGGACTACCATTTTTGTACTTAAATCATGTGAAGTATTAAAAACATACTGGAAGCCTTGGCGTGCTGAGTGCCATCAGAGAAATTCCTTCTACCATTCAGAATGTCATAATCCTAGTAGAGTTTTTGAGGGTCAACAAGGCAAAGATATAGGATGTACCTTATCACAGCTAATCAAAATCTTGCCTAACTGATTATAAGTATTTCCCACAGTCAGCAAAATGTCATTATCAGTCATATTCACTTGGCACATTTTCTGAATATTCAGCATATCTCATATATATACATATATATTTAGTGAAACTAAAATACTGGTGAATATTAGCAAAAAACACAAAACCAATCAGCTAGACAATACAAACCATTGGGTTCATTTTCACAAAACTATTTTCTTTCTTCAATATCCTGTCCTCCATTGTGAAAGAAGGTGGAAGATAACAATTATCATAAGGACCTGAGCACTATTTTCCTGCTGAAGAGAGAGAGAAAAAAAAAAAAACATTTCCTTTGACACTAATTCAGGCTAAATAAAGTGTCAAAGATGTAATGTGCCTACAAGTTCTTGTAAAACTAATAGGAGAAGAAATAGCTTTACACACAATATAAATTATATCTGCCAGGATACAGTAAAGTTTTGTCCACTTTATTTGCTTCCAAAATTCTGTTACAGTTGGTCTGATTCAATTTTCAATATTTCTTTTTTTTTTTTCCTAAAAAAATAGCATCCTTCAGGATGGTACATGCTTCACTTTTGTAAACAGAATGCAATACAGTGTTAGGAGCCTGAAAAAATATGTCCTACTAATAAAAATAGGCTACCTTACTATTCATAGGATCAGTCTAAATGGCACTGGTAGTGTTTTACAGTTTGTAATATTACCCTCTTTGTCAGCAGTAAATGACTTTTCAAACTTGCAGTCCTTCACATAGGTTTCCTATTCTTGCTTGTTGAAGAAATCAAAAGCTGCGATTACATCTAGTGAAGGAAAATTAGAAAATTAATGAGATATATACTGATAGAGACAGGAAACATGACTTCCTTCATGAGCAAGGGCAAAAACAATCAGTCTGTTTTCACTGCTATTTGGTGAAAGTGTTCAACAGCTGGAGGCTTTTCAGCTGGGGCATCACTGGTGCCCACAGTGGGAAACTCTTGGAGTAAATATCTTCCCTCCAGTCCCTGAAAACACATGAAAAGAAACAGGCAGGGGACCAGCTATCTCTAGATACAGAGATTTTCTCAGCAATAATGGGGGCCTTAGGATCTGAATGAGGATGTTGCACCACACAACTTAAATCAGCATTGGGAGTCCTAGAAGAAGCTGTGCTTCTGGCTAGTATTGCTGAAACAGAGTGGGTACAGTATGTACTCATCACAAAAAGAGTTGTACTGTTTCAGACCGAGCCTATAGCTAGTCTCATATTCTGTCCTTAACAGTAGGCATTGAATAGTTCTTGTAATCCCTCAATACCAGTACCTCTCTATGGTGCCATTTTGGAGCAAGGAACTGGATAGGCATTGTTATTTTTTGCAAGGTGCGCCCAATAAAGGTAGTGTTATCTAGTACAAAACTCAATATTCATGAAATTTAAGTGCTCTTCCAAAGCTGTTCCTTGGGAGGGTCCCTGTGTCTATCTACAATTTCTCAGCTGTTAAATGATGAGCAGGATTTTTTTTTTCTTTGAGACATATGAAGAGCCCTCTGAAACATAAATGATAACCCATGTGTTCTGGTTCCAGGGTGAAATTCTTGACACAGGCTAATCCCAGAAGAGCAGCTTGGCTGGTGAGTAGGGCTCTTGGGACCATGGGAGACATAGGTTCAAGTCCCTTTTCCAAGCAAGATCTTAAAAAGGGTCTGCTACCATGGGAGTGACCTGAAATAGACAATTTTCTGGAAGACTCTCTTGTCTCTTGTTTCTCTTCTCCTCTTAAAAAAAAATAAAAAAGGCACTAAGAACCAGGAAAGTTCCTGCAATCTAAGGAAGTCTCAGGAGCCCTCCAAAATATTTATAAGCATAGTATCTGAGTAATAATCACACTTTTGCTCTGGATGAACAAGTCACTTGTTTTTGCGTCCCATAGGGTTAGGTGGTACAATTTATATTCTCTGTTTTGGCTGGTGCACTAGGTGGCAATAGAGAGTCACTGTAGTCCCTATTCCGTCTAAATGATTACACCAGAGGAAGCCAAAGCCAAACAAAATTATACACCAAGCGGTTAGAAATCTTGAGCCTTTACCACGTTTTTAACTGCACAACATTAGAAAGACTTTTGAAACCTACTTATGGAACTTGTGTGAGCAACTTACAGCAAGCATCTGTGCAAGAGAAAAGTCCCAGGACAGAACCTAAAGCATTGCTCACTGAGTTACGTTCACACGCAGCAGACAAGCATGCCAAAATCATGATCTCTCATCAAGAACACAGCAAAGTTATGTCAATAGCTGAGAACTACAGCTTCTGACCTAATACTTGTTCCTGCAAACGTGTGTTCTACTTCCAGTTCATAAATAATGATCCTGAACCTGGAGCCAAGTCCACGAGTCTGTCCCAGCAGGTACCTAGTCACTAAACCAAAATCATAAGCTGCCTTTGACCTGCTGGGCATCTAGTCCTGTGAATCTTGTGTTCTTGCCACTGGAGCACAGCTTGAACAAGGGATGTACAGAGTATTCTCCCCTGAAATATCCCAAATATGTGAAAAATGATGTGAAAAATCAACACAGGTTCCAACTTTCAGGATGTCTAGGTCAGAATTTTCTGCGAATGAAAACCTCTTCCAGAAACTGTAGGTAGATGCACAACAGAAAGATAATTCCCCTTCTGCTCTGCACAGAGCACTCTGAATGAAGTTAGAGATTTTCCCTCAGATATACCATAGAGTAATTATACTCACCAAATATTTTAAGCAGCTTGCTAGAACAAGCAGAACAGACCTTTCCTGAAAACAAATAAACCACAATGTTATGGAACATTGGTAAAAGATCCAGCCTTAATTATCTGTTATGTCACTGAGTCCCTACAGCACTGCAGTTCTAGTTAGAATGTATCACCTGTCCTTTCCATTACATCGGTGTCTGCAATACTTCCAACAGATATCTGAAAATATGAGACATAACTGCAAGGGAATGTGTCACCGTTTTTAAACTGTGATGTTCAAGGAAAACAAAAACCCATCTGGCACTTGCTTGGAGCATTATGTTAAACCTTCTGGTAGTAACACATTGCTGAACATTACACTAGATTAACACATGTCTGAGTAAATCAAAGATTACCCTAGATTTTGGCTGGTACTGTCATAGGGAATTCAAATGTCAATGTGTGAAAGACTTAATTCTCCTCTTCACCTGCAGACTGGTGTCCACTTCTGCTGCCTTCATTCCTGCTGACATGAATGGAATTTTGTTTGAATTAGGTTGACAGGATTTATTTTTCTTAATGGATTGCTATCCATTAAGTTATCACAGGTGGTTTTAAATAGACTAAAGTATTACATGCCTAAGAGACAAAAACTACAAGAGTTTAAATCCTTTAAAAAATAATAATCAGAAAAGCGCCAAAAATGTAGTTGGGAGGTAAGACTTCCGCAGATCAACACCTGGAAATCCAGGGTTATTATGCTGCATGGTAGCATTTACTCCAGATGTAACAACACCAGGGCTGAGCAGAGGGGAATCACCTCCCTCAGTCTACTAGCAACGATCTTAGTGCGGTCCAGGATACCACTGGCCTCCTTGGCCACAAGGGCACATGGCTGGCTCACGGGCAGCTTCTCTACAAAGCTGCTCTGCAGCCAGTCATCCCTCAGCATGTACCAGTAGGGGAGGTTACTGCTCCCCATGTGCAGGACCCTGCACTTGCCTTTGTTGAACTTCATGAGGTTCCTCTGACCATGTCTCCGGGCTCTGGACAGCAGCACAGCCCTCTGGTGTATCAGTCACTCCTCACAGTTTTTTGTCATCAGCAGATCTGATTAGGGTGAACTCTGTCCCCTCATCCCAGTCATTGATGAAGAAGTTGAGCAATATTGGACCTGGTACCGAGCCCTTGGGGACACTGCTAACTATAACCCTGCAGCCAGACTTTGTGCCACTGATTACAACACTGAGCTCTGCCATTCAGCAACTTCTCAATCCACTCATCTAGCCCACAATTCCTGAGCTGGCTACGAGGATGTTATGGGAGACAGTGTCAAAAGGCTTCCTGAAGCCAAGGTAGACAACCCACTGCTTTCCCCTCATCTACCCAGATAGTCATTCCATTCAGCATAGTTAAGCATGATTTCCTTTCTAGGCATCCCTGCTAGCTATTGCTGACATCTCATTCTTCCCATACTCAAGGTGGGATCACTTGTATCTTGGTTAGTCCTGGAGAATGTTTAACTTTTTCTTACAACCTTCAATGGTGGACTCAAAACAGTACCCTCAATCTTCTAGTTTGTTCAGACTTTCTTCACAGATCATTCTCAGTGTCTTCCCATAGACCGGCACTAATGAGGGCTTATTTTTTGTCATGAAGTGCAAAGACCCAAACTAGAGGCAGTTCTCTAATGCCTCACAAATGTTGAGTTGTACAAAATAATTCTGTGTTTTCAAAGTGTCCAAACTACATATCTGGGAATGATGCAACACACAGCAGCATTGTATTGTTCACATGTATTCAGTGTGTCACATATATCAACAGCAGGAAATATGCAGGTCCAGGAACATACTCAAATGGACCCCTCCACAACCCTAAAGTAGAGATGGCTTGGAAGGAAAAAAAAAAAAAAAGTGTTTAGTTTCACATCCTAAGATAAATAGCATAGAATCACCTTCTATCTACTTCTATGTGAGTGAACAGTATAAAGAGGGTAGGAGATGGACTACCAGATGTATAACAAGGAACCACTCTAAGTTAGTTATACAGCTACTGAGGGAAGTCAGATTTCTGTGGCTACCCATGGATAAATCTACTTTCTCTTCAGTTCCTTGACTCATGTGGAAATTTTGATGAGCAAAAGCTCCCTAGACTGTAAAGGAGAAAGAGAGCTCCTCATTTTTTTTTTTTCCAGATTAGGAAGATACATGTGCAGGAGAAGGCAGAACAAATGAAATAGAGGTCAAATTCTGACTTTTTTTTTGAGCTTAATCTTGTAAAGTTCTTGGTGCTCTGGCTCCCAGTCAATGACATCTTTGCCCACAAAAGTATTTCTATGTTTAAAATTACATATACACAGAACTGGACCAGAAAACTCAGAGTTTGTAGGACTGAGTGTTTAATGGTTCTTTTCAATATGTAATTATGCCTTTTATGCTACTTAAATGCGCAAACCCTACGATTACTACCTCTTTTTTTCTATTTATTTGGAAGTTCATAGAGAACAATTTCACATTTCCAAAAAAACAAGCGAGCCAGTGCTTGCCATGGTAAGAAACTCATTTTGCAGGAGGGTATTTTAACAACTTGCTATAATTATGTAATGTCTCCTGAGATGCTTTGTCCAGAAATTTCAAATTATGAAATTCAATGATTGAAATGGTGAAATTCAATGATGAAAAAGACACTATTTAAAGAAAGATAATCAACCTCGACTATTTTACTAAAATTCCTTTGAACAGCATCAGCAGAAAGGGGTCTAAAAGGCTTTTTCTGTGTCTTTGAATGCTTTCTTCCATTTGCATTACACTCAGGTGTTTTTGTTTTGTACAATTTAATATGCCTGTCTATAGAAGGTAGTGAATGCACTTCAGTCTTCTTCCTTAGTCACTGGGATAGGAAAATAACTGCAGTTAGGTAGACATCCAGAAAATATCTCTTCCACAGCCTATTGTGCTGCTGTTTAGAACACACATAAAGCCATGCATCCTTCTAATACAGTTAGACTTGGACTTTATATATATATTTCCATTTGCCATCTCTCAAGACCCTTGGTACCCCAGTGTTAGGTTAGAATTACATAATAGCCTGTCCTCCTAGCTCACTTTACACTTCTGTCTTTTTTTTACCTTATTTACTCCAATTTCAAGAGTTAAGTTATATGGAAACAATTCAGTAAGTGCTTACATAATAGCTCATTGAAGATTGCATTTATTACTGATTAGAATAAAAATGGGGGTATAATCCAGTCACCCTAGATTTGAACCATCTTGTTGCCACCGTTGTTTCTATGGCAGAGTTAATTTGCACACAGGTAAATTGATTCCATATACTTGCTGCTTGGTGGCACCATCAATAATTTTACATTGCCAATATCCAAAATATTATAAAATATTTTCTTCTTGTTCACAAATATGCTTGCCTTTGGACTTATGTTTATGTATCTTTCTTTCTCCCTAGGTAATGCATTTGTGGTTAGCCTGGCTTTGGCTGATCTGGTGGTGGCCTTATACCCATACCCTCTGGTGCTCTTAGCCATTTTCCACAATGGATGGACTTTGGGTGAAATGCACTGTAAAGTGAGTGGCTTTGTGATGGGACTAAGTGTCATAGGCTCCATTTTCAACATCACTGCAATTGCAATAAACCGATATTGCTATATATGTCATAGTTTTGCCTATGACAAAGTGTACAGCTGCTGGAACACAATGCTGTATGTTTCCTTAATCTGGGTATTAACAGTTATTGCAACTGTGCCAAACTTTTTTGTTGGCTCTTTGAAGTATGATCCGCGCATTTATTCGTGCACGTTTATTCAGACTGCCAGCTCCTACTACACCATAGCTGTCGTGGTAATTCACTTCATTGTTCCCATCACCATTGTGAGCTTCTGCTACCTTCGGATTTGGATCTTAGTGATTCAAGTTAGAAGACGAGTCAAGTCAGAAACAAAACAAAGACTGAAGCCAAGTGACTTCAGAAACTTTCTTACCATGTTTGTGGTTTTTGTGATTTTTGCCTTTTGTTGGGCACCTTTAAACTTCATTGGACTGGCCGTGGCCATTGATCCCTTGGAAATGGCACCAAAAGTTCCTGAATGGTTATTCATTGTAAGCTACTTCATGGCCTATTTCAACAGCTGCCTTAATGCAATAATATATGGACTTCTTAATCAGAACTTTCGGAATGAATACAAACGAATTTTAATGTCACTGTGGATGCCAAGGCTTTTCTTCCAGGACACGTCCAAAGGAGGAACTGAAGGTCCGAAGAGCAAGCCTTCTCCTGCTTTAAACAACAATGACCAAATGAAAACAGACACCTTGTAAATATGTAAGAGTGAATGCAAGAGACTGTAAAGAAAAAACTCCAATAATATATTTGTAATATCCTGATCGTTCTTGTTTACCTTTTGGAGGTCTCCATTTGAATGGCGCTCTGTAACTGGAACACTGTCTTCTTCATATAGCACATTGCTCATATTAATTCACTATAAATACAAGATACCAACTGAAAATACATTTCAGAATTAAAGCAGCACGTGAGCGCAAGCTGTTTTAGTTCTGAGAGTTCAGTTCTGCCCTCAGACATGTGAATGAGGCACTTTTTGACTTCAGTGGGAGTTTTGCATGCTTTATCCAAAGCCAGGATTTGGGAAATGTAAATGCGCTCTCATAAGAGCATACCAGCAGGTAAAGGCCTAGAAAGAGATCTCCCTTATAGCTGAACAAAGAGGGTGAAGCAGATTGCTTAGCTTTCTGTACCTGAGTCAAGCTTGGCACTTCTGAGCATGTACAGAGCATGTACTGCAGTAGCAGTTTCTTGGAATGAAACTTGTGAATTGGAGGTGAGAATGTTGGTGTAACAACAAATATTAACACATTATCCCCCATCTCAATGTACTTACTCTGTTTATCTTCTACGGTCAGTTTTATTGTAGAAGACATAATACAAAGGCTTGATTTCTTATTTATTTACTTTGAGCAATATTATTCCCTTACAAAGGGCATATGATCAATGTTCTTACAATATCAGGCTGAGTTACCTGTGCAGTAAAATGCAGCAAGCACATAACTATACCAAACTTCTAAAGTAATGTAATGTTACAGGTCTCTCTTCTTTTTTCCTTTTTTTTTTTTTTTTTGCTTCAAACAAATGCTTTTAAGTTGTACACTTTGGAATTTTGATGAAGGAACAAGTGTCAAATAGAATTAACACAAATGAAGCAGCAGAATAAAAATGATACTTTCAATAGTACTCTCAAAGATCTGTCTCAGTACCCTTGAAAGCTGAGGGGACTCTGACTTCAGCGGACCCCTTTTAAAATGAGGCTGTAACTAAATAAGTATTTCCTGAATATGGAAAAATGTATCTGGGCCTGCAGTGCCGTTCTAGTAACACTGTGAACTTCTGTGTCTGGGGCTTCTAGGGTGAGATTCATGACATCTAGTTCTGCCATTCAGGGGTGAATTTAGTTTATAGGGAAGAAACTTTTAGTTGTCTATGGGAAGGTGTTTATTTGTGAGATCTAATCAGTGCAGTCACGGCAACCTAGAAGATTTTGCACCATCGTTTTGCACAGCGTGGTTTGCATTGATGTTATACCAGATTATGGATCAGGAACAGATAGAATCACAGGGTGAATACAAGTATTTCCTTGTTAGTTCATAAGTGCCCATCTCTTAGTAGTTCTGATCAGGGGGAGGAGAGATACTTATTAGTTTTCATTTGGTAAATCTACTTTTGGCACCGAAATATGAAAAAAGATGAATTGACAGTCAGGTTGCTATTTACATTCCAGTTTGCGTGTTCTGAAAAACATCTATATATATAATGTTAATTTGTGCATCAAACATAGTACTCTTGGAGCAATTTAGGTATATGGTCCCTATTTTGCTATACTTACAGAAAAATATCAAAGAACCACAGTATTTCTCTTTCTTTCTAAAATATCTAAAGCAAAAGAAGTAAAGCCAAATACCTACTTCAACATTGTTCAGGTAATTTATAATAAGCTCTGAAATACAATACCCTAAACTTTGTACACTAGCAGCCTGTCAAAAGCTTTAAACTGTGAACAGGGATGTAAACATTTTCTCTAGATGACAGATGACAGATATAGGGATATGCTTATCTACGAAAGAAAAGAGCTAAAGAACCAGGGTCTATAAATATTGCTCACTCAACTCAATAAACTTTAACAGGACAAACTGGTTTCATAGTAGAGATAAAAATATGGTAGCCAAAAATAGCAACCGTTAATATGATGATTCTACTTTGAAAATAATTCTATATACCTGGCACTTCATGTTTTGTATTTTATTTCCTTATGATGCCCTTACCAAGGTACTGAATTAATGTATTTGCATATCTACAAGGGAAATTGTCCTCTTAGTAAATAAGGAATTTTGAGAAACAGAGAATGCAGGAGAGGACTTCAAGCTTAACAATGTTGTTTTTAATGACTTCTGTCCCTGACTACCCAAAACTGCGAATAGAAAGTCAGAATTTGTTGTTCAACTTATAAACTAGCATTAGAAACAAATTATTTGAACTTTGTCTATCACTTGATGACAAGAGTCAAAACAGAGACCAGAATTTAGATTAAATTCCCATCATTGTTTAATTCTACAAGAAAAATTAAAGCATTGTAAGCACTTCATTAGCCATAAAACTGAACAGCTATTGCTCTGTGTATTCACGGGAAGCAGTTTTGATATTTTTATAAAGTCATTTTACAAATTACCACTGCACATTAAAAAAGAAAACTCACTTTTAAGAATCCTTTTGCTGGTATTTCCTCAACTGCACAATCCTAAATGAAACTCATGTGAGTAATTCACTGCTCAGAGAAAGAAGTGTTCCAGGATTTGATCCTTCACCACAGATGCTTAAAGCGCAAGGCAGCAAGGCTGAATTCCTAGGCATGGACTCTACCACCACCGCACCAAATTAAAGCTTTGCTCTGCATGGTGTCTGCAAAAACAACAGAGCTATTCAGTGTGCCGGATACTGTTTCTTACTGAGTCCAAACTTGCACTTGGTAAAGTATTCATACCATGTGGTACTGCACAGTATTATATTTTTATTTAAACAGTAGATAAACTAACTACAAATTTAACTAAATTTAAATTAAAATAATTTAGATAATTCATGGAGCAATTCTATATTTTTCCATATAATAATGCACCCATCTGCCTAAGTAAAAAGACTTAATCTTATCCCTCAATATATTAAATTCAAAGCTCTTCCCCCTCAATCTATATTTGACAAAGAAATTGTAAATGCAATTTATAATTTAATTAAGCATAGGTTAGTTAACTACAATTTAACTAGCCATTGTTAACTACAATTTAATTAATAACTTAGTATTCAACTAATTTTACTAATTTAACTGACCAGAGGTTAACTAACCAACAATTTAACTGACCATAAGTAATATGTTTATATCATGATCAGAAAGTACACTCAGGAAGAACATAGCAACTCTGTATAGGTTTATGTATCTTTAAGGAAATTAATATTTTCTTTGAAAAGACCCCAATGTATGTATAGCAACATATCAGATATTGGCATCTTAAGAAAAGGGAGGAAGAAAGTCAGGAAGATCTTGTGTTCTGCACAAGTAACTAGTAAAAATAAAACTAGAACTTCAGGGGCAAAATCAGTTTCCTTCTGTGCAAGTGAAAATTCCACTCTCAATGAATAATTAAAACTAATATCAAGGATTAAATACTATTACTGTTGACTTCAGTGAGTTCAGGATTTCACAGCAAAAGTACTAACACAATGATTAGATTTGCCGTTTTCAGGGGCAGAAATACACTTCAGTATCTCAACTTCCTCCTTTCAGAAAACTTTTAGATGAAAATTGATTACTTTTACTTCTCAATTTTATTTTTAAGGAACTGCATGAGACTTGGAATTTTACAATGAATAAGTATCTATGGAAGATTGTACATACTTCTTAATCTTGTATATAACATAATTTTGTTCAACTGAATTTTTTCTGGCATTTAAGTTCTATTACAGATTTAATGGAAAATATAGAAAGCAAAAATTATTTTCAATCATCTATTGATATATTCCTGATTAACTGGATCTTACACATCTGGTCTGTAATAATAAATCAATATTTTGCCTACAGTCATAATGAGCATTCATAGAGACTGCTACAGATGTGAGTTGTAAAACACGTAACTGGTTCATGTTTCTCCTGTTATTAATAATGTCTCCATATATAGTAAGAAAAAGTAGCTAAAGAACTTTTTTAAAAGTCTTTTTGTAAATATTTTGTGGCAGAAATTTACTCAGTGTAACCTCTGGGATAAGAACAATGTTGAATTTATTGTAAAAAACAGATACTCTGGAAATAACAGTTGGATTTGGCAGTTGAAGCCACAAAGATCCCTCTGGATCTAGTCAGAGAGGTGAGACTTTGACAGGTATTAACTGCACAAACTATTGTGCTCAATTGTAAGAGCTTTAGTCCTTGGTGACAGTTGGGATGGTCCTATGGAATATTTTTGATGTCCACTCACAGGATAAATTAATCACATATTCTTGTGCAGGTAAAATGGCTTGATGGCTACAGAATGAAGTCTTGACGTTGCTGCATAAAGAATTATTCCTAGGGAGAAGAAAGAAGATCTGGACATAATAATGACAGTCTTAAAACAAGGTTTTATATCTGAAATCCATGACAACTAATTTTACTTGTCTTACTGATGTGATACAGATACACATGGTGACAAGAGTGATCCACTGATGCCAGTTGTATTTTTTAATTACAAATGAAGTGAAAAAAAGAGCCTGAAAACAAGCCCATTGACCATTGTTTTGCATTGTTTCACACTAAATCCCCTTGGCAACTCATGTGTCTGCATGTGTTTAGTGTAAGTGTAGCCATTTCGTCCTGGAAAAAGAAGACAAAATACTTTGCAAAATTCCACAGGAAAAGATAATATAATCCTGATGCAAAGCAAAAGACGCTCCTGTGAAGAAATCTGTACTCAGCAGTTCCTAAGCTTGCCTAGATGCAGGTACAATTCCAGAAGTCCCCTCAAGAAACTGAACATACGCATAGAATAACACAAGGACAGAAAGAAGACTGCCCATGGATGCATAATGGTTTCTGGTGGTCGTGAGATCTTTATTAGCTTTTATTTCTCCACAACACAGAGCTTGCCTGATTGCTGCAAACACAAAATAAATGCACAAATAGGCAGGCCCAGGAAGCACTTTGGCAAACCAAGTCATTGCTGCAGCTGTTGCTGTTCCGCATGTTTATGGGAAGCTAAGATCAAAGTTAGTGCTAACAGGACTGCAGTTCCTTCAGCAGACACTGTCGCTGTCCCACTCCCATCTTCTAGAGCAGCCATTTATTTGTAGCCCTTAATTGCATCTGTAGCTGTGTTTCATGCTGCTCCTCTTCCTATATAAGGATCAGTTTGACCCAGCTTCATTTCCGCATTCTCAGGAGAATGAATTGCTTACATGATAAGGAGCCTTAAACTCACCAGGAAAGACAAGCTACCTCAAAGCCTTTTGCTTTGTACCCTGTACCCCTTTGTACCCTGTACCAGTACTCTGCTCAACGCACATCCAAGTAGATCAGATCCAAAGAATTAGATCAAATTCCCCCAGCATCCCCTTCTGGCAAAGCTGCTTCCTAGATAGCTGCACCCCGGCCTGTCCTTTGCATGGGGTTATTCCATTCCAGATGTAAAACTTCACATTTGCTCTTACTTAACTTCACGAGGCTTCTGTCAATTCATTTCTCCGGCCTATTCAGATCCCTCTGAAGAGCAGCCCTGCCCTCCATTATACTGACTATTCCCTTGAATTTGATGTCACCTGTGAAGTTGTTTAGAGTGCACTGCTCGTCATCCAGGTCACTGATGTGGTCATGAAACGTATTGGTCCCCATACTGATCTCTGAGGAACCCCACTAATTACTGACCACAAGCTAATTATTAGCAATATCCTGTGTAATTAGCAGATATTAACCATTGAAAAGATACTGCAACTAGCAATCTGGGTACCCTTGTGCCTTTGGTTACAACTCTCACCTGGACCCAAACCCCACTATTGATCAAAACACTTGAGCCCAGCAGCCCAGCCAATTTTCTACCCATATTATTGTCCACTTATCCAGTCCATATCCTACAAATTTGGTAAGAAGGAGAATGTAAGAGTCTTTGCTGTCAAAATCTTTGCTAAAATCAAAGCATACAACATCCCCTTATTCAATTCTTGTCCACAGTGTCCACAGTCACCTCATCACTGAAAGAAATGAGGTTAGTCATTCTATTTGCTTACAGTAAACCCATGCTCTGCCCATCACCTTCTTGTCACCTCTGCCCTTAGAAGCAACTTCTAAGGGATTTGGTCCATCTTCTTCCTAGGGACTGAGGTCAGGTTGTCCAGCCATTAGTCTCCTGGATCTCCCTTTCTTGAAGATGGGTGTCACATTTGCCCTTTTCCAGCCATCAATCTCCCCTGAATGCCATGACCTTTCAAAAAGAAGACAGCGGCCTCACAGTGACACAAACCCGCTCCCAAAGCACCACGAATGACATCCCATCATGTCACAAGTATTTGAGCACGAACAAGTGACTTCTGACTCTTCCTTCCTCTGTCACAGCTATTTCTTTACTCCCAGACTCTGCTAGGAGGCTCATGGACCTGTTACGCCTGAGGACAAGCCTGACCAGTAAAAACTGAGGCAAAAATAAAGCATTGGGTACCTCAGCCTTTTCCCTTTCACTTGTGTCTTGGTTCCCTGCCCCATTGAGAAATGGATCTCCACTCTCCTTAGCCTTCTTTTTAATATCAATGAATTTATAGCAACATTTCGTTTTTACCCTTCATCTTTCTGATTCCTGGACATTATGGCTATGTGTAACGCAGAGGAGACTACTGCACAGATTCAGTTCCTGTGTCTGTGCTCAAGAGCCTGAAGTAACCATTCCCTTCCCATCCCATGCCACTGTGTTTGGGAGACGTGGGTGTTATTTTTGTGCCACTTCCTACAGTGAGAAAGACTGACTGACACAGGCTGCTTCACCATGATCCAAACCAAGCACACGGCCCAGCAGGAGGGACACAGGAGATTCTGAATGGCATCAGGGTAACATCCTTACCAATGGCATACTCAAATGCTAGAGCAGTTCAAGAGTAAATCTTTTGTGAATGAATTGATCAGAATTACCAAGTTTGGGGGCTCTTCGTCCAGAGACTTCTTCTAAAAGCTATTTTTGATATTCTATCTCATTTTTCCCTCAACTGGGCATTTTTTACTCTTTCCAACAATGTATTCACTGATCCCAAACACCATAACATTAATACAATAATCCATATAACCATGAGCTAGAGCCCTAATGTTTTTTAAATACTAGGCATTAATTTCATCACCTCCAGCCTTTCCATTCTGGTTTAATCACCATGCTATTTGAAGTCAGCATGAGTTTTGTCTTCGTAGGGCTAGATTCCAGAAAGGGTTAATCAGTCTTAGCCCAGCACTTTATGCAAGAGCACATAATGAAATATGAATTTCAAAAAACATTACATCATTAAACATAGTCAATCAGAAGACTTGTCCTTTGTTCCACAGAAGGACTAATCTTAAATAGGTGCCACTCTGCAATGCCATAAAAGTCTGCTCTGCTGCACTATTTCAAGTAGATGTTTAGTTCCTTACAGTATTTTGTATGCTTAGCAGATGTGAGGCACTGAAAAGCTACTGCAGCTAGTGATCTCCTGTGCCACTTTTGTGCCACTGATTACAACTCCCAGCTTTTAGCTGGAAATATGGAAAGTGAACCCAACAGCATCTCTCTGTTGTACATCATAAATAGATACGACAGTCTGCATACAACACATTGTGCCTACTTTTATTTTTTCCACCACATTCCACAACAGGCTCCCATATTTAGAAAGCAACTTATAAATGCAATACGTGCAACAAATCACACTGCCTCAAATGCCATATAATTGGGGAAAAAGTATACAGAACCTGGACTACGATGCTGCATCTCATTCTCCAGTTATTTTTCAAAGGATACTTTTACTTTTTGAATAGCTAATTCTATTAGCTCAATTTTTCCTGTGCAAATAAAGATGCATGGATTGAACTGAAACCTATGGATCCAGAATGGTTTTTTGTAAGAATTTCCTGTGCTTCTGGCACATTTGCTTCAGTGCCCTCCTACCTTTACAACTCTGGAAGAAGTAGGGCTTTGTTAGAACAGGGCTTTCATCTGGCAAACAGTGTAAGGGACTTTAAAGTACTCTTGAATGTGTGTGTCTCAGTTAAATACAATTAAAAGACATCAGAGATCTCTGCACAGCAGTGAGAATCTCTGTTACACTAACTAGTCCTGCAGAGCAGGTTGCAGGTGAAACCTAGGTAAGATTTTCCACCTTGACTTTTGTTTTTGTTTATGATTTTATTTTCAACTGCTGTCTTCACATTTGCTAACGCTTCAAATCATACCGCCTTGCAGAGCAGAGAGCCAAGCAAGAGGTCAGATCATACGGGCTACACAGACAAATTTACTGTGAACTACTACAAGATGAAAGATCAAATGAACAATATGTTTCTGCTCCTCAGAATAATGAGAATCTAGTCTTGAAAATGGCCTCTCTTCCCATTGGGTTTACAAAATAGACAACTCTCAGTCTCCATTGACTTCTTACACACTCTCCTGGTGACGGACAAATGTCTGTAAACCTCATTTTACAGCTATACTGGCTTGTTCAGAAAATCTGTGGTGAAGCAGGCCCAGGACGACTTGGTGACTACAGAAGAATTATATACTGATCTTCAGTTCTACTGCTGCCGCTAACCTTTGTACTATGAAACTGGACGTTAAAGGCAAAAATTAAGTATGAGAGTCATGATAAAATCAAAAGTGTTAGAAACAGTCAGAACAAGATAATACTTTTCCTTCAGCTGATATGTGCTTCAGATAAGTGCTGCCAATGGGATGAACGAACAAAGTTAACATGAGTTATTTTTCTGACTATGTGAAATTCAAAGCACAGACACTCCATAGCCTCTAGCAGTTAGAGACCACACTGAAGCACCTCAACAGGGAACAGCGGGCTCCATGCCATGTTATTCTTTGTTCCTTGTGACTCTCATTCAAAGTAACTTGAATCCTTTGGGAACTGTGTCATTGGTCCCTTGCTGCTTGAGCATATGAGTGAAGGAAGATGGCACGTGCAGAGCTGCTGAGAGAGTTCTGTATGATAGTAGCATACACATAAGCATAGATAAGAAATACTTGCACATGTATGTGTGCACATGCATTCCTTAGAGCTGCTATGCTTTACAAAAGCAGGATGGGATTTATCTACTGGCTAAACCACCTTGAGTCTTTAGGAGAAAAGCAGTTAGGAAGTCAAGACATAGTATTTGTGCTAGAAGGTCTGATCTTAGAGCTTGCACTTGGCCTACAGCCTGTGGAAATTTCATCTACAATTTCATAATCAGTCCTGTAATCCTATTCTCTCAGTTTAAGTTACTTGCACTAGCAGAAAAGGGATGAAGGAATAAAAATTTCTATAGCACAAATGATACTTCGCCCTATCTTTTTTTCAAAAGCATGGAAACATGATTTTTTTTCCTGCTAGAAACACAAAGGCACAGAGAACATTTGTAGTCATGACAGTAAAAAAATAAGAAAATATTTCTTCCATTGTGTCCCCATAAACATCTGGCTGTTTATATTTTCAAAACCAAATAGATTTTAACCTCAAGGGCATTGAGTTTTATGAGGTTTTCCTAGAATGAAAGTATGAAGAAATTAGTTATTTTTTTAGGAGCTCTGTATTATCAGAAGAGGAGCACACTCACTGGAAGATAAGGACAACTTCTCATTAGGTCATAAACCACGTTCTCCCTTTCCATGTTCACTTGACTGTTGCATTCAGGTAGTTATTTCAAAATGTTAATTGGGTAAATTGTAGCTCAGACTATTTAAAAATGAGGAAAAATCAGTTTTGAAATACTTTTCAAAGAAACACTTGCTTTTTATTACCTTCACACTTAATGTGCAGCTCCTTTTGCCTGCAGGAGATAGACCCCTTCATCTGCAATATGAAACATCTGGAAAAGATGAAGCAGGCACCCAAGTAATCTTTAGGAAAGTAGGATCAAATACTTTGCTTATAGCCTTCATCATACCCCTTCTGTAATGTATGAGTAATAAGGGCTGCATGATTTCTTACGGTTCTCCAAAGGTGTTAGTTGCTGGAAGGATATTGCTGGCTGTTAGTGCAAAGACCAATGCTGCATGTTTGACTGAGGATGTTCAGATCATTCAGTTCTTAAATTAGCTTATTTGGAATGAATGAACAGAAAGCCTAAGAGATCTCTTTCAAATGCCTTCATTCTAAGTAGTGTAGCTTTTTATGTAGCCCTGCAATTCTTCCTCATGGCCTTTTTCATTTATGTTTACCAGATTGTCATAGATTACAAGATTTATCTTAGGAGTTTCAAAAGTCAGTGATTTTCTCTCTTTGAAGATACAAATGCCCTTTGTAGAAAAATCACATGCTCAACTTTGAAGTTCAGCAGCAGCATAGTATTTTTACACTTCATTTAAATGTTAATGTGTTATTTTCTAATCTTTAGACTTCTAGACTGCTGCAAGATTTCTAAACCTTGAGATGAAGGATTTTATATGGAAATGACATTTCCTATAGGTTATTCAAAATGAAGTCTCTGCAGGTACATGGAAGAGAAAAGGAAGACAAAGGTTTCAGCAGCAGAAAATATAACGATAGTCACAGCTGATTCAGTGTAGCTGATTAACTACACTGACATGAAGCCCTGTCATTCTCCAGTTGCATTCAGTTTTTATGAAAAAAAACACTGAAAAGAAGATCATTTAAATCTCCTCTGCACTCACAAAACAGGCTAGAACTTTTACCCCTTGCTGTCTAAGTAATAGTAATTATTGGCACAATTAACATGTTTATACAAGAGACATATATACAGTTTCCATAACTAGATGGATCTGGGCTGTCAATGCTACTGATAATACTGATGACGGCTTTTGGTAGGAAGGAGTTGCTAATTAGAGAACTCATTTTGTGGCAGGATAGCAATGGTCTTCCGTGGCTACTGTATGGCATCTGTTCTGCCACAGGTATATGTGCTCAGTAAAAAGGGCAAGTAAAACCATCCTGGGATCAATTCCTGCCCCAGAAAATCCAGAAAGAATACTCTTGACCAGATATAAAAGTCTTCAGAATATCAAAGACAATATAAAAATACTGGCTGTCAATTCTGTCAGCAAATTATTACCTCCTTCAGTCAGTGTGCCTATAAAATTCTAACTCCCTTTTCCTAAGACAGAAAGAAATATCGGGAGATGTGTAGATCTAGCGATAACCTGCATTCTTTCCATCATTCAGGGATACATTATGAGTGCGCAATGATGATACGCAACATAGGGAACACACAGGAGGAAACAGAGAACTGTGTGCAGTCCAGATCTGTGTTCTCATTGTGATCGTGGGGGCAGGGTGGGCTGTCTCCCATGACTGCAATGTTGCCATGGATGGTTGCACACTCTTTTGGAGGACAGGCCACGAAATTGATGAGGGGCTGTCACCATTTATGTGGAACATATGGAACTCTGCTGAGGGGTAAACAGTGGCCTGGCTGACAGCTTACGGGTAGGGACTAAGGAGCAGACCGATACGGCTGACGTTGTTGTGGGTGTTTGATATAGGCCAGCTGATCAGGAAGAGGAAGTAGATGACACCTTCTACAGACAGCTGGAGGTAGCCATGAGACCCTAGTTCTTATGGGGAACTTTAAAAAACTGATTTCTGCTGGAGGAACAACACAGCAAACTAATCCAGGAGAACTTCAATGACAACTTCCTTAACAAATCTGATAGCTTTCTATGATGAGATGACTAGCTGGGTAAATGAGGGGAACTCAGCCTGTTACTAGATTTTCGTGACTCCTGTACATGAGACTATCTAACATGAGCATCTAACATATAGCTTGCTGTGGCACTTTTGCTAGTGGATTAAGTCACTTAGCAGGTATATTAAGCTTCTAATGAGAGGGCTTACACATTTCTTGAGGGCTCCTCTGGTTGTAGTAGGGAAATATTTTTGCCATGACGAGTTCCTAGGCAGTCCTCGGTATTCAGTATCTAGGACCACTGATTGTAGCTTGGTTATGGTTTGCTAAGTCATCTTCATGTTAATACACTCTTAAGAGTCTACGTATGAAATATCAAGTGAAGTCTAACATTCTTCCACAGATGAGCAAAATAGTTCAAGGAAATAATTTTCTAGAATCATGTTGATATAAGTCCAAAATAAATAAAAGTGCCAGTATCACAGAACAGTTGAAGTTGGAAGGGACCTCTAGAGATCATCTAGTCCAATCCCCTGCTCCAGCAGAGCACGGGACACAGGGTGGCATCCAGGCAGGTTTGGAAGATCTCCAGAGAAGGAGACTCCACAGCCTCTCTGGGCAGCCTGTGCCAGGGCTCTGTCACCCTCACAGTAAATAATATCTATTTATTCTTTTCTTGAATCGTAGTTTTTAGTTTTTGAATGTCATACTCATCCATCAATCTTTGAGTGAAAGTATTACACAAGCCAAACAATACTTTTCCCAGATAACAGTTTTGAAGATTTTCTTTGAGATTTAAGAACTATTCACTGTGATAAGAAAGACAGAGGCCAAAAGGCCTACTTAAGTCACTCAGAGGTTTCTTCATTTCAGCCACACATCAATGCAATTTGCTACAGGGAACACCCTTCTGCCTTTTGCAGTTAGTACCAGAAGAATCTGTCTTGAGGAAGACTGCACTCATACTATCCGAGAGGCACAGAACGGCATTTATTATCTGAATAAAAATGGCTCCAGTGGCTTACAAGAGGAGCAGGGCAAAAAGCACTCCACTATAACAAATGGCAGAGCCTTCCTCTTCCTTCACAGATGCCCAGCTTAGATGTAGGTAACTACAGAGTCATGTATAGGAACAATCCCAGCCCTCTCTTTGCCATCTTAAAGATGGAAGACTCACCCCTGTAAACAGGATGGAAGCAATTTTATCTGGTCTTTCCACTGGCCACTGGTCAAATTTTTGTCCTGGTCTTTGTCTAATAATTGCGGACCATTGAGAAGAAATGAGTCACTTAAATAACTTAAGTAGAAATGAGAGCCATCTACATCCCTCTTGTTTCAAGAACATGGCTCCCTTTTGTCCTGATCTTAGTGATCCTGGTGTTGGTAGCACCGAGAACCCTTTAGATTATGTTTTAAGAATGAGCTGTAGTAATAGATGATGTTCCTTGCACTTCTTTGCAAATAAAAGCACCACTGCTTTTTAAGCTGTGTTCACATAAAGCAGGCTGATTATAATGTCGTTCGTGACCAGTCCTGTTTACTGACTGATGTGGTAAAGTAAAAATAATTCATTATAACATTAAAAATTCAAACCTCGTATTTTTTTGGCTAGTTGCTTTACAAAGGATTGGTGAGTGACTTCAGTTATGCTGTAGACTATCCATTACCGTTTTGCTTTGTTTGTGTCCTAAATGTAAAACGCTCATCAAAGCATAAGCAGAGGGAAGGAGTGGAGAAATGACTGTCTTGTGTGACTGATAATTGCGATGATTTGAACCAAGGGAATGACCTCTCTGAAATCAAGACTATAATGATTCATGTTTCATGTGAAGCAGCAGAGAACCGCAGACTCTTTCAATACACTGTCACATTCGGTCCACTTGTGCTCAGAAAACTTATGTTCTTTTAAATCTAGGATACAGCCTAATGTCCTGTCAACCGGGATTTTCCAAAGATAGCCGAACCTGTAGGGAGATAGTGACACTTTTCCAGACTGGGAAACTTGTCAAACTGTTAAAGTCAATCTAGATATGTTAAATAGTACTATGGTTTTCAGTGGTCTCTTTATTTTGCCACAACTGTATTGTAGATGTAGACTCTGTATTCTCCCTTCTCTTCTCGACTCCCATTTCTGCTACAATTAACAATCTGGACTCTGGACACAGAGAAAGTAGGCACTTGCCATGGGCAGCAAAGCACCAGCAATAGCAGAATGGTTCAGGACAGACCAATTAATTTGTCAATACCAGGGCCCTAGGAAGTCAACCTGAATATGGTGTCGTGGTACAGAGGGGTGAGTCCCTTCCAGCAGGAGCATTTCTTCCATTATTCTCTAGAAAACAGTAAGCAGAGAGCACTAAAATGGTTTGGGGTTGAGAGATTATTATTTACTCACTAATTCAGAAATGTCCTTTTTATTTACAGTCATTTATTACTGTGCTTAGTATTTAAAGTGACTGTAGTCTCTTCACTATTCATTTGGAAACAAATATAGTACATTCACTGCAGGTAAATTAAACCTTATATTATGTCATCAGGATGGAGGTAAGAACCTTGAACCCAGCATTTAGGGACACCCCCACACAGATCTGAATCATGCTGCACACACCGAGGTAGGCATCTCCTCTGTGTGCACAGAACACTGTGAAAAGCACTCAATGGCGCTTTTCACTCCCAGAGTGAGGAGGATTTCTGCAGGGAATCTATCAGGAAAGAGGCAAAGTACATCAGGGAGGCGGCTGAAATACAACAACAACAACAACAAAAAAGAAACAAGGTAAATGTTTAAGACTGAGCCCGAGGAGCACTTTGAATTTACATTGCTATCTTGTAGTGGACTGCAGGGAATATGAAAGTGCCAGGTAACTCCCTGGACCATGGATCAGTTAGTTCTGAGCATGGTCTCCATGTCGTTCAAAATCAGATCAGCCTCATTTCACTAATAATGCAGCAACGTTTTCAATAAATTACCTCTTTCAGTTCAGATAGCAGTTCATCAGCTTCATTTCAGGCAAACAATTTTAGTATGAACACCTAGCTGCAGCCACTATCCTTAAAAAGTATCATAGAATGAATTATAGAATGCTTAAGGTTGGAAGGGACCTCTAGAGGTCATCTAGTCCAACCCCCCTGCACACGCAGGGCCACCTAGAG